>VDFB02353493.1:286932073-287028993 GCA_007258455.2 Sequoia sempervirens | reverse complement strand
AGAGGGTAGAGGGGAGAGAGATAGAATTAGGGTATAAGGGTAGAGGGAAGAGAGATAGAATTAGGGTTTATAGGGTATAGACAAAGAAAGAAAATAAATATATTAAAAAAACCAACTTTCACATAACGTGAGCACGTTTTGAAGTAGAGACATGGCTGTTTAAGAAGAAATAACGTGCTCGCGTTATAATGCGAGCGCGTTTTGTGTTACACTAAAAATGGTAAAAAAACTCAATATACCCATGATCTCAAGGCCCACATTCTACATATTCTCCTGGTTCTGTGTGTGCTCTGACAAAAAGTAGCTTTTTGATAATGTTGTGAAGTGTGCATGCATTTTTTTCACATTCCACCACCTTTTTCATGATATTTCTACCACCTTTGCATGAAATAGCAGATTTTTCACGTTGAAAGACATATAATATCAATTCAAGTTTGAATTCCATTGAAAACTGATATACAATTGAATTTTGGAGGGGAACAAGCTTTTGAAAAAGTAAAATTGTTGAGGAGTTTGAAGAAAGAAGAAGCTAAGGATACATAATTGGGTTGAACTCCTCCATTTCAAACTCTAGTTTTTTAGGTATGTGAAGTATTTACATATTTTCTTTCATTCTATTATGGCTTCTTTTCATTTTTGTTATTTTGCATATTCCATGTTGGTCATTGTTTGTTTGTCATTATAACCTTAGGTTGTCAATGCACATTTTAAATTACACAATTCTATACACTTTCCAATTAAATTTTTAACCACATCTCTTTGAGGCATTTTGTTATTTAACAATTGACTTACCTTGTGTATGCTTCCACATTTTGTATACACATATATATGACATACATTTTAAGGAAGTAAAATAAAAATAATTTCTCAATCCTTTATTATGGAAGTGCATACCACTCTCTGAAGCTTTCATTGAGTTTTTTTGTCAAACAATTATACCAAGCAACTCATTTCCTTGTGTATGCTACCAAATTTTCCATACATCTCTTTAAAAAATTGGAATATACTCCTCCCACATTGATAGATCTTAAAACTATTTTGGTTTTCATCTCTATTTCTAAATTTACCTCATCACTAAACCTACCTCATCACTTTTATTTGTGATATATTTTAAATGTTTCCTTGGTTAGTCTACCTACAAGGGATTCTAACCATTCTCTCCACTGTTAGAAGACTCTTTATTGAAGGCTAAGTTAGCAACATGGGGAAAGGTGCAGCCTATCTTTCAATCATGGCTCAAAATGGAAGCATGGACAAGGAATTTGAATTGTGATGCAACTAGGGGAGGTCCTACAACACAACTGAACACAAAAATTCAACCAACAACAACAATTCACAAGTCACAATTCTCAAAACTCTTCACTTCTCACCAAATCAACACTCTTCCTTGTAGCATTGCCAACTCATTCAATCAAGGATTTATTCTCGATAAAATTCTTTCAGACCAAGACTTGAACCATTTCAAGGACCCTTTGTTGATGATGATTTTTCCACCACAACAATGAAAGCATAATATTACTATTCTGCTTCTCCTGAAAGAGAAAGGCAACACATGGATGCCTTAGCTCCCAAGGTCTTTGTAGTTGGGTCTCAACTGTGCTGATGTTACTCAGTGGTCAATGCAACAATAATATTCAAGGGGCCTGCTAGTGTGAGCTTTTGGATTGTTCTAAGATCAAGCATGAAATAAAAAAAACCTAATTTAACTGGGGTTTTTAAAGAAACAACAAAAGATAGATCGGGTTTTTTTTTTAACAGAAAAGAACAATAGTTCATCCAATCTTAACCAGACTTGTTAACTTCAAGGAATTATAAACTAAAACTGTAGAACAAGATAAGCTTGTGATTGATACACAACCTCTTTCATTCTTAGTGCTAATTCGAATAACAATTTTTTTTGGCTACCATTTAAATAAAACACAAATAACATTTCATTCCTTGAAGACTTCACAAATCAAATGATCAATTAAGACAAATATCATTCAAGAACACAACATGAAGTAGATTAAACTTTGATTGCTTCTACTATCAATAAAATAGATAAGCAATATTTACAAAGCTGGCACAATCACCAATGTACAAAGAATCTGTTTCTCCAGATTGTTTCCAACTACACTAAGAGAACTTAGAAAATACATTACAATCTATATTAAAATGTAACTACTAAGAAAGAAGACAAGAGAAGCTCTCATTACTGAGAATCAAGATGCAACTCTATCTCCTTCTGTTAACTGACTAACTCCTAACATTTCTTAGTCTAAAAGTTCTCTAATCCTAGAAGTTCTAATCTAGAAGTGCTAACTTTCCTCTAAATCCTTCTAACCCTTTACACAGAGGCAAGAATGCCTTATATACATAATGTACCAACTTGAATGTGTTGTCCCCTGCACTAGGGTTTACAAAATATTTGCCGACTGTAGGAGAGTCGGCTCTCAAATCCTTCGAGGAAAGTCAAAACTGCATTCAAAGCGAAGCCCTGCTGTCCATATTGCTGAAAGGTTGTCCCAGGGATGACCTTAGATCTTTTGCAACTGTAGCATTTACTCTTCTATCTTCGTGTCCACCTTCGAACTCTGCTCAAGGTCATCTTGAATGCTCAAAATATCTCCAGGGCACTTTACCATTAATACTGGTCAATCTCCGCATGTGGTTACCACAGCTGTCCCTGTGAGTCATGGTTTCTTCTCCTTTTCAGCTTCCTTTCTATTTTGGACTTCTCTGTACATTGACCATCCTCAAGAAGCATCATCGGGCCTCTCTGTAGATCTGAATATTTCACCTGAGCTGACTCATTGCCTTTGGATCTCAAAAGGAGTCCATTTTATTTGCACCGGTAAACTTCTTACATAGGGGCAGTCAATCGGTCAAAGAGCCAATGGAGTCATTCCTGAGTTCCCTATGATTGGTGGAATAGAGGCCATGTAAGATTTTTGGGATGTCAAAGGTCATGCGAATGCATCGCATGTCGATGAGACACCTTTAGTGTCTCCCCGATGCGATGATATCGATTTTGACAACTATCAACATGACCTGGACCAATCGATGAGACCATTTGGCGAGCTTCAAAAGTCACATCGACTCATTTAACCTATCGGCAAGACTACGTTCTTTTGCTGAGACCACATGGCGAAGTTCCTCTTCTCTCGGCGAGCACATTTAGTATCAGCGAGACTTCTTCATTCGCCAAGACCTTTCGCTGATCTCCTCTGTTCTTTCTGAACTCATTCTGCACCTTCGATGGGGTCCCCTAATAGCATTCTCCTATCGCTAAGACCTTCTGATTTCGTCGCCAAGACATTCCTGGGTCACCGAGACTTCTTAGCGAACTCCAACTACTACGTCGATGCCTCCCCTTTTCTCTGAGACCACATTCGATTGGCGAGACCTCCAGCGAACCCCTTTTGATTTGGCGAGCCCATTATGAATTGGTAAGACCCTTCTAGGTTGGAAGGATGTCATGCCGAGCCTTTTTTTTTTTTTCTGTCGTTGAGCTCGTTCTGGATCGACAAGAGTTACGACAGCGCTAGGCTCCTTGGGTGAGCTTTATTTTATGTCGGGGAGACCTCATGGTTTCGAGGAGACCTTACCCCGAATCCCATTTCTTCTTACCGAGCCCTCCCTTGTCTTCCGTGAGCTCTTCCATGTTGGTGAGACCTCCTCTCCTCGCCAAGATCTCACATCGAGGTCCTCTCCTTTGCCGAGTTGTTCACTAGTCGGCAAGAGATCCCGAGGTTGGGGAGACATCATAGTGAGCCTTTGCTTTCTCCTCGAGCCCATCCTTGTCATCGATGTGACCTTGGATCATCGGCGAGACCTCCCGCCACATTCATTTCCTTTTTCTAGATTCTGGTGTTGCCAAGACCTTCTCGGGTCGGCAGGACATCCTACCAAACTCGTTGCATTCACTCCGAGTCTCCTCGAGTTAGAGCTTTTTGACATGACTTTCTTTCTTCGCTAAGACCTTATGGCGAAGACATGATCCTTTGGCGGGCTATATTGTCACCAAGACCTCCCTGTAGTCATGCCAAAATGAATTCTTTCGTTGTATACATTTCGCTATAACCTCCCCCCTGTCGGGAAGACATCTTATAGATACCTCTTGTCTCGGTGAAAGCTTTACTAGTCCATCCCTTTGTCGCTGTGACATATTGATTCTCTCACTGAAGACCACCAATGGAATCCCCTTGTGCTGTGTCGATGTGAATTTTCATGGTCACCGAGACTTCTCTTCGAAGAAAAGTCTCGCACCGAGATGTAGTACTTTATTGGGGGTCGGCGAGACATAAAGCACATGGGGAGACATTCAACCGAAGACATAACTCTCGCCGAAAAGAAATGTTTGCTCTTGCTAGCCGGTGAGACATGAGGCTTTCGCCAAGACCAAATGCCGAAGAAGATGACTCCCGCCGAAGTGTTTGCTCGTTGTGTGGTAGTCGGTGAGACTTCATGAACTCGCCCAAACTTCTTGGCGAAGGGAAAACCTTTCACCGATATACGAATCCCCTTGCCGCCAGTTGGTGAGACCCGAAGATCTCGCCAAAACCTTTCTCCGAAGGAAACCCCTCATGCCGATAGGAAACTCCATGTTGCCAGGATGATGGTTGATGTGTTGTCGATAGGCAACTGCATGTGAATCCCGATCGCTGTGACATGTCCAGGCCTTGCCGACGACAATAGAGATGCATAGTTAGCAAAATGCATATAAGTCGTGGAGACTTTGATGAGCTCATGGTGACCTGAACTATAATGTGGAACATCCGATCTTGATGGAATCTTTAGTGCAACAAGGCCAGATATGGGAAGAATATGCCCATGGTGGGATTTTTCTGACAAATTTATGAATATGAGCAACATGTAGAATCATCAGAAACAAGTAGTTCTAACACCTCCCTTGGATTTCAAATAGACAGAGCCAAGCCACCATTCAGTGAGACATGAGGAAAGTCTTGCCGACTCTTTCTTTGAGGAAATTCATACTGAATGTAATTTGAGGCATGCCTTTGGTTGGCTTCTTGAGAGATATCCTCGGATGAATGATTCAGTCCTACAAAACAAAATCCCCATTAGCCCTTAGGATAACATAAAATATATATCATGATAAAATACACCATTGCTTGTGATTATTTTAGTGAATCCCTAGCAAAAAAGAAAACCAACTCAAGCTGAGACAAAACTAGAATTAAATCAGATAGATCAAAAGTCAAAATTAGGAGGAAAACATAAGAATTCCAAAGAGGAAAGGAAGTAACCAGAAGCAAATAAACCAAAAGAAAAAGGGGGGACCCATTTTGATCCAAATCAAAGTGGGATGGTTATGCAAGGAATAACACCCTTCAGGGTACACAATCACATGCCAACAAACCACTATTGGTTACTTTGTAAGAACTTTCTCAAATTAGGCTTTCTATGCCAACTAGGCCTCAAATTAGGACACTTTAGCAAAAAAACTTATCTTGAAACTTGACCAAAACCTCCAAAAACATGTGGGCAGAAATTTATATGTATTCAAACCAGAGAATTCACATTTAGTTCTTAGAAATTCATACACCAAGATGCGAAAACCAAAAACCCTTTTTTCAAGCCAAATAAGCTAGGGATTATTGGAAAAAATGCTTCCCAACCTTATCAAAACATGCCTCCACCTCAAACAGGTCTAAAATGGTTTGCACAAACTCAATTCAACAAGAAACAATTCTTCCCGAACATAATACTCAGTTTAGCATGTCAAAACCTCTCAAATTCACATGGAAAACACCAAATTTCACTCTAGGGCTTCATGCCCAACTCAACTCTTGACCTCCCCTGCACACACTCAACATTCCCACACCTTTTTATTAATGTTGCAGACCCATTCCTCAAGTTATAGTTATAATAGTGAGAGGAATGGGTCAAAACACCATTTTAAATGACTTTCAAACCTTAAAACTATGTGTTCAAGCCGGTCTCAGAAATGGTTGATATGGTAGGGGAAGCATATGCCTCATAGAAATGGGGTGTCACAGTCTATGAGGCATACACTACCTCTACCTTCTCAACCCTACCGCATTGGAAAGCTAGTGAGTGAGCTAGCTTGCCAATACTCCACTAGCTTACCAATGTGGTAGGGTTGAGAAGGTAGGAGGTATGCCTCATAGAAATGGGGTGCCACGGTGGTAGGGGCAGCATATGCCTCATAGAAATGGGGTCTCATCACCTTCGCACCTCATTTCTATGAGGCATACGTTGCCCCTATCACCGTGGCACCCCATTTCTATGAGGCATACACTGCCCCTACCTTCTCAACCCTACCACATTGGCAAGCTAGTGAGCGAACTAGCTTTCAAACACTCCACTAGCTTGCTAATGTGGTAGGGTTGAGAAGGTAGGGGTAGTGACACCCCATTTCTATAAGGCATATGACCGTGACACCCCATTTCTATGAGGCATATGCTGCCCCTACCTACTCAACTCTATCGCATTGGAAAGCTAGTGAGTGGACTAGTTTGCCAATAGGGTAGGGTTGAGAAGGTAGGGGCAGCGTGGTAGCAACCTAGGTGGTGAAGACCCCAACCAACTCAAAATGATCAGACTGAAAAAACAAACCAACCCTTGCACCACCTTTGTCTATGCTAGAAATAGTCTTGTACAAGATGATTATAAGTATATTTTATGAAGCCTTGAATGACATATTTCATTTATTTGAATGGACAAATACTTTAGGAACTAATATTTGTCTCATTACCATGCTACAGGTAAAATTATCCGCCATGCTGAAGAAACAAAGAAGGAATGAACTAATAGATAAAGAGTATGAAACCTTCAAAGCAAAGGAGACAGAACGGGTGGTAGCGTATCGTGAAAACAAGAAATTGGGTACTATTGACAAAAAACAAGCCAACTGAAGAGGAACCTCAACCGTCAAAAAGAGAACAGGATTTGACAGCACAAAGGGCACGAATGCAAAAGCATCGTGCTAAGACAAATTCAGATACCATAGTTGGAGACACACCCTCTACAAAAAGTGAATCCGAAGGGACACCATTAAGCACAAGCGAATATGGAGGGACACCAACTACCACATTTGAATATGGAGGGACACCATCTATCGCAAGTGAATATGGTTGGACACCATCCAACACATCTCAAGTTGAAAGTACATCAACACTTGGATTTATCGAAGAAGGTATGCCATCATCCCCACGAGAACCTCAAGGTATATCTTCTACTCCACCATCGATCGAAGGTACACAATCTATCCCACCTCAATTAAATATTGATGAAATCCCTAATGTTGAGATGTATGTACCTAGGAGAACACCACCTAGAATTTTGCATAGAAAGCCAAATTATTTGATTAATATTGATGAGGATATTTTGCAACACATGGAAGGTAAGATTTCGGCAAGAACTTGTAGAAGATATGCTGATAAGATTTGGAAATTCTACTTTGAAAGGCTAAATAAGACCACGAGATGCCAACTATTTGTTGAAATGATGTGGGGTATAAAGTATAGAGACATCATGAAGACTCTTGGGTTGAGAACATTAAATGCATTGAGTGAAAACACTAATGTTAAGAATCTAATGGATGCATATGAGAGTGTGGGTAAGACCTCACGCTGAAAGGATAGTAATGTCACACGACGTGCCATTACATTGACTTTGGTAAGCAATCAAACAAATAGAGCTTGTCTCATTAGAAAGATGAGTGAACAAATGAGAATTAGTAGAAAAACTTTATCAAAAGCTGTTCAAAGGCGACAAAGAATTGAGGGCATCAATTCAAATTAATTATGGGCATTCTAGGGAAGACTCCCACAAAAAGATAATAAAGTTGTTGAGGCATTGAGAACACTAATTGAAGAGTATTGGAAGAATAACACAAGACCATCTTTGAATCAAAGGGATGTGGTAAGAAGGAGAATTGATAGTCGGAATTGTGAGCCACATCCAAAGCATTTTTTGGATGACTCAAACCCATTTTTTTCATAAATTTCAAATGGATTATCCTCCAATTAGTATTTGTCAAATATTTTTTGAAATGCTTAAACCTTTTTATGTCAAGATAAATCACACATGCACTACTTTTTGCTATAGACTACATATTGAATTCTCTAACTATTATGATGTTTATCGTTCTATATGTTGTGATTTGCATACTAACAATGTTTTGTAGGATTGTGGCATAAAAGCCCCACCAAAATCTTCAAGAGAGTTCTTATCAAAATTTTTATGTGAAATAGAGGATGGCCTAATATTTTATAGGACAACATGCTTGGATGGTGCATGCGAGCGTTGGAGTGGCTTGCAACGTATGCCAAATGTCAACATATGGATAGCACATATAAGGTGGGACAAAAACTAGTAGAGTTCGAGAAGTATAAAATGGTGGAATATGCTACAAAAGATGGGTCTCAAGAAAAAAGGTGTGATTTGGTTGTTTAGAAGATTCCAATGTATTAGTTTATGTGCATGTTTCGTGACAATATAGTGTATGAGTATGTAAGGCATACCCATAGAGCCCGATGGCTAGACACACAATAAAAGCTATGCAAGGACACCTTTCTAGTTGGTAGCATAGTATCAATGGTTGAATTTGTAGAGAACTACACTTTACAACCACAACATGAGGTGTAGTCATAGTATTACAACTCCACATAGGTTTTGATATTTATGCAAATAGCATTCGTTCATGTAGCTGATAGTATAGAGGACCAAAGGAAGGTATTGAGGGAGTATCACTTTTATATTGGTGATGATCACACACATTCTCCAGAGTTCGTGCAAGGTTGCTTCCAGATGTTCTACAGTGATTTGGCTCAAAGAGGCATAACATACTGTCAACATATAATATGGTCGGATAACTATGCAACACAGTTCAAGAACTTGTGCATATTCTACTGGTTGAGCAGGATGCATGTCATTATAGGTTTACAACATATGTGGAACTTTTGTGAGGCCGGGCATGGAAAGGGGGAGCATGATGGTGTAGGAGCATGTGTGAAAAGAGAATTAGCGCTAGAAGAGTTAAAGTATAAAGATAGTACCAAGTTGACAGATACAAGATCAATTGTCGAGTGGTGTAATGCTTCGATGGGTCTAGGTAATGAAGGTACATCTTCAGTTCGTAGGTATTTTTGGTTGATCGATGATACTAAAATTGCACCATATGAGGATTGTTGTACACTAACAGGATCGAGTGAGCTACACTCTTTCCTTAGCTCAAGTGCAGGTTCATGGAGTATTCATACATGGAAGATGGCATGCTTTTTTTCTTCATGTACAATGCAAGCCTGGAATGATTGTGAGTTAGGGGAGTGGGTTGACAAATGGTTGACAAGTTATCTTAGCCCACTTCACATGTATCGCCCTCCAACGAAATTATAACTAACATAGATGGATTCATAGGTTGACTTTGACCATGTATCAAATTTAGTTCAACTAGGTAATATATCTGGTTGCTTAGTTTATGAAATTCCATATTTTTATATTAATTTGTAGTGTATTTGTAATGTTGACTAATTTCGAGAGATTTGCTGCACATATCAATGCAGGGCAAGTTTATGTAGTTATTGTAGATGAAAACAATGAAGAGGGAACAAACTATTACTTGTGTCATTGTGTTGAGGCCAAAAATAAATTGGAGGCCACATTTATATATGGAGAAAACATCGAATACCCTACAGGCTCGGTTGTTATTACTGGAACGTGGCTTAGAAGGTACCCACATAAAAGTGTTAAACATTGGTTGTTTCAGGACTTTGACACACATCATAAGATTCTTCATTACTCGAACCTTGTCGTGGCATCATATGTTTGTTTGACCAAATATGGGGGTATACCTTTGAACAAGGTCTTGTGGAAGGTTTGTGAGTCTGACCACGAAGCAATACTGGACACAATAAAGAGCAGAGCAGACCCAGATGGTTCGTTGGATTAATTTGTAAGTATGCACATCGGTTCTTATTAATTTATACTTGTATGCACATTAATTTGTTTGATGGCAATGTTATCATCTTATTTTACTTTTCCTATTTGTAAATAACCTAATACAAATTGATTGGTGTCCCCTTGCAAAAAATGCAGATTTATGAGACATCCAAGAGAATGTCAGCTAGAAAAGTGATGCAACATCCTTATTTTGATGATCTTGACAAATCTCAATCATGATTTTAAGCCATTACAAAAGTGTGTGCAAAGCTTGGTGAGGGAATTTCAAATTATTCATTTGAAGTTAACCTTATCATGAGTAGCTATGATGTAAACATTAGAAGAGCATCTCAAATTTCAACTTACTCTATTCATGAGAGGTGTTGTGTGCAATAGGTATCTTGGAATTCATAGTGAAGTTGTATGACCAAGAGTTCGACTAAGTTGAGAGACTGACATTCCTATCTGTAAGTGCCTTCCATCTATTTTCATTTCATTTCCATTTTGGATGCTCTTTCTTTTTCTCTTTTACTTTGCGTATTTGTAAGTGAACTACTAAAAATTGATTGGTCTCTCATTGCAGAAAATGTTGATTTATAATCCATCAAAGAGAATCTCAGCCAAAAAAGAAATGCAACATCCTTATTTTGATGATCTTGAGAAATCTCAATTCTGATTTGAAGCCATTATAAAAGATCATGTGAAGCTTAGCGAGGGAATCTCAAGTTACTCAATTGAAGTTAACCTCATAATGAGCACCTATGATGTAGACATTTAAAGAGAATCTCAAATGTATGAGTGACATTATAAAAGATATGTGAGAACGAAGTTCCTAAGGCATTGTAATGAGATTTACTTGTAATGAGATTTACTCAAATATTGTAATTTTGGGGTTCATGTTTGGTGCTTTAGCACCTTGTTCAGTAAATGCCTTCAATAGGAAAATTTGGAAATTTTGAATTTTGAAATGTAAAAAATGTGAAAAAGGTCATGTGAAGGTCATATGTAATGTATTCAAAGTCTCAAAGAGGTCATTAGGTGATTAGAGAAGTGATATTGCACAAAAGATGTCATTTGGTGTAAAAATGCAAAACTTGCATTAGTTGCACAATTGCAAAATTAGTAAATAAAGGATGATGTTTTCTATATTTGCAGCACTTTTCATTTTTTGTTTCAATCTGTGCGGATTGTATAGCACCTTATACTTTGATTTTTGATTAGTTTTCAAATGTAAAAATTGAATTTTGAAATGTAAAATGTATGTAAAAGGTCATGTGATACAATCAATATGATGGTTTGTGGATTGATGCAATAGGGGGAGGCTTGCAACACACAAAGTCACAATTCCAATTTGCAAACACAATTGTCAGGCCATAAACTCCTCACAATTTCATCATTTCTTCAAAATCACTCTTTTCCCTTGTAGCATTGGGAATCAACTCAATCGGGTAACTTATCTCAATGACACCTCATCAGTCCATGAAATGAACCTCTTCAGGGACCCATCTGAAAAAAAATTGACATACTCAAAATCCACCTATGATCACTTCAGACCAAAGCACTCAAATTTCACCTTTTCACCATTTTAGGCTTCTAATTAGCCACTTTTTTCAAAACAACTATACTTGAAACTTATCCAAACCCTAAAAAACCTTGGGGAAAAAATTTAAATGTGTCAAAACCTTCAAAACCACAATAAGACCTCTAACATACCATTGTACAAAGGGTAATCCATAAAACCCTACTTTTTAACCAAAACCCTAGGGGTTTATTGAAAAAGTCACTTCCCAATCTACCCAAAACACAAAACCTCTTCAAACAAGTTTGAATTGGTCTACACAAGCTTAACCAAACATGAAATAATTCTTCTTTCTCACAAAACTCACTTTGGCCCACCAAAACCTCCACTTTTCATGAGGAAAACTCATATTTTCACATTAGGGCATTACACCCAACGCAATATCAAACCTCCCCTTTAAAAACAAGCTTGAAACCACCTATTCCCAACCAAAAAAATCCCATTCCACCAATCACAGTAGTCATAGGGGGTGGAATGGGAAAAATTTACATTTATGTGACTTTGAACACCCCAAAAACAGGGTTAATCGGGCAGATTAAGAAAATTTGAGATAAAACTCCAAAAATTTAAAATAAGACTCTCAAACTTCTACAAATTTAAGTTAAAACATGCTATAAGATATTTCCATAGTTTGCAAGTCAAAACACCCTTGTACGAGATCATACAAGTCTTCCAAGAATGGAAAAATATAGAAAATCTGATAAAAAGCAATGCTAATAAAATTTTATTGCTTCAAATATTCAAGATCCCCCTCTCATCAATCCTTTAAAACATATTTATAATGTTTCTACTTTAAACTAAACTTTCCCAATAGATCTAACTACCTTTTGAACTCCTTAATTATTTGATCCCTTAAGAGTCCAAAGTACGAAATGGTTGCAAACTTCAACATGTTGTTACTCAGATACCGTGACACTTAGAAACTTCTCATATGATCCTACAGGATCGCGTTGGGTGCCTCTACAAAAAATTCTCTCGATTTTGGCTATCTCAGAGTAGTTTTTCCATGGCGGCGGATTTTCACTTGATGGAAAAAGTGTCAAATGCAAGCAGTGCAAGTGCAAAGTTGCAAAGTGGTGCAACTTTTGTTCTACAACCTGTGTGACCAAACAGACTATTCCAACACGTCCAAATAGGTATATTTACACTAGGCATGGTCCTCTTTCACACCCAAACACGCGGAATCGCTCCGAGCTACTTTCAATCGGATCAATTCCTTAAGAGTCTAAAGTGCAAAATGGCTGCAAACTTCAACATGTTGTTACTCAGATACCATGATGCTTAGAAAATTCTTGTCTAATCCTACAAGATCATGTTAGACACCTCTACAAAAACCTCTCTCGGTTTTGGCTGTCTTAGAGTAGTTTTCCCGTGGTGACGAATTTTCACTTGATAGAAAAAGTGTCAAATGCAAGCAGTGCAAAGTTGCAAAGTGGTGCAACTTTTGTTTTGCAACTCGTGTGACCAAAAAAACTATTCCAACGCATTCAAATAGGTATTTTTACGCTAGGAATGGTCCTCTTTTGCACCCAAACATGCGGAATCGCTCTGAGCTATGTTCGACTGGATCAATTCCTTAAGAGTCCAAAGTACAAAATGGTTGTAAACTTTAGCATGTTGTTACTTGGATACCGTGATACTTGGAAACTTATTGCCTGATCCTATAGGATTGTGTTGGGTACCTTTACAAAAACCTCCTTCATTTTTTGCTATCTCGGAGTGGTTTTCCCATGGTGGCAGATTTTCACTTGATTGAAAAAGTGTCAAATGCAAGCAATGCAAAGTTGCAAAGTGGTGCAACTTTCATTCTGAAACTCATGTGACCAAATGAACTCTTCCAATGTGTCTGAATATGTATTTTTATGCTAGGCATGGTCCTCTTTCACACCCAAACACATAGAATTTCTCTGTGCTACGTTTAACCAGATCGATCCCTTAAAAGTCCAAAGTGCAAAATGGCTACAAATTTCAACATGTTACTCGGATACCATGATGATTAGAAAATTCTTGTCTGATCCTATAGGATCATGTTGGAATCCTCTACAAAAACCTCTCAATTTTGGCTATCTCAGAGTGGTTTTCCCGTGGTGGCAAATTTTCACTTGATGGAAAAAGTGTCAAATGCAAGCAGTGCAAAGTGATGCAACTTTCATTTTACATCTCGTGTGACCAAAAAGACTGTTTCAACATGTCTAAATAGGTATGTTTATGCTAGGCATGATCCTCTTTCATACCCAAACACGCGGAATCGCTTTGAGCTATGTTCAACCAGATCAATCCCTTAAGGGTCCAAAGTGCAAAATGATTGCAAACTTCATCATGTTGTTACTTGGATACCATGATGCTTAGAAACTTATCATTTGATCCTATAGGATCGTGTTGGACCCCTCTACAAAAACCTCTCTCATTTTTGGCTATTTTAGAGTGGTTTTCCTATGGCAGCGGATTTTCACTTGATGGAAAAAGTGTCAAATGCAAGCAATGCAAAGTTGCAAAGTGGTGCAACTTTCGTTCTACAACATGTGTGACAAAACAAACTGTTCCAATGCATCTAAATAGGTATGTTTACACTAGGCATGGTCCTCTTTCGCACCCAAACACGTAGAATCACTCTGAGCTACATTCAACCAGATTGACTCCTTAAGAGTCCAAAGTGTGAAATGGATGCAAACTTCAACATGTTGTTACTCGGATACTGTGATGCTTAGAAACTTCTTGTTTGATCCTACAAGATTGCGTTGGGTGTCTCTACAAAAACCTCTCTCAGTTTTGGCTATCTTAGAGTTGTTTTCCTATGGTGGCGGATTTTCACTTGATGGAAAAAGTGTCAAATGCAAGTAGTGCAAAGTTGAAAAGTGGTGCAACTTTCGTTCTGCAACTTGTGTGACCAAACAGACCGTTCCAATATGTCTGAATAGGTATTTTTACGCTAGGAATGGTCCACTTTTGCACCCAAACACGCGGAATCGCTTTGATCTACGTTCAACCGAATTGATCCCTTAAGGGTCCAAAGTGCAAAAAAGAAACAAACTTTGACAGGCTATTAATCGGAAACCGTGACCCTTACAAACTCTTTGTCTGAGCCTACGGGATTGTGTTGGTCCCTTCTATAATAAAATATCTTAGTTTTTGTTATCTCAGAGTCATTTTCCTGTGGTGTCCAGTTTTCATTTGATGGAAAAACTGTCAAATTGAAGCAGCGTAAAGTTGCAAAGTGGTGCAATTTTTTTTTGCAATTCGTGTGACCAAACTAACTGCTCCAACATGTCCTAATAGGTAGGTTTATGCTAGGCATGGTCCTCTTTCACACCCAAACACATAGAATTGATCCAAGCTACATTCAACCGACTTGATCCCTTATGATAGCATGCAAAACAATGGAAAAGAGAAACATACACATGATAGTTGAGAAGTTCGAGTATTCCACACAAAAAGTGTATGATCATTGGTGTAGAGCACCTTGTTCCTCCATTTGATTAAGAAGGCCTTGTTTAGTGGTTTTAGTCATTATAATGTTAAATAAGGCCATGATAGGCCATTTTGTAATCTTGCTTTTAGTTTTGAGTTAGTGTGGGGTCATTTGAGTCAATTATGTAAGTACAAATAAGAAAATAGCATTGGTAAAGGCATTGGAAGAGATTACTAACGCTGCACCTATTCAAAATTTAGAATTTAGGCCTTAAAAGCAAGGTTAGACGAGGTGAAAAGAAGAAATTGCTTGAGAATAAGTTAGAATAGGTTGGAAATAGGGTGAGGTTGTGGAGTTTGATGTGTTCAAACGGTCTACAAGGAAAAGGGAGGTCAAAAGAATGTTATGGCATGATGCCCTAATTGGGAATAAAGGGGTTTTGAATGAAAAAAAGAGGTTTGAGGGAGTAAAAGTGGGTAAATTCAAGGGGCAACATAATTTGGTAAATGCTGCCCAATTGTGTTTTCCAATTGGAGGAGTGATTGAGAGCATGTTGCTTTATTAGACCTATTTTGGGGTCTAGGATAGTGTTGAGTCCATTTCTTATTTGTACTATAAATTGTAACTTGCTTTCTCCCGAGTCCATTTCGTATACAAGAAATAATATTGCAAAAAGTTGACATATAAATATTTCAATGTGTTTATATGGTGACACATCAAGAACACAACAATTCATTTTGTACTATCAATATTATGCTATGAATTTTTTTAAAGACTATTGAAGATAAATGTTTGTATGATAATGTGTCAAGAAGTTAACGACTTCATCTACTCTGAATATTATGTTTTGCAAATGTTGTGAAGATTATATATCCTTTGCTTAATTGAGTTGTTCCAATCAAAGGATTAAATATATTAGAATTTTTTTATGAATCATTTCGTGGAATACCAATTGAAAACGTGTTTTTTTCTTTTAGATAAAGTTGTTTAGCATCAATCAATTAATATTCAAGACAAACCATGAAGGACAACAATGATCAATGATAGAGCTAACCAATTAATAAGTATACATGTGAATAAGTCAAACATGTACATATGAATAAGGGAAGCACAAGTACTCAAAAACACGTAATTCTTGAAGTATACACACAAATACATAGTATACACAAATTAATACAAAGTATATGCATGAATACAAGGTATATGGATGAAAACATGTAAGTCACAAAGTATACATTGGAACACACATAAGTTGTAAAGTATACACTTGAATACACGTAACTCATATCTAGTGAACCATCAATTTAGAATGCAAATATGGACACCATCGATAAAAAATATTTGTATTAACCAAATAGCCATGTAGGAATACATCAATATATGTCAATATAAGTATGAAATATAGGTACAAAATAGCCATATAGGCTTACGAGAATGCCATATAGGCATACAAAGTCAAATATATCCAATATAAAATATGTACAAAACTGCCATGTAGGCATACAACAAAGGGCTTTGGAATCAAAAGTCATTGCTCTCCATGCTTTGGAAATAAATTCTTTCCCTTTGCTTGTCAATCATTTGTGTTGCACTCAAGGAGTGCTCATGCTGCTCCTCCTAGTGTTTAGTTCATGGTGAAGTTTTAACTGTTACAATAAGAAGTAAAGAAATTAATATATATACATTACATTATAAAAAATGATATATTTAACAAAATAATCACTTATCGCCATCTCATGATCTCTCTCCATGAGGGAAATATTCACACGCCCATGCTCAGGCATGCTCAAGCCCTGTATAAACCATCCAAATAGAAATCAAACTAATAATCAATAATGGTTTGATTTTTAACTAACATCTATAACAATGAATGTAAATTGAAATTTACTAATTCACCTCATACCTCCCCTGCCAGAGCCATCGAGGATTGTATAGCAAATGAAACACTAATCTCCATTGTCCTCATCACATTCAAAGGTGTTTTAGCTTGCAACAACTGAAAATAAAACAACAAATTATTCAATCACAAAAACTACAATACCTATCCACATCATGACTTATAATGTATGAGATAATGAACAAAATTTGGAGTACTTATTAAACTATATATATTTATGATTCTTATGCTTACTATTTGCCCTATCCATATCTTGTTTGAAAGGACATTTTTTTAGGATTTTACCTATAGCAGCAAGTCAGTGAACCGTTTGATCAAATGCTTTTGTAGACATGTACGATAACTATGGTGGCATAGAGAAGGTAGTGAACTGTTTGAAAAAATGCCTCAAAGAAATGGGGTCTCGTGGTGATGGAATTCCATTACAAAAAAATGCACGTCATGGCATTCCATCACCATAAGACCACATTTCTATTAGGCATTTTTTCAGAAAGTTCATTGCCTTCTTTATGGTATTATTGCTTACTATTATACTTTGATAGATATTTTTCCAAGCATCCATAGTTTGTTGGAAAACACCTATTTTAGGCTTTTACCTATAGCTGCAAGGAAGTGAGTAGTTTGATAAAATTCTTTGGTACACATGTATGGAAAATATAGTATCATAGAAAAGGTGGTGAGCTATTTGAAGAAATGCCTCGAAGAAATGTGGTCTCATGGTGAAGTAATTGCATCACTGCTTATGTTGACTTTATAAACAACTATATTGTAGTTGAAATTTTGTCATCTATCAACATCTAGTTATTAGTTATGAAATGTGAAGTAATGCTTTGAGTTTGAATGATGTGCAATGCAACGTAATCTATTAAGTATAATTCATTAGTTAAACTATGAATATAAACTAAACAAATCTATGCGTGTAGGTTTGAGTAAATCCACTGGAACTATGAAGTGTTCCCTGGAAACCTCCAATATTAGCCTGTCAACATCCAAAATCACATATTAAAATACCATTCATTAAACAATGCTATTAACATGTAATAAATTTATAATTGTTTACTAGTTACATACCCTACTGATAGGTGTACTGCAAAAATAAGTAGGTGGAAGGCCGGTGTATCTAGTCTCAACATTGTGACCTTGGAATTTTATTAAAATCATAAAACTAAATTAGTTAATCTTGCATTTCAAAATCAAAATTTAATAAATTAAATTCAATGAACATGCTAAATTTTACCTAGCTATCAATGCCATACACCTCATGCAAAATGTCAACTGCCCTCTCCATCTCTATAGCTACAGATGGATCATGTGTAGCAACCTCCTAAGTGTCAGTGGGGTCATATGAACAAGTCGCCCCGCAAGATTTACACACATGGGTTTGAGGGCCACCACTCGAAGACTCCCCTGGATGGCACTGTAGAATAGGGCTAGTATGATGGATGAAACTCTCGGTCAAAGTTCTGATCACCTACAATGTCTCTATGTTGACACTCTCCTTCATGATGGAAAGCATAACAATGTGCTCATGAAGCGGTCTAGCGAGAGTTCGTCTCCCTTGCCATGTAGGATCTTGTTATGTACTGGGTCTATACTGAGTTGATCCCCCACCTCTCCCCTGGAAGTCCCTCATATCAAAATAATTTGGGATTTTGTTCAATATGAATTCATTGTATAGTTTTCTAAGGAAATACTACAGAACTTCATAATTGTTGCACAGTGGGTAATCAAAGACCATGTACCATCTATCATAAAAATAGTTCCTAATCTGTTGGTGGTGGCACCAATGAATAGGAAGCCTCTCCACATTGAGGGTGAGATTTTGATTTGTGCGTGGGTTAGTGAATAATGAGCACAAATCACCTTTTGTAATTTTTAAATCCTTTACATCTTTATATGATAGTTTATCCGCATAATAAGCCCTAGTTGCCTGCCTCCTATCTTGCCATCCAGTTATTTGTTTGCTAATTGAATCTACATTTTTTAACATATCTTTCAATGAACTTGCTAGGGTCATTCTTTCTGCGGTTGAACCATTTGGATCACTCAACCTACTAATTAAATCCTCGATTTGATTTTTGTTGTTCTCAATTTCACTCATCAAATTTTGTTGAGTGTCAAGAGGGTGTTGAGTGATTGGTGGAGGAGGTTGTTGTTGTGGTTGATTTTGTTCTTGAGGATTTTGGTCTTGAGGATTTGGTTGATCTTCTTGTTGAGGATTTTGAGGGTTTGTAGGTTGATTTATATCTCTTACAAATTCAAAAAAATATATATCAAATACAACCTAAAACTAACAAATTCAAAATAAAAAGAAAACAATCCTTACCTCTCACACCTCCTCCTCGTCGTGACACCATCCTTATGAAGAAATAGCAACCCTTGGTGAATATTTTTGCACAATTCCTCCTCCTAGAACTCAAGTGCAAAACATGGGGGTTTTGGTCGTGGGCACAACAAAAAAATAGTCGAAATACAGAATGAATGACTTTCACTTTTTTTCTTTCTTTTAACATGTCATAACATGAGCGTGTTATAACATGCTTGCATTATGGGCTCATTGTGGACAAGCCTCAGGCTTGGAACACCAAGCCTTAGGCTCAAATCACCAAGCCATAACGCGAGCACGTTATAATGCACTTGCGTTATGACTTTTCAAATTTTTTTTTTGAAAGTGGCCACAAATTGGCTACCCATCTCCATGCACCTGCCCAATAGAGTATAAATACCTGGGAATTGACTTTAAAAAAAAGCTATGTTGGGAAACTTACAAAAGGAAAAGAACTTTACAAGACCTTGGAGAGCACTTTTTTCTCTTCAAAACAAATGTAGAGACGTAGAGTTATCAGATTGGAAAAATATTCAAATATTGTTTGGGCTATTAGTTATATTGATGGTCCTTTATGGTTATGAAATTTGGGCTAGTAGTACTTCTGACATCAAGTGGGTGTAGATAGAGAGAATTCAAAAGTGTTTGATCACAAGAAAATTCAAACTAAAAGCTTTGATTCCTTATGAAATACTTATTGTTGAAACAGGGGCAATTCCTATTGAGGCCATCGCTATGGTGAGTCTTTTGAGATATTTGAAAAAGGTTGAGCAGATGGAAGCTCATCGGTGGCCAAATGTTGTTTTTAGAGCTGTCTTAGGTGAAATAAAGAAGGCATGGATGAAACAAAATTGTAAGTGGATGAACAAGTGGAACATTCACTTGAATGAGTGTTCTAATAATAATAAAGAATTAAAGTTGTAAGTGGTTGAAAACTTTTGCAAGATTATGTGGGAAAGGGCAGTTGGAAGAAAGAAAAAAGTATTATGTAGAAGAATTTAATCCTAACATGGACCATCAACAAAAGGCATATATAGAGGCCAATATTCTTTAGAGGTCAAAGATTCTCATAACGCAATTAAGGACTAACTGACATCGTCTTCGGTGTGAAACAGGAAGGTGGAAAAGGCCAAACGAAGTTTGGGAAGAGAGAGTTTGTATCTTATGTGCAATAGGGCAGGTGGAAACAAAAAATAATTTTATCCTAGATTGTAAAGCTTACAATGACATCAAAGGAAGCTACATAAGAGGGTTAACAACAATTTTTTTTCAAGATTTATTCAACACAGAATGGGTGGGTAGAGTGGGAGAGCTCATTATCAAACTAAACTGCAGGAGAACAACACTTCACGATGCTAAAATTGTAGGGGTTACTATCCCATAGGCTTTATTTTGGTCTCATGGATGTTAAAAGTCTTCTTTTCTTTTCTTTTTCTACTAAGGATAGGGAGTTTATTTTGCATTTGGGTCTATGGGAAGTGAATGGGAATCTATTGTATATTAAACTTTGGTCTCTTTCATTTGTAGGAATTATTTTTAACTATTTGTATTTTGAGATTATCTTATTTGTTGTCCTTTCTTGATAGCTTTAACAAATATATTGAGCAAGTTTGTGCAAGTTGTAGAAGAAAAATAATAAAACTGCACCACCTTTGTTTAGTTACATATGAAAATAGATTTTTTAAGAATCTCTAAAAGAAATTATTCTTAAGATTGATGGTAAAATTTGAAAATCGATTGTTGATTATGAGGAAATAAATTTTAGATATAGAAAATATTCTTCCCACAAACATGTAACTTTTAATATAACCAAAATAATTTCAAAGATATAAAGGCTCTTTTAAAATTCACTTGATGGGCTAAAATGGAACATTGCCACCTGTGAAGGAGTGGATTCACTTCTTCCAAGTCCCAAGAAAAATAGGGTCTAAAGGGAGCAAATTTCCCTCGGCCACCTCAAGATTAATGAAAAGATTAAGATGAAAGAGAGTGCAAAAATATATTAAAAGCAGAGTTTTAGGAATGATTATAGACAAACAACTTCAAGGATTGGAAAAATAGATTGTAGAGATTTTTGAGAAAAAAGGAGAATCTCTCAGCTAAAGGATGTTTGTGCGGGATTGGGATGACAACGCAACGTCATCTCAAAGACGTGTTGGTGTCTCGTATGACAGAGAACCAAACCTTTCATGCAAAACTCAAGGAATTTACTAACTATTCAAGACCTTAGGTCTGTTTTAATCTACTAACTAAACAAAAAGTAAGAATGTGCAGAAAAAGACAACAATAAGAATACTTTACAAGAGAATATATATGTCAACTTACAAGAGGTCCTATGCTTACAAAATCTCCAACAAGCTCCTCATGAAAAAACTGCACACAAGGAGGGGGGAAAATATTGGGGCAATTTTGGGGCTTGCCACAGTCAAACCCCCATTTTGGTGTTCTCACCTCCACAGGCCACTAGATAGATAGAGAGAATAATAGACACCAAATAAATTAGAAAAAAGTAAAGTAGACACAATGGTGATAAGAGTAAACCTTTCCATGGAGGAGAAAATTTATAGACACAATAGAAATGCTAGAAAATAGACAAGAGAGCAAGAGAGAAATACCAACATTCTATGGCTCCCTCTTGGTTTGATAAATGTGACACTTGAACCTTACTAGAGAGCTTTGGATGTTGATAGGACACCAATCCAATAGATCTTGATTGTAGAACGTGATGTAGAAGAGAAGAGAAAGTTGGAGAGAAAGAGAGAGAATCCCTTGTGCAAATCAAGGTGAAAATGAGAGTTTTGTTAAGTTGCATGGGCGAGAAGAGTCATTACACTCAGAATTTTGGGCCACGATGACATGTGTCACGAGCCAATATTTTGAGATTCTTTGTTTGAACTCACAAAACTCAGGTACGCTAGTGCACCATGTAGTTGTCTGTGTGTGCACAAGCATCCAACTCATAATTTAATGAGAAATGAGGTGGTAGACTGTTGTCGCTTCATCATTTGTCCTTGTGGAGTTAAAATCATGAAATTATGACTGATAAGGTTCTTGTCATAAATGCGACTAGGCACCATAAATGTGTGGGGGCAAGTGTGCAAATGTGAAATTTCCATTGGGTGCAATTTTAGGACATTATATTTTTCCCCACTTTAGTGAGCCGATTTTTGAGAAAAAATAGCTACACTGAAGTAGAAAGGAGAACACTAGTATGAGCCTAAAAAAATGAAAAATTTATGGATTTTCATGCCAAAAGGATACTGTAAAGGCCATAGAGGTCGAGCAGGTAGATACAAATGATGCCCCCCAATGATCGAGCTGAGTGAGAAACCACAACATTGAATGTGAAGTTTTGTTAGATGCAAAACTAAAATTTAGGTCAGCTCAAAAGTTGGAAGAATCTATGATGACAAGGAGAATGCTCGAGAGAAATCTAATGGTTCAAAGAAAAAACAAGATGAAGAGGTGAGTATATGCCCCCTCCTATTTTTTCCCCAAGCTAGGTGAGGTGAAAATATGAAAAATGATAGGACTGTGATTTTTGGGAAAAATAGGCTTCAAGGGGCCTATATATACCCAGGTGGGCCCCTAGAAGGGTCATTTTCACTATTTATCATAAGTGATTTGTTGACTTTTATGAGAGAAAATTCAAAAAAATGCCTTGCAGATGAGAGTTTGAGGAGCCTAGGATCAAGCAGTTGCACCAGGAAATAGCCCAGGGGGACAAGATTGATGAGGTAAGTTCATTCAACCTCATGTAATCATTTTTAGGCATTTTTTTAGGATTTTTTAATTTTATCGTTGTGCATGCATCCAATCAACTCGAAGGAATTTGACTAGCGCATTGTCATCTTGACAATGTGTTGGTGGCCTACATCCATGCTAGCGTCCGATGTGCACTGTCATCTAGGTGACTCTCATGGCAGGCGACCTTGGATAGTAGCACGACACATAAATGTTTGCGTGGTGTGCCTCTATCCTTGAGGTCACATAGAAATTTTTTGATGTAGAAGTTAGAATATTTTTGATGCAGATGGATCTAACATGGAATTTGTTTCCATTTTGCGGGATTATCCTGAGATGCACAAGCATGGAGGCATGCATGTGCTCAAAATACTACGTGATTAGGCTGGCCTGATGCATCCTAATGACCAGGATCATCTCCGACAGGTAGACCTATGGTGGGTCTACACACTACTTGAGATGTTTTACCATGATCAGATGTTGATGGCGCTCATCGAGCATTGGGATGCCACCACATCTAGCTTCCACTTATTGTCGGGAGAGATGACAATTACTTTAGAGGACGTTTATTAGATCACGGGCCTATCAATCCACAAATAGTGGGTGGTCCATAATGACATGTAGTTGCCCTAAGAAGGGCTCGAGAGCTAGTAGTACTGCATCGGGTGCATCGGCCCCAATGACACTACCAACCACATCTACATCCAATGGTTTGAGTACAGACGTGTGGAAGTCCCATTATTGAGGAGTGTGATGGTGGTTACAATTGCCCTTCAAGTGACCATGGATGGGAAAGGCTCGTACCTGCGCAAGGGCCTTGTCCATACCATCAAAGAGATGGAGGAGCAGTAGACCATTTTTTCTTGGGGTCACAACATTCTCAAACATCTGTACCATGAGTTGGGCAGGTTTGTACATTATGAGTACTCCAACCTTGAAACTTGCACATAGTTGCAAGTTTGGGCATTTGCAAAAATATCACTTCTACCTAGCTAGTCAAGTATCCCCAGGGGATAACCCTTGGTCCAACGATGACTAATGCATACCCATTGGTACACAATTAGAGGCTTGGAGACTTATAGTTTTGGTAGCTACAATTTGACCAATTGTAGTCCGGTGAGGTTAGATGGCGATCGTATCAAGGTATTCGGTGGGCTCTGACAAGCGAAAATTGTAACATATGCAGCATGATCATTTCCTAGTGGGTTGCATAGATTATATCATTACACCTTACTACTAGTACAAGGTTGCCTAACAGTTTAGGATTTTGTAGACCATTCCCCTGACCCCCTCTACATACGTGTGAGCAACTAGGAGTGCAGTAAGATTGGGTGAACATTGTTGCTTGACGATATTAGATGTCATTGTTAGTGATGATGGTTCGTAAAATGAAGATTGAACCCCGATGCTGCTCGTTGACAATGTAGGGGTTATACACAAATTTCATACCCTGTAGGTTACTCATGGTCTTGCCCCGATTTTCCCAACAAATACCCCTAGGGGCGATGCTGGTGCATAGGGGCAGGCAAGAGAAAGAGGAGGAAGAGGAGAGGACCAAGGAAACAACGATGATGGCCATAGAGCATAGGCATTAGGTGTGATAATAAAGAGGCTTAGGAAGAGACAAAGGATTTCATCACCTCCCAAAGCTACCCCAATCTCATCGATGGAACCGATGATAGATAGTGTCTGTCCTTTGGTAGTAGCAATAACAGGCACAAGTGTAGGTCCTAGCATTGCACCTTCCCAAGACCCATAGTGGAAGGCCAAAGATCCTAGTATGTTTATGATTTATGTTGTTTCCTTTCAATATTTCACATTTTAGCTTTATCTCACAAATATACATGCTTTTATTTATATATCATGTGGTACTAACAATGTCTACTAATGTGGTTGTAGTGGACACACATGAATGGATTGACTTCATTAGGTGATGCATCTCTAAGGTGGCCTCAGTCATACCAATCTAGGGTAGCATCCTTAAGGCATATAGGCCAACTTTGGTGGGCTGACACACCCACCTATTTGAGCCTATTGCACTTCTAAGGATAGCATACAAGGAGGCATGTGTGGAGGCTATATAGAGGACTATTGATGCCACCACGATGATTGTGCAAAGAGATCAATGAGTGACCAAGCTGCAAACTACACTCATAGAGTGAAACTAGGCCATGACGAGGGAAAAGAGTGTTGAGAGAGCACGTGAAACTCTTCAAAATCAACTTGATGACCTTAATGGGTAGGCAAAAACCATGAGGTTGGTTGTGGATCTTTAATTGCAGCAGCTTCAAGTGGAGCTGAGGTAGTCTCGGGAGCAAGAGGCACAAAAACAACCAGAGGTTGCGAAGCTACGAGGAGAGATTCATGGACTACGAACAAGTTTTTCAATCTTGCGATCACATAGATTGTGTTTCATCCCTTTTGGCTAGCTTAGTGTTCCATCACCCTTGAGACTAGAGGGCTTGAGGAGCCATATACTTAGGGGCTAGGACCCATTTTGTATATATGCCATTTTTTTAGCAATGATATTAATTTTGTATAGAATTATTTTGATGTATAGACATATATAGATATATGGACACCACATTTTGACATAGTGGTGCTATAAATGTACATGTCACACACACACACACACATATATATATATAAGATTTTGGTTCATCATGGTGTTCATTTTATGTGTATGCTTTTTACTTTCATGTGTAGTTATGTGATGGATGTTATACACATGGATGTATGTTAATTAAATATAATGATGATCTAATTACCTAACCAAAAGATTGAATCAAATGCAATGCATGAAGATACAACTTACCAAAACACATGTAGGTATAATTTGTAATTAAAGAAATTAATTGCATACACATGTTTACACCATTTAACACAAAATACAAAGATAATGTGTTAATGAAGAAATGTCATAGCATAACTATAGAGAAGGGGGATTCGCTACTCATGAGTTCTCTTCAGTCAAAGAGACTCACAGGGCGAATTTCCCTAAACTACCTCAAGGAACAACAACGAGAGTTTTAGAATTCGAAAGAGTAGGTCACATCTAGATTTTTTGGATAAATTGATAAGCTCTTTGAAAAAGGATGGAAACACATAATACAGACGACAACGCAACGCGCTGGCATCTTGTACAGACTAGAAAGCAGGAATATCACAGAAAATAGCTAAATGACTACTTCTACTCTAATTGCTAAGAAATCTTGGAATGTGAGAGAGCAACAAAATATAACAGAATTGAAATAAAGTGAAGAAGAATTGATAAAGATAAAGAGAAGAAAGTATTTAATGCTTACAACCACACAAGTGATGAAGCCTCTAGCAAATGAATTTCTTCAAAACTTGCATGCATGATATTTGGAGAAATTTTTGGGGCTGTATAGGGGTTTTCCTCAGTCAAACCCCTGTTTTGGTGTTCCCACCTCCACAGACAACCAGATAGGAAGAGAGAATGTAACGAAAATGGAAAAAAAGTGTGTGGTGAAAGCAAAACCCGCTTCAGGAGTAGAACCCACACCACCAACTATGAGTGATAAAAGCAATCCCCACTCATGGAGGAGAACTCGTATCACAAAAGAGGTGATAAAAGTAATCCCTACTCAAGAAGGAGAACCTGTATCACAATATGTAGATGCAATCAACAAGAGATATGGAATCCTAGGATGCTCACAAGCATGAGATAATGGAGATAGATGTGAAAGCTAAGAGGGTTGTGAAGAGTGTTGTGAGAAAGATAGCAATAGAGAAATGCAAGAGCCAAAGCTAATGAGAAGTTAGAAGCTGGAATGAAGCTAGAGCAAAGGAAGACCAAAAATGAATTGAAGAGATAGCATTTAAGGAGAGAAAGGAAGCAAAAAGAAGCTTCCCAAGCGGTTACAAGGCATCTCAAACCATTACCCCTAACTAAAGGATGTGACAAGTGTCAAACATGCATGGAAACAATAGTTTGAACATTGAGAACGTCGCAGGACACTAGCACGACATGTAGACATCTACGCGGTGCGCTAGTGTTCGAACACGCCATGGTACAAAACAACACAAATGGCAAAATCACAAGGTTCGATGCAAAGATGACACACAAGGGTAGTTGTTGAAAAGAGGTGTTGAGCATCTTGAGAAGGGAAAAAGGCTAATGTAGGGGCTAAAATGAGCCTACACAAGATGCTAAGGGAGTGGATACTAAAGCGAATGCAAAAATGTATGTGAAATTGCAAGGGGTGCAATTTTATGACTATACAATAACAAACTACAATCCACGAGGGATGAGAGTTACACATAAATGACAAATAGACAAGTTATGCATAGTATCGATGAAGATGCATCACATTGGTAGGTTCTTTTAGAGGTGTTCCTTCCATAAACGATAGTCCATAGGAACCAAAACTATATACAGAGTTGATAATGTAAGGGCCTAACCAATTAGGGTTGAACTTCCCCTTTTGATCAGGAGGCACATTATCAGGTCACCTACCTTGAAAGTCCTAGAAAGAACATCTTGATTACAATGTTTAGACAACGATCATTAATAAGCTTGAAGGTGGTCAAGGGCCTACAATCGATGCTCATTGAGAAACTCAAGCTGATGCAAATGATTAGGATGGTAAGTGTCATCATCAATTAACCCTTTAGGGGAAACTCTCAAGGATGAAATTTTCAGCTATAAAGGCATGATAGCCTCAACACCATACACAAGATTATATGGTGTCATTCCAGTCACTGTAAAAAAACTTGTGTGATAGGCCCATAAGGTGTATGCCAATTGAGTGTGCCAATTTTTATCATGTTTATTTACTATTTTTTAGAGAATGAGCTCAAGAGTTTTGTTAGAGGCTTTGGCCCAAACATTAGATTGAGGATAGTATGGTGTAGAAAAGTGATGTTGAATATGAAATTTCTCTAGGAATTGCTTTACCTCTTTGTTATTAAATGGAATACCATTGTCATAAATAAGGGTAGAAGGCAATCCAAAATGAACTATGATATCAAGTTTAGAAAAAATCTATAGATTGCTTCAACGTTCATGGATTGAAGTGGGACAACCTCAACCCACTTCATAAAGTAATTGGTAGCATTAATGATGAAGATATGCCCCTTAGAAGAAAGAGGTGATATTTTTCCAATAATACCCAACCCCCATTTTGTGAATGGGCAGGGAGAGGTATGATTTTGGAGCTCTTGAGTAGGAGCCCAAATAAGAATGTTATGTTGTTGAGAAGGAATCTTTCTCCATTGTTTTCCAAACATATTCCATGCGAATCAATTTACGTGCCAAGGATTTACCACCAAAATGTCTACCCCCAAAGCTCGAATGGGATTTATGAAGGACAAGGGGTATTTCAGCTTTAGTGAGACACCGTAGAAGAAGACCATTATAATATTTTTGATAAAGAACATCAGATAATATAATGTATCAGAATGAAAATTTTCATATCCGAGTGCAAGTGTTTTTTGTCACATTGTTAGGAAAATTTCTAATCTTTAGATAACTATAAATATTAGAATACCATTCCTCTGAGTCCACATGAGCACATAATAGAGCATCATATTCAAGTTGATTAGAGATAGCAGGAGAGTGGAGAACATAGACCATAAAGTGCTATTCTTCTACACTATCGTTCAAAGACACTAGGGAGGCTTCACTTGCCATTTCGTCTGCATGTCGATTTTCTCTCTTGGGAATGTTTTTAATGGTGAAAGAGGAGAAATGATCAAGCAAGGATAATCCAAAATCCTAATACTGAGATAGCTTATTTTGCTTGGATTGATTCGTTCCTATAATTTGATTTATAATAAGTTGAGAATCACCATGAATGTGAAGATGTTTAATATTTAGAGAAATTACAACACGTAATCCAACAATAAGGGCTTTGTACTTGACAATTTTGTTAGTGGAATGGAATTCCAATAGAAAGGAAAGAGGAACTGGCTTGCCTTCAGGTGAGATTAAAACCACACCTGCTCCAGAGCCAGTTTGACATCTTGACCCATCAAAGTACATCTCCCACATAGGTTCATGATTTGTTGCAAGAATATTTTCATCTAGAAATAAATCCAGATTAGGAAAGGAGCAATATGAGGGAGCTTCTTCCAACTGATCAACAACAACTTGACCCTTGATTGATTTCTGAGTTACGAACTTGATTTCAAAATCAGTTCAAGCAACGTGACCTAATTCGCTAACCTTCCCACGAGATCCATGATTTAACATTAGTAGTATCTCCTTTAAGGAGAGAACTATGGTCTTTAGGATGAGAAATAGGGACATCATCATTCAAAAAATATTCTCCAAAGTATGTTTATGTAAACGATACAAGAATCACCATTTATGGTGATAAGGAGGAAGATGGGAGTAGAAACCTAAGAATTCTTCCAGTGCTTCTTCTGAAGAGAA
Organism: Sequoia sempervirens; assembly: GCA_007258455.2. NCBI lineage: Eukaryota > Viridiplantae > Streptophyta > Pinopsida > Cupressales > Cupressaceae > Sequoia > Sequoia sempervirens. The sequence continues at coordinate 286,999,729 of VDFB02353493.1, read as the reverse complement.
AACATCTAGAGGAACTTCATTATATTATACTTTACTCTCAATTAGTTATGGATGAACTAGCCTAAGAGGTTTGACAAAAATCATGTTGACACTCTACCATGGTTTTTTCCTAGACTATTCAAGAGAGAAACCAAACCCCAAGTTATGCTTACATGGTATACATTATATAGGGACTTGAATGCCTTGTTATTTATGTCTAAGACCTTTAAACTCATAACCATACTTAGAAACAAGCCTAAAGCTAGGACTATAATGTGTTTGTAAGTCTTGAGTAGGAGGAGGATCAACATAGAGAGTATCATTACAACAACGGGGATCATATTATACTATGGAATCACTATTATATTTCTTAGAAGGACTACAAACATTATCTTCTTTAATAGAAGCATGGTTATCTTTCTTAGTAGGGGTACAATCATTCTCCTTAATAGGGTCCTGATTATTTTCCTCAGTGAGAGGACAATTAGCTTTCTTAGAAAAGGTGTATGAAATAGTTGGAAGATCAAAATGGATTGGATCAACCTTATACCCCTTAATAAAGAATTGGGAAAATTCTAAGGATCCCCAATCATCACTGGGACATGCATTAGATACAAAAGAAGTAGAAGGGGTAGAGTTAGGATTCCCTACTTCAGGATGATCTTCTTTAGGGACATCTATCTTAGGGGCAACCTATAAAGTAGGAACCACCAAAGAGGGAGTCAATACATTAGAAGATAATTAAGGAATACAATTCTTAATATTAGATGCAACTGAGGCATGTCCAACAACTGCCATTTCACAAAGATGAACAACATCAGGATCAACCTTGATCGTAATTATTCATTATTTGCAACAAACTTTAGGGAACAATGCAAAGTAGAAGTAATTGCCCCCAAATCATGAATCCATGGTCTTCCTAAAAGAATGTTGTAAGGTAAAGTAATAGACATATCATAGAAAAAGGTTGGTACGATAACGAGTTCTAACCTCAAAGACAAGATAATCATTCCTAGGGCTTGTCGACCGGTGTTATTGAATCCAAAAATATACAATGAAGATGCAACAAGAGAAGACAAATAAATTTTAATCTTCGGAAATAGTTTGATGCTACATACATTGAGAGTTGAACTAGTATCAACAAGAGCATGCATAATGCCAATATTATTAATATTAAAAATTATCATTAAAGGGTCCACTTTCTTTTGTACTTTCAAGGGTGGGAGTTCTTGCGAATATAACATAATATTCAGCAAATCCGCATGAATATAAGCTATCAACACATTAACATCCATTGGCCTAACGAAAGAAGGAAAGAGAATATTTTGCAAGTATTCCTAAAGCATACCTTGATAAACCGATGCAAACTAAAGCAAGTCCCACAGTGAGATCTTGGAGTGAGTAACACAAAGGTTCTCCACAAGATCATAATCACTAGGTGCTTTAGTCATGGGTTTAGGTGCTGAAGTAAGACTTGGTTGAGAACATGTTAAAGAAGTAGGTTGATTCATTTTTTTTATTCCTCCTAGTGTTGTAGGTGTGACCTATAACATTATAGGAAGAATACGTAGCTTTCAAAAATCTCGTGTAAAGTTCTAAAAAATCATTTATGAATGGGACCCCATGAATAGGGTGAATCATTTTAGGAGAAGGGCTAGCCAAAGTCACATAAGTGATGGGTCTCTTAGGCTTCCAAGGTGCAATGGATACTTCTACTATATTAACATACTCCTTGACTTGTGAAGAAGAAACAAATGCTTGTGATGAAGAAGTTTGTTCATGAGATCTACAGATAAGAGAAGATGCCTCTAAGAAATAATCTAGGGCATCATCTAGCATATCAAAATATTCCTTAGAAGAAACATTATCATAGGAATTGAAACATTGTATAAAAAGATCTGACATGACTTCATTCGTGTTAGATTCACCAAAAATGTGAAGGGGATTCACTTCTCCCAAGTCCCAAGACAAACATGGTCTAAAGGGAGTGAATTTTCCTCGATCACCTCAAGACTACCTCAAGATTAACTAAAATATTAAGATGAAAGAGATTGCAAAAACATAATAAAAGTAGAGTTTCATGACTGATTACAGACATACAACTTTAGGGACCAAAACAATAGATTATATCGATTTTTGAGATAAAAGGAGAAGCTCTCAGCTAAAGGATGTTTATGGCAAGAGTGGGAAGACAGTGTGACTTGTTTTCATCTCAAGGATGCATCAGAATATCGTATGATAAAGAACCAAACCTTTTGTGTAGAACTCAAGGAATCTACCAACTATTCAAGACCCAAGGTCTACTTAATCTACTAACTTAATAGAAAGTAAGAATGTGTAGAAAAGACAAGAAGAATACTTTACAAGAGAAGAGAGATCTCAAATTACAAGAGGTCCTATGCTTACGAAACCTCAAGCAAGCTCCTCATGAACAACTTGTACACAAGAAGGATGGGGAAAATGTTGGAGTGGTTTTGGGGTTTTTCGCAGTCAAACCCCCCTTTTGGTGTTCTTACCTCCACAGGCCGCTAGATAGATAGAGAGAATAATAGACATCAAATAAAGTAGACACAAAGTAAATTAGACAAAATGGTGATAAGAGAAAACCCCACGATGAAGGAGAACCCTTACAACAAGATATAGACACAATAGAAATGCTAGCAAATAGACAAGAGCAAGAGAGTAATGCCAACAATTCATGGCTCCTTCTTGGTTTGATAAATGTGACACTTGAACCTTGCAAGAGAGCTTTGGTTGTTGATAAAGCAACAATCCAACGGAGCTCCACCATAGAAATGTGATGTAGAGGAGAAGAGAAAGTTGGAGTGAAAGAGAGTGAAAATACCTTTTGCAAATGAGGGTGAAAATGAGAGTTTTGGTAAGTTTGGTGGGCAAGAAGAGCTATTACACTCAAAAAATTTCCACAACAACATGTGTCACAAGCCAAGATATTGAGATTCCTCATTTGAACTCATAAAGCTCAGGGACGCTAGCCTGCTGCATATATGTCCACACATGTGCAAGCGTCTGACTCATAATTTTATGATAAATGAGGTGGAAGACTACTTTCACTTCATCATTGGTCCTTATGGAGTTGAAATCATGAAATTTTGACTCGTAGGGTTCTTTTCATAAATGCAACTAGGCACCATAAATGTGGGGGGGCAAGTGCGCAAATGTGAAATTGCCACAGGGTGCAATTTTACAACATTACACCACCATTTAATTATTCGAAAAGGACTAGTTTGTGGTGATTATTCCTCCACTTCAATTCCAAGGTAGACCAGGGACTCTTTAACCTACAACTCATCCCTTCTATCTAATGAAGTCTAAAGCTCAAGTATTGATTCTATTCCGCATCATGGTTTCCCCTAATTACTAGAGATAGTTAACAAATTTATAATCTCCTACATGCATTAGGGGTGGAATAGACTCCCTTGCATTTGAGTCTTCTGCAGGACCTACTTCCACTAGTCATACATCTTCTTCTGTACTCACGCTTCATATCATTACTATTCTACCTTTCATGCATTGTTTGGGGCTATTAGTTCATCGAGTCATGAATATTTTGTCCCCTACACCTACATGAATGTGTCATTTGTCTCTATGAATCCTATTGTGCCAAATGTTTTTGAGAGGCACTATTCTAGGTAGACAACTATTCTTCTCATCCTAAAGTTTCTCCCTTGGTCTCCTTTGGGGAATAAGTGATTTGAGTTTGAAGAGTTGTGCAACAAGAGGATTGGATATTGGGAGCTTCACGCCTATATTTTAGATTCATGGTATCCTCTCATTAAGGGTAATGTGGAGGTATACCCCTATCCTAAGGGGTTTTTAATTGTTATTTTATGCTCCCAAGGTGTAAGACATTGTGCTTAATGGTGGGGTTTGGACATGAAAAAATATTAATTATGGTTCAAATCGTAGTTCCTAGTATTTGATGTCTTTATTTATTCTTATATCTTGTCAATATGGGCATGAGTTTCAAGTTTCTCACTCCAATTCTAGTCAAGATTGTGCTACAAGGCCACAGGCAATTCATTGGGTCATTTTGTGATGCTTGATTCTACTACCATTTTGTTTATTCATATGAATTTTGTGTATATTTTGGTGGATATCTACTTGCTGAAGGATCTTCTAGCTAAGATTTTCCTATAGGTGGTGAATCATCTCTAGGTGTAGCTACTAGATTATGAAGGTCTATATTTTCAATGTCAACATTAATTTGACATAGGCTATTCAACTTTATAGTGTCACTACTCCAAGCCTAAGGTTGAGGGAGTTTTTTCTTGGTGGAGGAATGTCCTTCCTTATCACTTCACAATTCATGGATATTCAGTTAATGCTCCTTCCACCACTAATGTACCTATTCCTATGATGTAATCACCAAAATTAGTGCTTGTTGAGGTTGATTCAAATCCTCATATGGTGTCTAGACTCTAAATATTTTTCTCCTACTCTTGTTGAGATTAGGCCTCCTATCTATTCATGATTGGTTGAGACTCTTGAATTTCCTTCTCTAGTCATCTCATCTTTGATCTATCATCTTTGGTCCTCTCTTTCTCTTTTAGTTATCCCTATTAGGTGAGTAGTGATAAGTTCTCCTCCTTTATCCCCTTACTCCATGAATGTGGGTGACTTTGTGTCCTAGATTATTGAATCCCACACTTAGATCAAGGGTGTGCAGGTTGCCAAGTTGAGGTCAAATATAGTGTACATCTTTGGCTCCTCAAGCCTACAAAGCTATTGGTTTGTTGTGCTACCAAAACTTCATCTCATTTTTCCTTTTTGATAGGCTATTTCTTGCTAGTTTGTAGGACCCATTTCCTAGAAATATAAGTGTTCAGGCCCTTTCAAAACAATATGTTTTTCCCTTAATAAAATAAATATTTATAATATTATAAAATACAAATTATAAATTATAAAATAAAAAACTATAAATTTTTAAATAATAAATTAATAAACCAAAAAAACAAAAAACTAGGAAGTAAAAAATGATCCAAGATTACATGATTTCTCAATATGTAATTATATTAAAGAATTCCATCAAAATATCCCCAAAGCTATATACAAATTTTATCAATAAAATAAAAATAATATTTATATTTATGAAGATATTAAATTTTAATAAAATATTATAAAAAAATAAATAAAAAATTTAAATTATACAAATAATAAAATATAAAATATAAAATTGATTATAAAATTAATTTAAAAATTTATTAAAGTAACTAATTACTAGTGTATATATATATCCAAAAAATGCTTAGAGATATCTGTTTTGAATTATTTTATTTACTTAAGAGTAATATTATAATTTTATTTAAGAATTATTTAATTTCATTTACATTATTTACTTTATTTCTATTTAAAAAATCATTGGACTAACATGATAAAAGGGATGTTATAAAAAAGGCCTCAATTCTTATACAATTTATTTTTTGAAAGGGCTTAAACTCTTGAACAACCAAGAGACATGTTCTAAATTCCAACAATCTAAGATAACCTCACAAAATCCAAAGTGAAGCAAAGCTATCATAGTGCAATGAACCAACAACTTCATAGGGTAGAAGGACCAAAGGTCTAGACTATCCCAGTCCTCATCTTGACAACTTACACACCTTTGAACCAGGTGTGGGATTCTAAAAATAGGAAGACCTTTTTCCTCCATTGAACAACAATCACAAAATATTATTACCACCATTCACAGGAAAAAGATGAAAGATGAGGGGACATCACCTTCATCACACCAACATGGTGCACCAAATGAATAGAAAAAGAATATGACTAGATGATAGGAGATGCATTGGCTTGATAAGGTAGATTTGATAGCTAACTAGAAGTGGGAAGGTTAGACCCAAAAGAAGAATCATTTATTATAAGAAGGGAAGAATCAATCATTGTAGGAGCTACTTGAACAAGACCAAGTTGCTCAATAGGAACATAAGGCTCCTAAATAATATTGGTAGTAGTTGTTAGAGATATAATAGGAGCATTTGTAGTGAGAAAAGAGTTAACCTTATTAGAAGCAATTGTAAGATATAAATAATAGTATAAAAAAATATTAAGTGGAACAAAATATATTACAATTATTGTGTTTGAATTGTTTTATAAAATTTTTTATGTGTTCATATTATTTGTATTCTTACTATTTAAAAATAAAATAAATTTTGAAATAAAAGTTTAAGTTACTAATTTGTTTCCATTTAATTTTTTTAAAACCATTGAAAAATAAAATAAATCTTCAATTAAAATAAAGTAAATAATGCTAAAGAGTATATGTAGTAGTTTAGATAGATATTAAACAATGGTATTCATATAAATATTGTAAAAGAAAATAGTTTCCTTATATTGATCTAAGTTAATTAAAGAAATTCACACAATTATACAAATTTAATATAGACACATTAAGTTGATATCTCTTGATCTCTTTTATATAGACGTATATATATTGATACTATAAGGGTGTCCCTGTGACCTAGTCCAGCGACCCAACAACCCTTACCTTGGGTACCTAAGGCGAGCTAGGGCAAGAATAGTTCAATATTTTGATATATTACATCTATCTAAAAGACACTTAGAGATATTAGACTCAAAATGCCTATAATTAAATTTGTTATTTAAGATTTTCATATTTGACATCTCTCTCAATGTCTTTTAGATAGATGTACTTAAATTATCAATGCTAGTTATTTATTTACATAGATTATTTTATTTTATTATCTTACTTTGTTATTATTTGAAAAGGTATTTTACTTTTTTTTATTTAAATTTAAATTTTACCTTTCAAAAAGTCACCATTTATTATTTGGGTAATTTATTTTATTTTATTTTTATTTTAAAAAATGTAGTAAATAGTATCTAACATTATATTAAATATTACTTTTTAAAAGTTGAATTTTATAGTTATCTTTATTAAATATATGTTAGACATGTTTTAGTTCTTATGTACACACTAATCTCATGAGATTCTTTGATAAAATTAATAAATCAATAAATCAAAATTTTAAAATTATTTTTTATATAAATAAACTTAAAAAATATTAAAATAATTTGTATATAAATTAACTTAAAAATATAAAATCAATTTCAATGATTATAAATAAAATAAATTCAATTATTTTTTATTTATTGTTAGATTTAATTTATTCAAAAAAATTATGTTTGCCTTGAAAGGTGTTACTAGCATGAGGTGAACTATAATGGCATGATCATGCTAATAAAAACAATTGAAAATAAAGATAAATAACCCACATATATAAAAATAACAATGATAAAATATTATAAAAAATATATAGTTCACAAACACAATATTAATAATTTAAATACACATATATTTAACATAAATTGGTTGATAAATTTTAAAATAAAATATTATTAAATAAATTAAGAGTAGAAGAAAGATGATGCAGTAGAAAATAATTAAGAAAGAAAAAATAAAAAATAATCAAGACGAAGAATCACAAATAAAATCATGTGTAAGTCATTATATACTCATTCTACTAAAACTTTAAAAAAAAATTAAATTAAAATCAATAAAGTAATTTCATACTATTTTTAGACCTTAAATTGACACATTGGCATTATCCGACCATTTCTTCTATAATTAACTAATACATACCTTATTATTCAATTAATTATCACATTTCTATCTCCTTATTAATTAAATAATATTTAATTATTATTTAATAAGTTAACTTATCATTCACTATTCATCACTATTCACTTGCACCTACTTTTAGCCTAAATCATTTAACCATCTTCCTCCTATATTTCACCTTAGGTAAATAAATTCAATTATTTACTTACCTAAGTCACCCATCCTTTTTCAAAAAATTAAATAAATATTTATTTATTTAAAATACCTATTTTCCTCCACATCTCATTAAGTGTGCTAAAATCAATTAGTCCCTTTATCACTTGCACAACCTAATCCTAGTCAAACCCCCATCAAACCACTTGGACATCTTCACTTGTGAACAAAGGCATGGGCCTTTTGTACACAAGGCATGTGCCTTTGTACATGTGACATAGCCTTGGTACCATGTCACATGGGTCAAAGTACTTGCCCATATCCTTGATCCTCCTCATTTTCACAAATGAGAATTTTAAATTCTCACATGTCCTCTCAAGTACCTCTCAATATTCTCACTCTATCTCCTTGTTCCACTTGGCACAATCTCTTTGCTTGAGACAACTCAATCCATCTTGACCATTGATCTCATTCCTTCAAATCTATAATTTTTTCTCAACACTTAGCCATTTTCATCACACAATTTTATGAAAGTGATGTTATGCTACCATAATTTCAAGCACACATATCAAATTGGTCAAATGAGAAAATATACTACAACAAAACGTATAGTATGGGGTTTCATTGCTAAATTTTATGCTTGTTTGGATTTCCTTAGCCCAAAATGAGCATTTTTTTATTTTGTGTTAAATGTTTAATTTTAGTTTTTTTAATTGTTCAATGTCACATTTTCATGCATACATTTCTGGCATGTCTAGTGGGACGCACGTCATGGGTTGACAAATGAAAATTTTATATTTTTAGTATTTCACATGTTGTAGACTTGCAGATCAATGAATACATATCTAGATCAATGATAGTTCTTTTTGGATTGGTGAATGTGCTCACATTTCAGTGAATTTGTTCTTTGCAGACTAGGCTATGACTCTGGGTGAATATGTCACATATCAATGGATGTTCTCTACAAATCAACATTTGCAAAAATTTTGGGCTTTAACAAATATGTCCTAAATCAACAAATTCTCTTTGTGGATCGACAAATACATCAAGTATAGCTACTTGCTATTTTTAGTGTTTTTTATTCGAGTTTATTACTATTTTGTATACTAACTAGTTGACTCATCTATTTTGTGACCAATCTAATATCATTCTTGTAGCCATAGTTAATTGAAGGCTAAGCATATCAAATTAATAACATCATATTTTTTAGCTTCACAGTCAAAGACTTTTTTTCTCACTAAATTAGGAACTAAACTAGATTAAAGGGTCAAAGATTGTTGTTTATCATGTTTGGGATCATTTATAGGCATATTCTCTCTCCTTGCATCATTTGGTGAGCCTAGAAATCATAAACCTTATATAAATCTAAGTCTTGTGAGTCAACCCAAGAGTGCTTGATCACATGTATGCTCTATCTTTGTGCTTCATGTGATCTTGGAGATCAAAAGCACCAAGATAATCTTTCCCTTTCAGAGGCCTACTTGGGGATTCCATCACCCCATAGGTTGAACTCAACCATATCTTTTGATGGAGTATAGAAAAGGGGAGAGAAAAATTTGTAAATTAAGGAGTGGTCATCATTGTGTTTGGTTGAGCCCTAATACCCTCAATTTATCGAGACTTGGTGGTGAAGAGTCTAGGAGAGACCCCCCTAGCTCAAGAATTTATCGATGAGCCCTTTGTTCATGGAATATCCCCTAGTTCACCTATATTTAGTAGCCTAAGGGCTTCAAATTTTATTTAGTGTCATGCAAAGGATGCATATCATACCCTAAAGCTACTCACAATGCACCTCTAGTTGTTGAGATAGAACTCACTAGGGTGATGCTTGTAAGTGCTCCTTGGTAACGTGTATGTGATTGTCACTATCTATCTTGCATCTAGTAGATGGTATTAGCCTTGTGCTATGAGATTACACTAAAGTTGTCACTCCCACCTACATAATACTAGGGCATGTGATAATGATTAATTTTTTTTTGTGTTGAACTTGTGCGTATCTTCAATCCATAGCCAAGTCTGTGTCTTTCCTACTATATTTTTTATTTGTTGTCTTTGCCAAAATCCTAACTAGTTAGTTGATCCACTTTATTCTTCAATAATTTTGTCATCCCCTAGGAAAAAATTTCCCTAATTTCAAGAGATCCAGTTTGTCAGAAAAATTTTTAATCCAAAATTCCAAAATTGTCAAACTATATTTCAACAAATCAATCCGCAAATCGATGGATCCACTATTTCGATCAAAAAATTCCATCTTTCTTGGAGTCAACCACTTTGTTATCATCAAAATTTTCAATCTCTAGTTCAATAAATTCATATCTAAACTAGTGAATCCATATAAAATCAATGAATCTATCCTCAAATCAACAGATATTCTCTATCAATCAACAAATCCATCTTTCTTAGGATTAACCAGCTTGTCATCACAATTTGTTAATCTCTAGTTTGGTGAATCCGTATCTAAATTGAAAAATCTATATAAAATTGACAAATCCATATAAAATTGGTGAATCCATGCCAAAAAAATTTAAAACTAGTTCAACAAATCTATGTTTAAATTGGAATATTTTCTCTATATTTCAACAAATTTGTTTCCCTTCAATTTTTTTGAGCTAAATCACTTTTAATCTGTTTAACTCTAGATTAGTAGTTGTGTTTTCAAATTGAGGATTTCACTCTATGGTTCACATATCAACCCTCATACAAAATCCATAGAACTTAATCCTAGGTCAAAATATTAAAATCTTGTTGATTTTAGTACCCCAGCTTGGCATGGTCATAATTTATATACCATTGGGTGAAATCTAGCCTTCTATATACCATTGGAAATATTTCCAAGAGATCTAATTTCAATCCATTGGAAAGAATTCCTTCAACAATCCATTCCAAGGGACTGACAAAAATCCTCGAGAAAAATTCCACTCTAAAATCTTCCAAAAAGGTGATTTACCAAAACATAGAAAAATTGAAAAAAATCTTTATTTTCAAAATTATCTGTTAACAAATAATTAACCAGCTCCCTTCGGGTTTATTTTCCATGCGCCGGCTCATGCATCACAAGGTTTGCTCACCCTTTTATCTAAGGTTTTACTGCCGCTCCACGTGTCTATTCCTCACAACTCTGAGTGTCAGCTTTCCTTTCGCATCCTAGGAAACTCCGTTGTGCTTCCACATGTTGCGACTGCGAGATAATTTTAATCATGTTTTCTTGCTACCTCATCGGGCTGCGAAATGTTGCCACGAAGCCCTCATTCCTAAATTTTTTTGTGGGCCCCATGGTTGCTAACTATGGAGTACACTGCCTAAGTGTCTACCATTGGCAAATATTTTAGTGCAAAAATGAAGTAGCAACCACGGGCAGCAAAGTGTTGCCACGTGTCTCTTTTGCACCCATCTGGTATTCGTTCCCTCTATTGTTGATGAAGGCTCCACCCACTTGACACGTGTAGCATTAATGCAAGTCCTCAGCAGCAAGGGGAGAGAAGTTCATACAGGTAGCAAAGGGCTGCCATGTGCCTAACTAGCAAATCTCATATGTGGGCAATGGAACGGATGAACTGAATAATACTATTGGTCATTGTGTGTCATAATTATTCACACCAGGGGTGATACTTGTCTGATCGTGCCTAGCTAGGACCACCGCTATCATTACATAAGATGCTTTGTTCTAGATTGATCCTGTTGTAACGGCCTTGGGAATATTTTGATTTAGACATCATTGTTGGGGATCGCGAGATCTTTTCTGTTACTGCTCTCCGAGGTGGTGGGAAGTTTTCCTGCTATATATATTTTTCTCTATGATGAGAAAAATGTCTGAAATTTGGAAGGAAAACACTGGTTTTAGTAAAAGATGCCAGGCCTTTATTATTGTTTTGTTTAATTGCGAAAACTCTCAGACTGTGCCAATTGTTCGGCCTTTCAGTTTTTCATGCTATTTGATCAAACTATGAACTGTGCTTTTTCTTGTCTTGACACTTCATTTGAGAACTATATATGTTGGATGCAAGTTTGCTTACCTAGATCATGTCTAAGGACTCTTCTTGGCAGTAGGAATGTATACAATGTTATTTTATGTCAATAAATGAATTGTCTATGCTATAATCTTAAGTCTCTAATGTTCAGGAACACTACAACACCTTTCAGGCCCTTAAATCTATGATTTATCGTGCCCATCATTAAATCCTCACACATCGCCTTAGGTTAGACTTTATTTTATTATATATGCTTCCTTTTCTCTTTCCAAACCCCATTATAGAAGAAGTTGACTTCTTTAAAAATCTGGAGGTTACTTAGTTTAGCGCAAAAGGCCCCCCTTAAACTGAGTTTTCCATAAGGCTCTGTTACCTCGTCAATTTTTGGTGTCAACAATTTGTTCTTTTTCTGGCACACCCGGTGGGACCAAGCTTAAATGAAATTTCATTTTAGAAGGGTGTATGAGCCATCAGCCTGTAACTAGATCTCAAACCACATGCGACCCTAGTTTACTAGTACCTCCACTAGGGACATTCCAAATCGCAAATTAGCTGGTAACCGTTCCATTCCCACCGCCCTTTCCTCTCACTATGTTGTCGAACGCCAATAGAAACTACATAGCATGGGATGCCAGAAGTCCCCTAGTAGCCTCGGTAGCGCCCTCTGTCTAGGGTGCTATCCCAGTTTCAGCCATGAAAGCTATACCAAAGTTTACCGGAGACAACTCAAGAACGCCAACAAAACATTTGTAGGATGTGGCAGACATATGTCTGGTACACCGGATTACAGCACAAAATGTAGCCCTAAAGCTTCTTGCCACATCTTTTAAAGGAAAGGCATTGGATTGGTACTGAACACTGATACCTAATTCAATTTGCACCTGAGATGAGCTCAGAGATCTGTTCTATGAGAGGTTCTCGAATGACAGAGATCGTTCTTCATTGTATTATCATCACAGACGAGCCCCCTAGGAGGCTCTAACAGACTTTAATGCTTGATTTCACACAAATTGGCAGAGGATTCCTGTTACCATACGCTTGACTCCTGAGTTGGCGTTTATATTTTATCTAAAGTCCATCAATTCTGACATTTTCGTGATGATAAAGTCTTTGGGAGGAGCTACCCTACCATATGCTTATGGTATCGCTATCAGAGCTGAGAATCATTTAATAGATAGCGGAAAATTTCCTCCTTGACCTATTATGCCGATATTTCTTGAAATATTGATCTCTGTGCAAGAGGTCGCGTCAACTAGCGTGCCCACAACTGCCCAGTCAATGTACACATATGCATCAAGCCCACAAAATGTGGCTTCTACATCAGGTTCTTCCAAGGAAGAAATGAGCGACCTCAAAGAGATGTTGCAAACCATGACAAATGATATAACACTCTTAAGTGGAAACAAGCAATGCCTCTGAAGCCTACATATCAAAACTATCAAGGCGGGAGGTCTTCTTATCAGCAAAATCAATACCAGGGCATGCCTCACGCTAATCCACCAGCCTCGACTGCAAACTAAATGGTGTTGGTGCCTACTCTGTTGACGAGTGCATTGCCAAGCTTGAGTAGGGAATTAACCACAGGGCAGAACAACCTTATTGATGATATCAATCCATGGTGCTTCCCCTGCAGCGATGTGCATATGCCCCAAAACTTTCTGCGTGGCAACTTACAACAAAAGGTGGCAGAGCAACGCAACCAAGGCATGCCAACAGAACATGGAGGTTATATGTATGCCTCACAAAAAATAGAGAGTGCAGTCCTTACTGCACAAATGCAAGGAATGTATTTAGAATAAGAATCCGATATTGCTCCTGATCATGCGCTCTTTTCCTGGATGGAGGAGGAAGAAACAGTGTTTGCTAATGACACATTCATATCCAAAACACCGCAAGTGCAGTCTGATTATAACACACACTCAAAGAGGAGATTCACCGGTGAGCCAGTTGTTTCGCATTCGGACAACCCGCAACTCAAAGGTGTTTCCGATCAGATTCCCAATACTTCAACCGTCCCTTCACCTTCTCAACCACGGAAGGAAATTATTATAGCAAAAACCAAGGAGCAGAAACCTCCGAGTTTGTCACCTTTTAATGTGGTAGAGAAATTGAAGAAATCATCCGCTAATGTGTCTCTATGGGACATTCTAGCTATCCCAGAACAAAAGACACTATTATAGAAGGCACTTCAAGAAGAGGTCAACTCAACACCAATAGAGTCATTTTCCAGTACAGAGGTTGTAAATCAAATACCTTCGGCTAAAGTCCTTACAAACAACACAAAGGAATCCCCTGCTGAGGATAGGAATAAGTTGAAACCTCAACCCTTCTTCTTGACTCTCATTATAGGAAAGAAGTTATTGCACAATGCTATGATTGATTCTGGCGCTAGTACCATGGTTATGCCTAAACAAATAGCTGAAGCTTTGGGACTTAGCTACAACCCTATGAAAAGAGGGGTAATTCAACTTGAAGGGAATAAAGTTGAGACCGTAGGTTTCATCAAAGTGCTTCCGTTAACTCTATTTGCTTGTCCTAGTATCACGGTCTGGCAGGACACAGTCATCATAGATGTTCCTCCTATGTTTGGTCTCTGTCTATCCCAAGAATTTACTTCAAAGGTGGGCAGATACTTGTCCTTGGATTGGTCACATCTGATACTTAGGACCAAACACGGTGCAAAAATGAAGATAGAATCGAAGGCTTTACATTCTAAACATGTAGCGGATGAAGCCCTAATCAATTTTGAAGCCGCGCATACCTCTATCACCAAGCAAGAAATGTATTGCGTTGAATTTCTAGAGGAAGAGAAGGTAAGTAGAGATCGGAATGATAAAGAAGATGCTCTGTTGAGTGAACACATAGACAATGATCCTTTCGGCAATTATCATGCTATAGGATTGGGTACATATGTAATTTATGATGAAGACCAAGTGCTTCCGAGGGTCGCCAAAGAATCCGAAGGTAGCTAAGCAAATGAGTTATGGACACTGTACTTTGACAGAGAAAGAAGCAAAGTGGGTGCTTGAGTAGGGATATATCTAATATCCCCACAAAATTAAAAATTGTTGAGGTCTTTCCACTTTCATTTCACCTGTTCAAACAATGAGGTTGAATATGAAGGATCGGTTCAAGGTTTAAGCCTTGCAGAATGAATGGGCATGAAGCAAGTAGTTGTGTTTGGATATTTTGAACTAGTAGTTAACTAAGTCCGAGGAGTTTCTACGGAAAAGAATGTTCGCATGAGATCCTATCGGCACTGAGTCTGGGACCTGATTGATGGTTATGAAGCTTTTAACATCAAGACTATTCCCCGAGGACAAAATAGCAATGCAGATCGCATGGTCGTGATTGGTGCTCAATTTGATCCTATCTCTGACCTTCTTTATAATGAATATTCAGTACAAGTACTAGTTCAACCAGTGATTTCTGACAATGATCAAAGTTGGCAAGTTTTTGAAAGCGATGAACACATCGCTTCATTTATCCACCACTCAGGGGATTTCATCGATCAGCTTCAACCAAAGATTGTTGAAGCTTATGAAGGAAAAATTATGCAGCTCAAATCTAATAAACTTCTGAAAGGATTGGTTACTCTTGAAAAAAAAATTGATTGTGATGATGCCCGAAATGATAAATGGAAGTTCGTAGTAGAAAAAAGTGATTATGTGGACCTTCGAGTCTCCGATGGTAGGAATCTCTGAGTCAATAAAAATGTCCCATACTATGATAAGGAAAGGCTCATTAGTTTCTACAAAAAATATGGAGTAGTGGCCTTTTCCTATGATGATCTAGAGGGGTATGATCCTGACATCATTCAACACACTATTGAGCTAACAGAAGGTGCAAAACCAGTTTGACAAAAATAGAGGCTTGTCAACCCTAAAATTGAAGCCCTAATGGCGTAAGAGCTAACTAAGCTCATTGAGTCGCACATTGTCTTCCCAATCAAGCATAGTACTTGGGTATTGAATTTGGTCCTAGTCCGAAAGAAGAATGGAGATATCCGTTTATGTGTGGACTTTCAAGACCTAAACAGAGCATCCCTAAAGGACCACTATCCACTGCCTTCAATGGAGTCAATCCTACAAATGGTTTCAGGATCAGAAATGTTTTCTCTATTGGATGGTTTCTCTGGCTACAATCAGATCTAAGTTAAAGAAGAAGATTAGCACAAGACTACGTTCACCATAAAGTGGGGAACATTTTCATATGCTAAAATTCCTTTTGGTTTATCCAATGCAGGGGCAACATTCTAGCGGGCGATGGACATCGCTTTTAGTGAACTAATCAATAAGTTTATTCTAATTTATTTGGATGATCTTACTGTGTTCTCTAAATCTAAAGATGATCATTTTGATCATTTAGAATTATTTTTTCAAAAGTGCCAGGAGTTCAGAGTTTCCCTAAACCCGAATAAATGTGTATTCGGAGTACATCAGGGTAAGCTGTTGGGGCATGTTGTGTCTAAAGAATGGGTTTCAATTGACCCCGAACGAGTAAAGGCTATCGAAGAAATTCCCCTTCCGATAAATAAGAAAGGTGTTCAATCTTTCCTAGGAAAAGTAAATTTTGTCAGCAAGTTTATTTCTGATTTTGCGGGAATAATTAGGCCGATCACCCTGATGCTGAAGAAAGATCAAACATTCAAGTGGACGACTGAAGCTCAGGAAGATTTTGAAAAAGTCAAGGAAACTATTTCCATAGCTCTGGTGCTAGTTAATCTAGATCAATCCAAGGATTTTATAATGTATGCATTCAGTAGCATGTCTAGTATCGCTACTGTCTTAACCCAAAAGGACAATGAAGGAAGAGGAGAACATCCAGTGGCATTCTACTCCTGGACCCTAAAGGAATATGAGGCGAATTATAATTTCGTTGAAAGGAAAGCCTTTGCAATAGTGAAGGGACTTAAAAAGTTCTACCATTTAATTTCCTGCAACAAGGTGCTTGTATATGTCACACATTCTAGTGTGTGTGAATATATCGTGGAAGGGGAGATCACAAAAAAAAGGGCTAATTGGAGGAGGTACTTGCCGCAGAGGAGCAGCCGAAGCTCGTCTTGATAAATGAATTAGAATCAGAAGGTGGTTGGATGACTAATAGAATGAAGTTCATGCAAACCAAAAAGTACTCGCTAGGTCTCTCATCCCAAAAAAGGAGATATTACCAGCTGCAAAATTATGGATATACGCTAATAGAGGGAGTCCTTTTCAAAAGGAATTTCAATGGTGTTCTCCTGCGATGCATCACTTTGGAGCAAGCAAAGAGGATCCTTGACGTGTTCCACAATAGCAATGTGGGTGGACATTTCTCTTCTAAGACCACCACCATTAAAATCATGCGTGTTGGTTATTATTGGCCTACACTTTTTAATGACTCCCACTCTTTGGTAAAATCTTGCAAAAAATGCCAGTTCTTTACCGACAAAAGGAAGAATTTTGCAATGCCCCTCAAACCCATAGTGGTGGACGAATCATTTGCACAATCGGGCCTGGACTTCATCAGAATGATCAACCTAGTTTCTAGCGTCGGACACAAGTGGATTCTGACTGCCAAAAATTACTTCACAAGATGGACGGAGGCGGTTCCACTTAAAAGCACAACAAAAATAGAGATTGTAGATTTCCTCGAGGAACTGGTGACAAGGTTTGGTCCTCCAAAAAGTATCATTTCGGATAATGCCAGGGATTTCTTAGGCGTAAAGGTATGTCACTTTGCATTGAAGAATGGCATATTCCTCAAGACATCATCAAACTATTACCCACAGGAAAATGGTCTAGCGAAGTCAACAAACAAGAGCCTAGTTTGACTCCTTAAAAGGATTGGTTCGGAACACCAGAGGGAATGGCATAAAAACCTCCGAGCAGCGCTCTGGGAAAACTGTATAACTCCTAAGCAAGTCCTTAAGACTTCGCCTTATGAGTTGGTATACGGGAAGGAGGCGTTGTTACCTATATCCATGTAGATTCCAGCACTGCAATTGTTAAAATCTTTCGAGATAGAACAAAATGACGCCATGGAGATTCGGCTTGCCGAACTATTAGAAGTACAGGAAAAAAGGGAGAATTCCCCAATAGCCATGACGAACTGTCAACAAGTGGTCAAGCAATGGTTTGACATGAAGGCTTCCGACCAAGGTCTAAAATGCGGAGACTTAATGCTAAAGTATGATAAAAGGGCTGCTAAGCTAGGTCAACATGGTAAATTTGATAGCCTATGGGAGGGCCCCTTTAAAATCATTCAGTGCAAAGAACATAACGCTTTTGAGCTGGAAAATATGGAATAGGAACCATTAGGAATCCCAGTCAATGGGATTCATCTTAAGCTGTTCCATTAGACACTGAGCTCTATTTTTGTACATATGTGAATAGTGCTTTTATTTTATTTCCGTTTCTTTGGCCGATCTTTTTTGAAATTAGTTTGTGCTTTTGCAAAATTAACCCATTATTACGGAGGGTGGAATACCAAGATTTCTTTACAAAAAACACACCCATGTGCGAAAAAATAACAGAATGAAAGCTGAGAGCCCATAAAACTGAAATATAGAATGAAGGAAAGAATATGGATTTTCTTTAAAAAGATATATATCTATTTATATATATTCTTTACATTGAAAAAGTGGCTAAGAAGCCATAATCCAAAATTTTTACTAGTATTTGAGCTATTATATATATGATAGCCTTTTTTCAGGCTTATATACAAGCTATTAGGTAGGTATTCTTAGTAGTAACAGGAAAATTCAGTAAACAGGGAGACATTTGTTGAGAGCAGAAAGGGGGTTTTTATCCAAAGGCATGGGAGGTGGAAATTGACACATTAACGATAGCGTCCACCTCTTCCTCATCCACAAGTTCTTCGGTAGTATTGGAAACATCATTCGGCACAACTGCCATTCGCGGGGGGAATACCAGGTTCCTAAAATCAGTATACCAATCTACGTTGTAGAAGGGTATTATGTTGTAGCTGCAGAATAGGAAATTTAAGGCCTGAGTAACCCTTTGCTGGTGCTCGTCGCGTGTCTGTAGGTGGAATCCACTGAGAAAAGGTAGCCAAACAACTACAATTTCTTCCTCGATAAAGCGACAAAGGTCACTGGCTGACGGCAGACCTACTCCATAGGCAGCATGAGCAACAACTTCGCCTAGGCCATTTAGGTACTTTTTGGGAAATATTTCTTTAACAAGTCTTAGGATAAGAGGTCGGGGGATGTTGATGTCTAGCATGGATGCCACTAAGTGGGAGCATATGTTGGTGTTCACCCAATACTTGTCCTCATAGTCTATGTAGTCTTTACCCAAAACCCACTTTATGGCTATCAGGACCAAATAATGTTTATTCTTGGTCATCTATTTCAGCCTCCTAGTAGAAACCTCCCCTAGGAATGCCATCTGGAACTTATATGAGGTTAAACGAACTGGAGTGTCCATAGTTCTAACACTATTCCTATGCTTTTGATCTAATGCTAAAATTTATTTATCACCTAACCTATGAGAGGGCTTGCTTAAAACTCTGCTACCAACCTATCATTGCTCGAATGCTAAGTATGATTTCCTCATTACTTACTGGCCTATTTATAGAAAAAATGACAAGACACATGCTAATCCATTTCGAGAAAATGTGTAGTAAGCTAGTTGCTAACTTGAAAGGCGTGCCTGCGTTTGCTCACATTTCTGGGCCAATTGCATCTGCGAGAGTACGACTCAATGCGTGCTAGATTAATAGGAGCTAATTAATTAGTTTTAAAAAGGTGGCACTCATTGACAATAAGATGTATGGTCGTAGACTATTGTGTCATCTCACAAGCGTTTCCCAGAGCCCAAGACAATATTCATATCTTTTCAGGTCGTGATCGTTTGGTTTGGCATAATCATTCTAGCCAAGATATTAATTACTAGCGCATGCTAATGCAAGGTTAGAAAGGAAATTTCTGGCTCAAGTTCCAAGGGGATCACAGCGTATCACACAATTGCCAAACGCAATAATGAACTCCGACCACCTCAAAATGGCAAGCAGTTCATTTTG
Source organism: Sequoia sempervirens (assembly GCA_007258455.2). Lineage (NCBI taxonomy): Eukaryota > Viridiplantae > Streptophyta > Pinopsida > Cupressales > Cupressaceae > Sequoia > Sequoia sempervirens. The sequence continues at coordinate 286,980,004 of VDFB02353493.1, read as the reverse complement.
CACGAATTGCAAAATTAACGGTGCATGCCGAATTTAAAAAAAAGGCATGCTTTCTCCTACCACTTTGAGGAAAGGTTGCCAAATATTGCATGAGAAGGCTTAATATTTCTAAGTCTTTTCACAAAGGCTAAAGCTAAAAGTGTAGAGTTTTTCTTCTTCTGTGTATCCAGAGCAGAGGAAAATTGCATAGCTAAGAACTTGCAGAGATCTTAACCCAAAGAAAAATGTCAGAGACTTCATCTCAACCAATGCAAGAAAAAATTAGCCAAGAGCTGTTTAGAGCTATACATTCTTCAGAGGAGGTATATTTCTATGAGGATGTCATGTATACTATGCCTAGTATACCCAATAGGCCAAATAAGGCCTATACAGAAGAACTGAATAGGCCCAAGAATTGCAGAAACCAGAAAAAGGTTGAAGAGAAATGGGATAATGTCTACGATCCACGACTTAAGAAAAACCCTAAGTCCCTCAGAGAGGCAACCTATGCAAGGTTATTGGCACCAAAGGCAGACCAATCTACGATGAAGAGAGTTTGGTACAGTGGTCTCCCTCAATACATGGTCCCACTAGTGCACTACTGCCCAGAGGTAGTTGATGCTGCTATCCAGTGTTATAACCCTGATACCCACTACATTGAAGGCCGCAACTTAAGGGTGCACTCCACAGGCCATCTGACACATGTTATGCATCCCAGACCCAAGTAAGAGAAGAGAGAATATCGAGTCCTTTCACCCTAGAAAAGGAGAGAAAATATGGAAGCGGATGAAAAAGAACTCAGAGTTCTTGTTGGAGGAGACTGGTAGGAAAGGCATCCCAGCTAGTAAACTGCCAAGTATTCCATTGTCGCGTGGTACGTTACGCTACAATCTACAGGATGCCATGTCCATGCTAGCTTTTGTGTGCGGCTGAGATTTCGATGAGAAGGTGGAAACTTTTCAACTGGGACCAACATCCCAATTTTGCAAGCAACATGATCTCTTCTAGTATGATTTTGTTGAGTTTATGGTAGAAGAAATGATATGAAAAATAAAGAATTACTAGGCGGAGAAAAAAATTAGGTTTCTTTCTTTCCTGGTCCACATGTTTTTGCATCAGAACCCAAATTTCTTCACCCAGTATTTTCCGTTATCAATTTTTGATGAGCAAAATAAAAGGAAGCCAGTGTCCATGTGGACGCCTTTTCTTTCCGCATCATATGATTATTATGCATTTTTAGACTATTTCATAGCTCTTGTCTTGGATGATTTAATCGAAAAGGGCGACATAATTAGGCTCAACAAGGAGCAAATCGGATAGATGAAGAGTTTCACCCCTGCCTGTGATTGGTTCTTAGGAAAGGATTTTACGATTCTCTGGATGCAGGGCTTTACTGCCAAACCTTTCCTGCTCCCAGCTTGTGTCACGGATAGGGTTCTCACACTGGAAATGTTTCAGCAGATGAGTATCATTGATTTTACCTTCTATAGCAGCAAAAGTGTCAAGAGGAAGGGATTCTTCTCTTGTCCGAAGAATTTCAAGTCGGTAACTCTAATAAAGAAACAATCTGACCAGTTATTGGAAGATAAGCTAGCCTATCTAGGGTTGGTACTGGTAAATGATAAGTGAGAATACAACCCTTTCGACGACTTGCCATAGCCACACATGAGAGTTACCTATGTTCCCCGACCTTACTGGGAGAATCGGCGTAACTCGCGGGCGGACAAAGATGATTTTTTTTTGAATTGGAGCGTATCCCTATGCAAGACACTAGAGGTTCATGGCACAAGTTCTACTTGCTGTGGTGGATGGAGCATGGCATGTACAATAGGTTGAAGAAGGATGAAGAATGGACTGAGGAAAAAATAGAGGCTTTTTGGAAGTATCACTAAGAAATAGCACAATTGGATGCTCCTTACAACAATCTGAAGGATGACCAAGAATTTGAAAAATGGTGGAAGGAGGGCCACCCCAGCCGGAGCTCTAGTATACATAGGAGTGGAGACTCGAAGGAGGATTCTGAAGAGCAGGAAGAGGAAGCAGCGACATCGACCTCATCTATGCCAAAAAAAAAAGGCCCCAAACAACCCACCTATGTGGCCACGAATGTACGCTTTAACATATCAAGGGGCTCGCATACACTCACTTGGGATGCTAAACCAACCAGGTTATCACTACAGCAAATGGAGATGAATTCTGAAGCTAGAGAGACCCCACCTGTGAAATAGCAGCGCATGGAGAGCATTATCGGAGAGGGTGCGTAGGAACCCGCCGGAGACAATGTGCTTGTAGCTAGCCAGGAGCCTGAGGCAGAGGAAGAGTCGCTGACGATTCTGGAGCTGCCATCGACCAATCCATAGGTAAAATTCGCTCCTTCTTCCCTTGCTTCTCATTCCTTGGTATCTACCCCTGCCTCATTGATGATCCCTACCATAAGTACTGGCCCTCTGCCTTCTACTTTTAGTCTGACATATTCACTAGGCTTCGCCTAGTTTTCACAAACCACTCCGCTCATCTTTAGTCCTCTGCGGATCCTTACACCCGCCGCTGCCGCTCAGACTTTCCTTGCCTCGCTTTCGGAAGGCATTCCCCCTGTGAGTGCCCCTTCTTTTTCAACTGTTATTGTAGATCATCTTCCATCGCAACAGACTGACACCCCATTGACAACCCCAATTCAGTCATTACAAATGACTAGCCCTGCTATTGGTTCTCAAACCAAACTATGGAATGTGCCCCACTTCTCCCCACAAATTGTCACTCTCCAGAAGAAAAAAATGCCCGTGCCTATGAAGGTTACCTATCCCTATGCCTTGCCTTCTGGTGCTCCTTTCCCAGGTGGACTAGTTTCATCACCAGCGGAATTCTTAGCACAAATAGATTGCGAAAAGGAGGTACACACAAATAGAAAGAGAAAGCAAAAGGAAAAAGATGACAGTGTTTCTGCTGAGCCAAAAGTACAGGCTCTTTATGATGAGGCCCGACAAGAATTGGAGTTCGCAACTATGTACCCATGGGTAAGCAAGCCTCAGGGAGAAATGCAACTAGAAGACTATGAGATATATGTTGTAGGACTCGACATGAAGGTAGCCCGATCGCAAGATAAAGTTGAAATCATGGACAAAACGCAATGGGTAGTCACTTTCGATTTCCTTAAAACTGGTCGCCAATTAAAGAAGAAGGATGAACAGCTTAAAACAGTAAGAGAAAGGGTTAGTTTTCTAGAGAGGAAAAAGAAATCCTTAGAGGCGGATATTGCCCGTATGACTAAAAGGGCACTGGCAGCATAGGATGAGAGGAACAGACTTCAGAGCGAACTTGTGAAGACTCAAGCCACTGACCCTACCGTAATAAGGGAGCTGCACTCTAAGTATCAGGAGGCAGAAAAAAATATGCAACTGAAGGATGAAGAATTGAAGCGTCTTCGCCTTGAGTATAGTCAAGGAATGGCACAGAGAAATGAAGCATTGGAACACCAACAGGCTCTATATGAGCAAAAAATACAAGAAAAAGAGGTTGAATTTAAAAGCCTAAAAACTCAACAAGAGGAAGAATTCTGAGAGACAAAGTGTTCTCTAAATGAGCACTTAGCAAATCACTCCCAAGCCGAGAAGAACTGGAATAAAGAAATGAGCAACTCTGCGGAACAGCTAGCATCTGAGAAAAAGAAAAGGGAAGAGTTGGCTGAAGCCATTATTTCAAGAGACGCGGAGATTGCTTCACTTAAAGTCTCTCTCCTACCTCCCCCTACACAGCCAAATATCATTCCACTGTTTAGGAAATTATACATCTCTCACTGGGAAAAAATTAAAGTCTTTTTCCTAACACTATAGCCTACCCTCTGATTCATCAACAAGGCATCGAAGCTAAGCTAGGAGGCCCATGATACGATTGAGCAGTTCCCACGGTTCATCTTGGAGAGGGTTCCTGAGGCAAAAGATCTACTCACCAAGCTATACTTGGTCTCTGATGAGAGCCTTGCTGGAGCGGGTATTGAAGATCAGAATGCTGCTGCTCAAATGGAAAATAAGTTCATCTGTTGTCACTCCACCTTCCAACGCTCTAAAGTAGCCACATCTATTCTGATAAGACACTAGATAACATACGGGGAGGTTTCGCCAAGTTAAATAGAATGGGTTTTTTGTTCCCGTTCCTTGAAGATGGTTCTATTGCCACGGCCGAGCAGATTGTAGAAAGGATAGAGGAAAGGGAAGATGATCTGGAGGCTTTCAGGGATTTTAGTGATCCTCCCACGGTGATTGATATTGAGGGATTGATTCATCCGCTCTCATAGCTATTATTCGATTGCGAAGCAGGGGCCGGTTTACCCAATGTGCTGCCTCACAAAGAAACTATTAAACTAAGTGGAGTACAAGAGAATTTGTGCAACATGGTGAAGCTGTTTGAGAATGAATGGTCACCTTTGTAGGTGACTCTTTCCAATCTCTGATTCCATTGACCAAATGTAATGGCACTCTGGCCTATAAACCAGAGAATTTTTGGGTTCTCCGTTCTTTAGTCAAAACGCCCCTGATAGTCACCAAAAGTTGTTAACAAATAATTAACCAGCTCCTTTCGAGTTTATTTTCCATGCGCTGGCCTGTGCATCGCAAGGTCTGCTCGCCCTTTTATCTAAGTTTTTCTCTGCCACTCCATGTGTCTATTCCTCACAACTTCGAGTGTCGACTTTCCTTTCGCATCCCAGGAAACTCCGTTGTGATTCCACGTGTTGCAGCTATGGGATACTTTTAATCATGTTTTCTTGCCGCCTCATCAGGCTGCGAAATGCTACCATGAAGCCCTCATTCCCAAAAGTTTTGGCGGGCCCCACGGTTGCTAACTGTGAAGTACACTACCTACGTGTCTACCGTTCACAAATCTTTCGGCGTGAAAATGAAGTAGCAACCATGGGTAGCGAAGTGTTGTCATGCGTCTCTTTTGCGCCCGTCTGGTATTCGTTCCCTCTATTGTTGATGAGGGCTCCACCCACTTGACACATGTAGCATTAACGCAAGTCCTCAGCGGCAAGGGGAGAGAAGTTCATATGAGCAATGAAGGGCTACCACGTGCCTAACCAACAGATCTCATATGTGGGCGATAGACCAGATGAACCGAATAATACTATTGGTCGTTGCGTGTCATAATTATTCACACCAGGGGTGACACTTGTCTGATCGTGTCTAGCTAGGACCACCGCTATCATTACAGAAGACGCACTTGTGCCTGGAATGACTGGATGCTTTGTTCCAGATCGATCTTATTGTAACGGCCTTGGGAATATTCTGATTCAGACATCATTGTTGGGGATTGCGAGATCTTTTCTATTACTACTCTTTGAGGTGGTGGGAAGTTTTCCTTCTATATATACTTTTCTCTATGATGAGAAAAAGGTCTAGAATTTGGAAGAAAAATGCTAGTTTTAGTAAAAGACATCAGGCCTTTATTACTATTTTGTTTAACTGCAAAAACTCTCAAACTATGCCAATTGTTCGGCCTTTCTGTTTTTCATGCTATTTGATCAAACTGTGAATTGTGCTTTTTATTGTCTTGACACTTCATTTGAGAACTTCTATATATGTTGGATGCAATTTTTCTTACCTAGATCATGTCTAAGGACTCTTCTTGGTAGTAGGAATGTATGCAATGTTATTTTATGTCAATAAATGAATTGTCTATGGAATAATCTTAAGTCTCTAATGTTCGAGAACACTACAACACCTTTCAGGCCCTTAAATCTATGATTTATCGTTCCCATCATTAAATATTGGTGCATCGCCTTAGGTTAGACTTTATTTTATTATATCTTCTTCCTTTTCTCTTTCCAAACCCCATTATAGAAGAAGACTTCTCTAAAAATTTGGAGGTTACTTAGTTTAGCACAAAAGGTCCCCCTTAAACTGAGTTTCCCATAAGGCTCTGTTACCTCATCAATTTTTGGCATCAACATTATCTTAATCCAAGATTTAGTAAATAAACACCTAATATCTTATAATATCCAAATAAACCTTAATACTTCTTCTATGTTCTTATCATCCATCCCACTTACCTTCTAATCATATCTTTCCAGCCAATATTATCTTTATTTTTCATCCAACTCATCAAAAAGTCATCATGGATGCATCTTGTTTTAATGAGTCTCCTCATCATAGACATCCCAAAATATACCCCATTTTGAAGATGATGATGAAAGTATCGTTGATCAATATGAGTGTAAAATTAATCTGGCCTACTTTGATGATGATGAAATTCTTTTTTTATCAAGATGATTTTAAAATTTATCCATCCCATTTCGATAATGACGTTTAATTTTTTTTATCAAGACAAGTATGAAATTGATCCCCTTGATGCCATCATTGCCAAAAATATTTCCCCAAGTGTCCACCACTCATCCATTCCTTTTGAAAAAGCAATAAATAGCACAAGTTATCCCATCATACCTTCATGCATATCCATTGGTCATCCTTATGCTACCTTTGACAAAGTAACTCCATTTTATGCCTCATCCATATCTCCCTCTTATCTCTCTCCCACCTATCAACCTCATACAATATACATACCTCCATCCTCTCCACCAATCTATAATCCTAATCCTCCATTTTATCCTAATTCACAAATCCATAATCTTAATGCTTTACCTAATTCTAACCCTCCATCTAAGCCTAAAACATACATATATTTCTTCCCAAAATTCCTCCAAGGACTCCTAGCGAAGAAACCATCACAAAATACACATCCCAACATTGTGGAACCATTTCACCCCACTTAGCCATGTAAGGTCGTTAATGATGATGCCCTTATCCATACCACACCTATCATTCCTCTTTGAAATACTAATATCATTGACACAATCCAAACTATTGAAACCATCCAAACCATTAAAAAAATCAACCCACCAAAACCATCCAATCTAAATCCCCATTTCCTTCTCCCAGCATAGTCCAACCCATCAAAACCACCCAACTCCAATCCTAATCTCCTAATACTAACATTATCCAACCCTAATCCCATGAACCTCATGAATCCTCCTTTCATCCATCTACCTAATTTGAGACACCTATCTAGCACTCCTTTCCCACCACATCCCCCATACCAATCCAAATATGTCAAGAGATTGTTCCAAAGAATATTAAGTTATCCTCCATCCAAATCAATATCCTACCATCTCACCTAATCTCTCTCATCATCCCTTATCATCCCCTCATCCAAATTAAGCCCCAACCATCCCATATAACCCCTCTCATGATCTCTTTCCTTCTCCTACCCTAACCATCCCAACACCATAACCTTATCCTCTTGGTCCTCTTACCTTCACCCATGGTGGTTCTCTTGAAAAATAAGAACAACTTATATCCACCACCCATCCTCCTCCATGTAATAATGGAATCTCTTCTTTCATCCAAAATAAAAAACATCATAATGTAAACCAAATGATCAAGAACCTAAACTATCAAGGAAAAGGCTTGGGTCTTCATGAACACTTCTATCTTGGAGCCCATTCATATAAAAGAAAATCCATGTTCACAAGGCCTTAGCTATATATATCAAGGCTTAAAATCCAAAGATATTGGTACAACCTTTGTGATACCTAAAAGAGATTCTTCCAAATCCATAGTAGGGGCCTCCCTCCCTAACTCTAAAAAATTATCACCATTCCCCCTCCTCCATCATACCAACCTAAAAAAAATTCACTATCCCTCCTTCATCCTCTAAATTCATTTTGGTTCTTTATCTCCTGCAATCCACAATCACATATCCTCCACCTACTAAATCCATTTTGGGACATTATATCCCTAAATAAAATCCTCCATATTACCCTAATAATCCCCTCATCTACCAATCCTTTATCCCTATCACCCATCATAAACATACAATTCCCACAATCTCCACTTAGGATCAACAAAGGCACCCCTTCATGAATGTCTACCAATGTCCTCCCTCCATACACCCTATCCAAAATCCCATCTTTATCATTCCATGCATATTCCATTCACATCATTGTTAGTAGTATATCTTTACTTTGGTTGTAGTCGACCGTAGTCAGCCTTGGTCGTAGTCGGCCAATTGCTAATAAAACTATAGTTAGTAAGAATAATACATGTCATGTACTTTCGAGTAATCAAGTCTCGATTAATGATAATGTTGTTATGAAACATCGTGTCGGTTGGTTATCTAACTATCATCGAGCGTTATATGTAGTCAGTTGTGGTAGTTGGGAAATAGTTATGTGTGGATGATCATAATTGATGGTACTGTTGATATTCTATGATTGTACATGGTAATATTTTTGATAATGAATAAAGCCTCTAATGTTCAAACATGATATATTTCTATTCTATTGTTTTGTTCCATATTATGCACATGACTTAGTTTACTCAGTAGTACGTAGTGCTTGAATTACATTTCGTAGGGAAAACATTTGGCGTCGTTGCCTGAGCGGACTAGGGTATCACTCGCCATGGCAGCGTAATGGGTCAACCGGTGAAAGAACTTGTAAATGCTAATGAGGAACGAGAAGACCTATTGACTAAAGATCTTGTCAATCTCTGGACGATATCTTTATGAGATCACGTATGTAGGGAATCCCACATACGGGAGATCCCTAAGGAAGTTATCTGGGATAGGTTGGAAGTGAATGACAAGGTGAATCACCTCTTAAATCGTATGCCCAGATTGCTGGCCCGCCATTCCATTATTCTGCAAGACTTGCGAGAAGAAGAGGATTGGGAACACCAAAGGAAACAAATACTACAACGCTACGAAGAAAGAACCAAATGAGAAGAGGCATGAGATACTAGCCAGAGACGTACATCTGGTAGTCAGCAATGATCGCCTAAACAAATTTTAAATGCCCGTATGGCCAAACAAAGGCAAGAATCGAGTAACTGATGGGCACGAGACTCAGGAAGAAAAGGTTCGGCGATCACTCAGGCTGCAAGAACAAGAAAACCGGCGAAGAAAACTGAAGCAAGCCGGTAAGGAATTGGATGAAGATTTAATTAAAATAAATCAGAGAATTAAGAGAACGTATGAAAATTTGACAAGAATAGACACATCCATTGGATGAGCGCACCAAAGTTTAACAGAAGGACAGGACGGAAAACCCTTCGACACCCCGTACATAGGAAGATATGATCATGATGAGAACGAAGATGAATTGAGTAGTAGCATCAGACGTTTTTGGGAGTTTTCCTTATCAGACAACGACAAACACCTAACGAGTGGAAGATCAGAGCCCAGTACCCCGAGGCAGAGAGAGTACCAAAGGGAACCCCAGAAGACTCATGGTGTTGTGGACGCTGATGGACAATGTGGGAGTGACTCATAAGTGGTTGAGAGTGCAAGTGACACACTAGAACGTAGCGAGGAAACCAGTCTAATCAGGTCCAACATACAAGGAGGACAGCGGGGAAAATGGCTCATTCGGAGTGGCAAAAGCTGTCAAAGTTCATGGGGAATGGGTTTGAAGATCCCGTACGGAACTGTAAGACATGTGAGACTATCTAGATAGCCAACGGACAGGATGATCTAGACTAGTGGTTGAAAGCATTTCCAATGACACTCAGGGATAGTGCCATTGATTGGTACTCTGAATTGGACCAAGCACAGAGAGCTACATGGAGGGTATTGAAGCAAGCTTTCCAGGAAGAGTTCAAACTCCTATGGGACGATAGCGAGATTGTCTTAGAGATATACAATACTAAACAAGGAAAGCACGGGGGCGTGCAGACCTACAATCAGAAATTAAAAGACTTGATAGGAAAGCTTGGGGCACAACTGATAGATGGCCTAAAGAAGAGATGGTTTATCGAAGGGTTGATTCCCTAGCTTTAGGGAAAAATGAAAGTGGTACTGCCATCCTCGTACGCTGAAGCATATAACCGGGCGATGGATATTGAAAGCGAGAACAAGACATCCTCAAAGGGGAAGAAGAAAGACGACGAAGAGAGTGCAGAGGAAAGTGAAGATGAATCAACAACTGTACAAGCTCTTCATCGAGACATGATGAGGATGATGAAAGAACTGAAAGCTGACAAAGAAGGTTCTAAGGAGGAAAATGAATTATGGTGTACCGAATGCAAGACAAAAGGTCATACAAAGGCCAACTGCCCGAAAAAATTATTCTGTGACATTTTCCAAGTTATGGGACACTCCGTTAAGGAGTGCCCGTACAACTTGAAAATAGGGAGTTCACAAGTGTTCTTCACACAAGGAGAACAATCAACCCCTCTGACCACACCGCCAAAATTGCAGAGCAACAATGCATCCCCTGGAGGCTACTGTAACAATCAGAGAAATAATACGCCAAGAAGCAAAATTCAGTACGATAGCAAAGGACAACCCATGATCCAATGTAGTAAGTGTAATGAATGGGGTCACTTTGCGAGGGATTGTCAGAGCAGCCAAGGCACCAGGGGAAAGCTATGCAAATGGTGTGGACTGGGTGATCATGAAGACACCGACTGTCTAAAGCAGAAAGGTATCAACATGCTAGAGATAGTCAATGAGGAAGTCTTGGCAATCATAGGGGTACAATCAAAGAAGGTCAATTATCCATACCCTCGTACAGAGAAAGAAAGACTCTGGGAAGCTAGGAAAAAAGTAGAAGAGGCAATGGTGAAGGAACATGGACATTCTAAAGCTACCAGTACATTGTTGCAGTCGGAGTCGGAGAAGAACATAGTACGACAGTGCTTCCTCGAGAAGCAACCGGACGTATTGTATGTGCCAATTGTCATTTGGCTAAAAAACCTGTGGAGATTGAAGTTCCACAGTCCGTGCTTCCTGATACCGTTTTCGAAGCAGTTGTTAAAATACCCTATGATAAGCAAATAAAACAAGTTCTTGCTAATGGTAAGAAAGGAACTTTAAATGTAGGAGCTGTTCTTATTTTACCCGAAGGTTTTGAATTAGCTCCTCCGGATCGTATTTATCCTGAGATTAAGGAAAAAATAGGTGATCTTTATTTTCAGAACTATCGTCCCAATCAAAAAAATATTATAATAATAGGTCCTGTTCCTGGTCAAAAATATAGTGAAATTGTGTTTCCCATCCTTTCACCAAATCCCGCTACTAATAAAGCAGCTCACTTCCTGAAATATCCCATATATGTGGGTGGTAATAGAGGAAGAGGACAAATTTATCCCGATGGTAGCAAAAGCAACAATACAGTCTACAACGCTTCAGCAACGGGTAAAGTAAGTAAAATTGCACGTAAAGAAAAGGGTGGATATCAAATCACTATTGATAATCCATCAGACGGTCGACAAGTGGTTGACTTTGTACCTCCGGGACCGGAACTTCTTGTTTCAGAAGGCGAATTCATCAAGGCGGATCAGTCGTTAACGAATAACCCTAATGTAGGTGGATTTGGTCAGGAAAATGCAGAAATAGTACTTCAAGATCCTTTACGTGTTCAAGGTCTTTTATTATTCTTAGCATCTGTCATTTTAGCACAGATATTTCTGGTTCTTAAGAAGAAACAATTCGAGAAAGTTCAATTGGTCGAAATGAATTTTTAGGTGCATAAAAGATCGAATCTCCATCTTATGGATGATTAATACAATTATATAAATATTATCTTTTCTCACCTTGATTTATCATATTCAAAACAAATCAATAGAAGTTCTTTCGATAATGGAAAAGTAGAAACTTATTATAACTTTTGTTTGTATCTGAAGAGGTTAAGGTATGAGGAGTTCCTCTATTATGCTCGAACATGCACTTATTTTAGGTGCTTATTTATTCTCTATTGGTATTTACGGACTAGTAACAAGTCGAAACATGGTTAAAGCACTTATGTGTCTTGAACTAATACTCAATGCGGTGAATTTAAACCTAGTAACATTCTCAGATTATTTTGATAGAATTTGTACCAATCAAGGTAACTAACCTTCTACAAACAATGCCTCGCCTAAGAGTAGCACTTACAAATGTTATTGAAGATAATCTTCTTTAGAAGGGTCCACCAGAACAAATGACAGAACTAGTAGCCAAGACCATGGATCCAATGCTACTCGCAATAAGTATCGGGAGGAAACCAGGCGTCGTCGAGATGGAAATTTTGGGAATGAAATTATCTAACACCATCGTCGACGAAGGCTCAGGAGTAAATGTACTACCAGAGGAAACATGGAAGTGTTTGGGTAAGCCAACTCTCTGGCCCCCGACATTCCACCTCGTAGGAGTAGATGAGCATGGCATGAAACCCCTTGGTACACTAATGGTACAAAAAGTCTTGATTGACACGTAGCTGTTTTTGCTAAATTTTGTCGTCATCCCACTGGAGAAAAATGCGTATGATGCACTATTGGGATGGGGATGGTTGATCACTGCCAAGGCAAACCACAACTGGAAGAGAAATACACTCTTGATAGAGAGTCAAGGGAGGAAGTACACTATTGATCTGAAGAACCAGGCGGTCAGTGAAGATCTCGCGTCCTCAGCATCTGAATCAGGAGGAGAATCAAATGTTGATGACGAAAGAAAATTAATGGAGCCAAATGAAGAAGGCGTACTAGAGATTGGGAGTTGTCGAAGGACAAGACTAGTTCGCTGAACGGGTTGTTTCACTGGCAAATGGAAGCTTATGAAGTCTTCCACCTTGATTGTAACATGCTACAAGTCAGGGAGGGGGAAGCGGAAGAAGACAAAGGCTCGACCAGTGAAACATTTCCTCCAGAGTACGGTGAGTATAAGGAAGGTACGACATAATTGGATGAGATGCCAGCACACAAGTTTGAACGGGATAAAATCATCAAGTACGGGGAGCCAACGCTAAAGAAGGTAAACCTTGGGGAACGAAAAAAACCTAAGGAGATTCTTGTGGGTGATGATTGGGACCCCGTATTGAAGGCGGCAACATTCAAAATCTTCATGGAGTATAAAGATGCCTTTTCCTGGACGTACAAAGATCTAAAAGGTGTACCACCGGAGTTATGCGTGCACATGATCCCTCTCGTAGGTGGATCCCAACCCGTATGGAAGAGACCGTACAAAGTGAATAAGAATTATGTCGCTAAAGTGCAAGAGGAGATTGAGAAGATGTTGGAAGTAGGCATCATTTTCAAAGTGGAGGTCAGCGAGTGGGTGTCACCGATCATCATATCCTTGAAGAAAGAAATGAAACAAATTAGAATATGTGTTGACTTTCAGAGTCTGAATGCGGTGACGATCAAATACCCATTTCCTATTCCCTTCATCCACACAATCCTCGAAGAAGTTGCCGGACATGAAATGTACTCGTTCTTGGATGGTTTTTTAGGCTACAATCAAATTAGTATCATGAAGGAAGACAAATTGAAGACTACATTCGTGGTTGAGGACGGGGTGTATGCCTATAACCGGATGTCGTTCGGGTTGTGCAACGCGCCAACCATGTTCCAAAGGATAATACTCCACATTTTTGACAAAATGTTGGTAGGTAATTTTAAAGCTTTCCTCGATGACTGGTAAATTTACAGTGATAAAGAAAAACATTTGAAAGCTTTAGGCGAGTGCATGGAAAGATGTAGAGCAGCCTGCCTTGCTTTGAATCCTAGGAAATGCATATTTATGGTGCCACAAGGAAAGCTGCTTGGACACATTGTGTGTAAGGCTGGGTTGAAAACCGATCCTGACAAGGTGAGAGTAATCATACACATGGAGGCTCCAGAGAACGTCACCGGCGTGAAGTCCTTCCTCGAGCATGTGGGATACTATCGGAGATTTATCAAAAATTTTGTGCAAGTGTCACATCCTCTTGACCTACTGATGAGGAAGGGACAACCCTTCATATGGGCCGAAGAATAGGAGAAGGCATTCAATGAATTGAAGGACCAATTGATCAGCTCATCTATACTGATGTACCCAGATTCGAATAAGGAGTTTCATGTACATGTGGATGCCTCTAATTTTTCCATCGAAGCAACACTAGCACAAGTGGGAGCACACAGGTTGGACCATCCGGTATTCTTTTCCAATCGGCTACTTTCAAGAGCTGAAAGGAATTATAGTACAACTGAGCGTGAAGCACTAGGAATGGTTTACTCCGTACAAAAGTTCAGACACTATCTCCTAGCCACGTTGTTTTCCTTTTATGTGGATCATCAAGCCTTAATGTATTTAGTGAACAAGCCAATCATTCAAGGACGAGTAAGCAGGTGGCTATTACTGCTCCAAGAGTTTACATTTACCATCATCGTACGACCAGGTAAGAGCCATGTGATTGCTGATCAGTTGTCCATAATCTGGTCGGGCGAACCTGCTGAGGGAGGCATGAATGAAGATTTTATGGATGCACACTTATTTCAGATTGCAGTGTTACCCTCGTGGTATGAGAAGAGTGGGGAATATTTGTCCACATCCACATTCCTTGAAAGAAATGCCACCATCGGAAAGGCGAAAGCTCGTCTTGAAAAGTAAGACATTCCAGTTGATCAATGGCTTGCTATACAAGATGGGGATTGATCAGATACTCCGGAGATGTGTTATAGAAGAAGAGATACCAGGTGTATTGAAGGAGGCACACAAAGTTCTGGCTGGCGGTCACATGGGACAAGATGCTATGACGAGAAAAAATATTTTGGTAGGCCTATGGTGGCTAACTATGCATACTGATGCCAGAGAGTGGGTGTTAGGCTGTGACACTTGCCAGAGGGTTGGCAAACCATTAAAGCGATACTTCATGCCACTGTACCCCTCTCAACCACAGGAGTTGTTCAAACAATGGGGATTGGATTTCATTGGACCACTAAAAGTAAGTCAGTTGCATCGATGTTGATACATTGTAGTTGCTACTGAATATCTGACAAAGTGGGCTGAAGCTAGAGCATTGCCAGACAACACAACGCAGAGTATGACAAGATTTATCTATGAGCAAATAGTGACACAGTACGACATTCCCATTCAAATCATGAGTGATCATGGAGGGAATTTTGTCAAGCATGTCATCAGGCTGATGACGATGGAGTTCCAGATCTTTCACAACCTATCAAGTCCATACTACCCATGAGCTAACGGCCAGGCAAAGTCTACAAATAAAGTGCTAGTATCAGTCATCTGCAAGTCATGTGGTGTAGAAGAAGCTGACTAGGAAGAGAGATTACCAGTTGTCCTGTGGGCATACCGTACGACATACCAGGTAACCACAGGCCACATGCCCTTCCAATTAATGTACAGTTAGGAGGCAGTGATGCCGATGGAGTACATGGTACCTAGCTTAAGGATAGTCGTGGAAAATTGGCTGGGTGATACTGAAAGTTTAAGAGCATGATTATACCAGCTTAATAAAATGGATGAGCAAAGGATAATGGCACAATAGGCAATGGAGAACATGCAGCTTCGAAGGAAGTATTGGCACGATAAGCATCTCTGATGAATGAATTTCCGGCTAGGATAGTTAGTTCTAAAATATAATGGCAGCAACGAGATTAAGCCGGGGAAGTTCAAAGTTCATTGGTTAGGACCATTCCGATTTTGAGAAGTCTATGACAATGGCTATATAAAACTTGAGAATTTAGATGGGTCACCCATACTAGAAGCAATCAATGGTTCTAAGTTGAAGCAGTATCAGGAAAGAAAGGAGAATGCCATCATCATCAATATGTTGGGCTATGCTACTAAAGAAGATTGGGTGGTGTAAAAAGAGGATTCACAAGAATATGACTAGGGTTTGGGAGGCCCTAGTTATGCAGCCGAAGGAGTTTGGATGGAGTCAGGCATGGATCAAATCATTGAAGAGAGATTGGTGTAGAAAAGAGTGGAAGGCATTGTTGTGCCCCGGGTACACAAGCACTTGACCAATGCGGTATTCAGGACACTAGCACTATGGCAGAGAATGGGTGGACATTGGTGTTACATAGCTCCATATGAAGGTCTCAGGTGAGGATACCTGGTGAAAGAAGTAGACACTGAGGCACAAAAAGAGAAAGAGGAATGACTCGCCCATGAACGAAGTATGTGTCAACTTGAGGATGCTGATGATGAAGCAAATGATTGGAATGATGAGCAATGGGAATCCTACTTTGAATGGACAGATCCCTGTTTAAAGACAGTAATAATGATAGAAGATATGTTCATTTCAAGTGTAGACGGGTACACTGAAGATTTAATTAAGCACTTGAGATGAGAACAGAGGAAAGTGCCGAGGTTAGTGACACAAGATGGGCTTTGGAAAATAATACCTAACCCAGCTGGGCCACCAACTGTAGAAGGCGAAGAGGTTACATGGTACCAACGTTATGACAGATGATAAATGGTTTGATATACAGTATATAGGATCATGTTGTGAAGAAGAATGCTATAAGCAGCCCCCGCATACATGCAAATGGTACTATGCATTTGAATTGAAGGTTAAAAAAGATGGAGTACGAGGAATACAAAGAACATCTGAAAAAGAGGAGAGGAGATGAGAGAGAAAATAAACAAAAATTGAAAAAATTAAAGATAGAAGAGAAAAAAATTAAAAGTCATCAAAAAATGAAGGAGGATAGGGGGATAAATGAAGAAAAACAAGTAAAATGGAGGAGAGAGGAAAGAGAAAACAGAAATAAAAGAAACATGGATTATAAATTAAAAGGAATTGAAGAGAGAGAGAATATTAAAAGGGAAAAATAAAAGTATTAAAAAGACGGACATATTATGTGGAGTTACAAAAAATAAAAGAAATGGACTAATGGAAAAAGTGAAGCTCACCAAGGGAAGAGAGATTAAAATTAAAATTAAAGTGAGAGTCATGGCCATCATCTGCCCGTGGAGAAAAGTCGTTGAGGGAAGTAAAACTCAACAAAGTATTAAAAGAAGAAACTTTAGAGTGCAAAATAGACGATGTTTAGCAAAGGAGGATGATGTGCGACCATCCAGAACATTCAGAATAAGAAGGCATAAAAGGAATCAAAGAAGGGAAGGAAAAATTCAAGTGAGGAAGACATCGACGCATAGGAAAGATGGTGTACGACATTCAAGTTATTCAGAAGTGTGCGTGCGACATCATTCAACTTATTTGCAACTCGTACGACATCAGGGACTCCAAACTCAACATACGTTGCCAGATAAAGAAGTCGTACGACATCCCAAGTACCTTAAGGTCGTATGAGGTTCTGATAAAGCCTCCCAGATCGTATGGCAAGGATTGACTCCTTCATTCACATGGCACAAATTGTTTTCTCCAGTCGTACGATGCTCCTAGTGTCTTGAAGTCATACAACATTCAGACCATCTTCAAATCACCCAACATTCAGGATTTCTCAAGTCGTACGAAATCTGGGTGAGATTTACATCGTACAAAAATTCTAGGTCAGACATCTTCAAAGTGTATGGTATTCACAAAGTTTCCAAAGCATACAATTTGCAAGCTCTTCATTCTCGAGCTGAACAGTGCACAAAGACTCTTCTACCCTCTACAATAGGGATTGGTGACTCTAGACGTATGACACTCTTAGGATCTTGGCATCGTGCAACTTTCTTATTCTAAGGGTTTTGACATCGTATGACACTCTCAGGCTCTTGGCATCATACGACTCTCTCACTCAGAGGGTTTTCATATCGTACGACTCTCTTACTTCCAGGAATCTCACACCGTATGAATTTCTAAGAGGCTTCAAGTTGTGTGGCATACAGAACCTTCAGTCTTCATTCATACCGTATGACAATCCTTGATCCCTCAGGGTGTACGATAGTTATTGGAGTTCGGCAATTTCAGAAACCATCTAGAAGGAAATAAAATCAGTTGGAATCACCGTATCAATGATACAATGGACAAAGGAAAGAAAATTGTGTAGCATAGGCCGAAGGTAGCCTCGGTAGGCAAGAAAAAGAAAATAGAAGCTGACATGGGAACAATGTCTTGGGAAAATCTAACTGGCAATGACTGCAAGTAGTGGTGGTAGAGCATAGCCAATGACCACCCTCTGAAGTTTGCACTGCAACATGCTCAGGTGGATAAAGCCATTCTGGTGCCATATTTTAATTCACGTGAGTTTGAGCCTTGGTTGAAGGCCATGGTGGATAATTATTTTTGACACAGTCACAAATTGGTGATCGACTACAGAGGCTGTACAGTCATAGTTTCCTTCTAGCCGCAAGATTTTGAGTGAGTTTTTTGGCATTCTAGCCACTGGGGTAGGAGTGAATAAGCCAAAGAAGATGACACAACAACATAAGGAAGTCTTGATCAAGCAGGTGTGTCGCCAAGATTTAACAGCTGAAGAGAAGGATACTATATGGAATGCAGACAATCGAGGCCTCTGAAAACATTACCTGGCAACTGCCGAATGGAAGTGCCTATTAGACTTAATGAAATGCCGACTCACTGGGGCTAGCCGAGCGTCCGACTTCGCCATCTGGATGGTGGATTACATGGTAGGTTTGAGCATCGACCGAGTATATAATTGGGCATGGTTACTTACTGAACAAATCCAAGAAATATTAGCCCAACGACAAAAGGCTTTTTATATGACACAGCATGCCATTGCTCTCTTTTTCGATGTTGTGCATACCCAAGTACCGAAAGGTAGATGGGGCCGATTGCAGCCTCTAACACATCTGGACCTAGGACTACCGACGGTGTTCTACTGGACAGAGTTAGAACTTAAGAAAGTCAGCAAAGGCACTACTATAGGGAAGAAAAGGAAGCAGAAAGAGGCATCGGAGGAAGAGGAAACATCGGTTGAAGAGGCATCAGAGCATGGTGATGCATCCGAAGGGGAACCTATTGATCTGTCTTCCTCAACATTGGCTTCTATTTTACTAGGGGATGAGGAGGTGTCCATAGCTATTGGTGGCCAGACAACAGCGGAGGTGGAGGTACCACTATTGCAGCCAGCTGGGTTCACTCTTCCAGCACCGCCAATGAAGGAGAGTGCACAGGCAGTGACCTTCACCCTTTTAGTCTCACCAATTGGAGTTGGGAGAACATTGAGAGTAGCAGCCTCATCACTAGGTGCATCACCAAGATGGGCATGACTTGCCACGATGTCTTCTTGCTGGGAGGCCACTGCATTGGTAGCTTCCATAGCTTCTTTTGAGATATTACCTGAGGCTCCTATAGTGGGTGAGGAGCTACCAGAGAAGCCACCGGTGACAGGGAAATGGGGGAAAATCACAACAGATGGGGAGGATTCCCTTGTCACACCACCAGGAGCACTAGGGGTAGCTCAAATTGATAGTTGGTTGGGATCTATGGGCCTCACACTTGAGGTGGCTGAGCAGCTAGAGCAGCCAATGGGGAGTCCTTCTCAAGGATTAATAGGCAAGGCAGCCCCCACTGTCCACACCCAGCAAAGTGAGACAGCCAGACTCGTTGAGGAGACATTTATCCAACCTGAGGCTAGGGTAGAGATGGTGCTAGGGACATCCATGCCTGAGCCTGAGCAAACAGCTAGGGAGGCACCCAGGAGAATGAAGAGCCTGACGATGAGGAGGATGAGGAGGGTGACTCCATTGATGGACTGTAGTAGAAATGTCCCAGCCAGACCCATCAAATCCAGTCGGTATAGTGCAGTGTTATGTGGAGGAGCTGGAGCATATGGGCAGATTGATGATTCAGGTAGGCCAAGTTTCTAGAGAACTTAAGCTTGTCCAATCTCCACTCATGGGATAGGAGGTTCAACACATCCGAGGATTTGTATAGATGGGGTGTGAAGCAGAGTTGACTTAGATATTCGGTGCGGGATGGCCAACAGGCGAGACTATGGCGATGATGAGGGCATGGAGGGGTAGGCCACCACGACTGGTAGGCCGAGATGCTGGGGTTCTTAAGAGTTTATACCACATTGAGCTTGCATTCTGTGATGTTTTTTACCTCATGAAACGTCAGGTGTTCTCCACTGAGGTTGCAATCTCATGTAGGGTGGAAGCATATAGACTTTTATAGAAGGTTAAGGAGGAGTCAGCCACTTAGATGACAACTATTCAAATAGACTTGACAGAGTAGACCCGACTAGCCTAGGATAGGGGAGCCTAATTAGAGGCCTTGGAGAATCGGGTGCTCACCTTGGAAGAGGAGGCACGGAAAAAAGAGGGGACATGGGATCGCAGAGTGAAAGAATTGGAAGATCAGTTGGTAGCAAAGAGTGCAAAGGCAGCCAAAGCTAAAGGCCAATTAATGGAGGCAACTCGTATGGTGAAGGCCGCCAAGGAGAGGGAGATACTTGATGATTGCCAGCTCCGCACACATACAGATGAAGTGAGGTGACTGTGGGCAGAGCATTCCTCAACTACTCCAACATCATCTGTATATCCAGGGATGTCCTCACTTCCCCCTCCTCATTAATTCTATATATTTGGTCATTCATTCCCTTGGGTTGTTATGTCATTTGGAAGACGACTTCTTTTTAGGGGGGGATGATGTTAGTAGTATATCTTTACTTTGGTTGTAGTCGGTCGTAGTCGGCCTTGGTCGTAGTCGGCCAATTGCTAATAAAACTATAGTTAGTAAGAATAATACATGTCATGTACTTTCAGGTAATCAAGTCCCGATTAATGATAATGTTGTTATGAAACGTCATGTCGGTTGGTTATCTAACTACCGCTGAGCATTATATGTAGTCAGTTGTGGTAGTCGAGAAATAGTTATGTGTGGATGATCATAATTATTGGTACTGTTGATATTCTGTGATTGTACATGGTGATATTTCTGATAATGAATAAAGTCTTTGATGTTCAAACATGATATATTTCTATTCTATTGTTCTGTTCCATATTTTACACATGAATTAGTTTGCTTAGTAGTACGTAGTGCTTGAATTACATTTTGTAGGGAAAACAATCATCCATCTCCTTGCATCCATAATATTGCTATTAAAATCAATTTGAATGCCAAATCAAAAGTGCACAAAGCTAAAAATCCAATAAAATATAAATATCAACATGCTCCCTAAAAAATTCCATTCAAAAACAAAGAAAAATACATTCCAAAAATTTAATAAATCGCAAAGGAAAAAAGGCCCACCAAAGAAAAAATCAAAACCATGTAAATCCCAAAACATAAAGTAAAGCATCCAAAAGAAAAATCTAAAATGACATAAAATGTTGTTAATCCAAAAGCTAAGCATCCAAATCCTCCATATCATAAATCCATTTTAGGCCCCTATGACCTAAAATTCACTATCCTATCTCCTCCATAATCCCTACATCCTTCACCCATTTCTCCTACCATCATTCAACATCCATCAAAATAGGTGCCAATATTGGTCCTGACAACATCTCCACATCACACTCCCCTCTCATCCTCCTATCCATACAATTTCCAAACACCCATACATTAATGGGCACATATATCCCCCATTAAATCCCTTTAATGCATTCCCTTGCATAATCCACCCATCCTAATAAGGTTGTACCAGAACCCAATCACTCCAAATGGGCTTCTCTCACCTTGACATGGAACTAGATGCCCGAGTCCTTCCTCCATCTCGTTATCACCCATCCACTATCTTCCAAATCCACTTATCCACGTTCCTATCCTCATCCTTCTCTATACTTTATATTGCAAAAATTCCAAAGAAGCACAAAAAATAGTAAAGAGTAATATTCTATCCAATGGTGAAAACCTAGAAAACAAACACCTTGGACAAGTACCATGATGGAAACCTAACAAATAAGTGTCATGTGTAAATTTATCATCCATTTTCTCTCCACACTTGCAGGAAAGTTCCTTCTAACTACCCATCCTTCATCTCTTCCATCCCACCTACCTCTCATATCCATTCCAATTTCTCCATTGTCCTTTAGATCTTGATAAAAATATGGGCCACTATTCATACATGCTTCAAACACCTAACTGGAATATATTCCATAGCTACACACTTTTTGTCCCTCTATCCTCTTATCCTCTTATCCTTCCTCCCCTCCAGTCCATCTAATCCTCCATCTTCCTTATCCAACATCATCCTATCATCCTATCATGAGCATCCTAGTGCCTCCTCATACTTGACATATCTAGAGGGGCATCTTATTCCTTTGCATCATAGTCCTTGGAGATCTCATTCACACCATCCACCTACCCAATAGTTCCTATCATCCCCTATCCAATACATGCATTTATTCATCACATACTCCTTCCATCTAAGAATATTTACCTCCATATCCTCCATCCCCCAATCCCTAATAGAATCTTCTCCTCCCATCTTATAATCCCTTGTCATTAGTTTCTAGCTATAGGCTACCCTCCCCATGTAATTCAATACCATATATCCCATTATTTCATCACCACATCTTTTGAGAAACCTCCCACTCTTCTAATTTCACTTTTCATCATTTTCCATCCACCCTACCATGTTCTTAGTTGACCTTTTGATGATTTGGATAACATCCATTTTAAAGCTCCATGCATGGATTTATTGGCATATCCTATTATTCCTTACACATAATCATAATCCTGATTCGATAAAATAGGATTCAATATATCTAGCATCCCTTGTACATAGAGTACACATCAAGTAAATAGTGTCATTCCCATCCATCACCATCTAGGCCAATCCTTGTACATATATATTCTTAGGTCTCATCCTTATGTTTGTATTTATTGTGAAGATCTTCCTACATGTTGATGCTTCAAAAAAATCACTAGTCCCTTTGGTATCACGTATCTTCATTGCCTCAAGTACCATTAGAATCTTAAATCCTATCCACCCATCATTTTCCTTTGCATAATATATCGTCCCTCAAATTAGGCAATATATACCCCTCCATTAGATTATAACAAAAGGTAATTAATATGCATGCTAATTTATTGTTATTTTTAGACTTATCTTTTGGATTCCCATTTTACCTACTTAGGGTCACTACAATCCTTCATATCATGGTGTGCTTTGAATAGTGAAACTAGGGAAAGTTCTTGACTTTCGTGTGTTTCTTTTTCATGGTTTTTCTCTTGTTGTACCCACCAAGTCCCTTTGAGACCTTGTGTTATGCTAGGGACTCCCTTCTATTTATGATTTTCCAACATCATTCAAACAAAGTCCATCATGACTTTGTGAGATGTTGGACTAAGCTTCTTGTTTGGTTGAGTCATTGTTATGCACATGATATGTCATTGTACTTCCTTATACCATGGTGCATATGCTACATCAAATTAAGTGCTCACTATGTGGAAATTTAATTCATCACATTCAATTCCCCCATCTAATCATCCTATAATCCTAATCCCCCATCTACATATTTCATCTCTCTTTCCTCATCCTTAATCAGTAACCCCATGTACACATGAATCCTCACCCATATTTATTCCTCTATCTTCCATCTTCTATCCCTCTTGATCCTTCCAATGTACCATGGCATGACACTTGCATCCAAAAACCATCATATGCATATTTTCATCCATCATATCATTTCATTATCCATCAAGTTTATTTTATGCTACTAAACATTTGTTAACATAAGAATATTTTAATCCACTGTATCCATCCATTCCATTAGTGCATTGCTCCCATACAATTTCAATGGTCCTTGTAATCCAAAATCACACACAAATCCTAATCCATACAATCCATACAATCCAGTTATGCAATGTAGCACAAATCATCCAATTGCCTCTTTGTTCTTGTTCCTAGATTTGCTACAAGCCTCAATCCAATTCCAATCATCATCATTGTGATTTATCCTTCCCAATCCTTGTGTTATTCTGGGATATATCATTCCTACTTCAAAAAAATTGTATCCATCATATATCAATATCAAGTATTTTTATCTTTCTCGAGGTAATATTAGGTTTGTCTTGGAATCCTTTGTATTCAAGTAATTACCCTATTTTATCCCCTTATTAATTAAATAACAATTTATTATTATTTAATACATTCACTATTCATTCATTATTCATCACTATTAACTCACACCCATTTCTAGCCTAAATCATTTAATCATATTACTCCTATAGTTCACCTTAGGTAAATAAATCCAATTATTTAATTATCTAAGTCACCCATCATTTTCCTAAAAATTAAACAAATATTTTATTTATTTAAAATCCCTACTTTCCTCTACATCCCATTAAGTGTGCTAAAATTAACTAGCCCCTTTTTCCCCAACTTGAACAACCTAATCCTAGTCAAACCCCCATGAAATCATGCACATACTCACTTCTGTACAAAGGCATGAGACTTTTGTACACAAGGAATGGATCTTTGTACATGTGACATGCCCTTGGTACCATGTCACATGGGTCAAATTACTTGCCCACACCCCCAATTCTCCTCTTTTTCATTATTGAGAATTTTAAATTTTCATGTGTCCTCTTAAGTACTTGTCAATCTTCTCACTGTAAGGAAGTTAAGGTAGTGGAACAACTTCCTACACTAATATTGAGAGGAGAAAAATGTGAAACTTTACAGATCTTTAATAGTTACAAAAATTAAACAATGATAAACACAAATGTCATGCATACCACAACACAAGTATTTATATGGGGAAAACCCTTTCGGGAGGAAAACCCCACACTCGAAAAGCCACTCAATATATTATTTAGAAACCAAGAGATTACAATATACTTGCAAAGCAAGCTTCTCACAGGAGTATCACCACCAGAGATCAAGAGACAACACGACCGCTACCAAACTCTCAAAATACACCCTCGTTTACATACATCCCAACTACTTATAACAAGATTTTTGGAACATTCTAGAATTAGGGTTTTACGAGGTCATTTTTCATTTGTGTTAACAAAAAAACCTTGATGTATCAGCCGGAAAAAACGTTGACGTGTCAACCCCACATCTTGCTACGAGTGTACAATATTTGCATGATTAGTCGCCACATACCAACATACATCCTATCAACAATAAACCATATATAATTGCAAGGTTGACACATTTTCCCAAGACTCACCCCCTCTCCTTGTGTCACATGGCACAATCTCCTTGCATGAGACAAATCATGCCATATTGACTATTGATCTCATTCCTCCAAATCTATAAAATCTCCACTTAGCCATTTTCATCTCTCACAATTTCATGAAAGTAAACATTATGCTGCCAAAATTTCATCCACACATTATCAAATTGATTGAATGGGAAAATCTATTATAATAGGGAGTCTAATAAGAGATTTCATTGCTGAATTTTATGCTTGTTTGGATTTCCTTAGCCTACTCTAAGTGTTAAGTTGATTTTTTGTTTGCTCTCTTTAATTGTTTTAATTGTTCACATTGACACATTTTCATGCACACACTATTAATACCTAATATTTATTACACTTTCTTACAAATAAAAATTAAATAATTTTTTTACACTATATTATAAGTGTGGTACACGATTTACCTAATATTTGTTGCACTTTCTATAACAAATAAAAATTAAAATAAGAAAAAATAAGAAATACTATCCTTAAAAAATTATCAAATTAAACAAAATTTATGTTCAAGTTAGGCATTGTATTTTTCTAAGTTAAAGCCTTTTTTATTTTATTTTCATATTTATTAATTTAAAACCTTGTTTTCAAGCTATGAAAGGAGTTAAAAAATATGAAGCACACCTTCTGTCCACAAAGTTGACGAAATAGAATGGAAACTAATTTCAAGTAGTTGAGAATATTTTAGAGTATCATGAGATTGTGTTAATTTCAAAGTGGTGACTAAACTATAATTAATTTTTTGAACTTTCTAAACATAGTTTTTATTTACAATAGTAATTTTCATACAAAATATGACTCATCATTTACCATAATTAAATAATGTAAATTAATTTTTAATATTTATTCTTTCTTTTCACCCATATAACTAAATTATGAATATATTTTCATTAATTCTTTCTAAAATTTAAATTATTTTTGAATATTCAAAATTAAATTAAACATTTAATTTCTATATAATATTATATTACTAATTTTTGAAAATTAAAATTTATTTTATTTTCAATTTAGAAGACATTTTCATAAGATATAATGTTAATGTTTATAAGATACACTCATAATATTGATCAATTTTTTCCTTTTTACGCTAGGTCATATCCCTACTACCTTGAAAAGGACCTTTCAAATATATATTAAAAAAAATTTCAAATTCTTGTGAATTTTGGGAGAAAGAGATTGTGTGCAAAGCTTACTTCAAGAAGAGGGGTTCACTATCTATTCCTCAAAATGGTAGTTTTAGAAGTAATTTAAAAATAGAATTATTATAAAAATTACTAATTTAGATAGGAAAAATATTGTATGAATTTTGTTTTTCTATTTTTTTAAATCTTGTTTGCAATTGTAGAAATCAAAGCCCACAAACATCTATTGTATTAATTGTGTAAGTATTTATACTATTTTTTCTTTAACAAAATTGTGAACTGTGTTGTGTGGTCTCACGACACGCCCCATTTTACCCCTTGGAAAAATGTGGACCCCTTTTCTTTCTTTTCTTTTCTCTCGTTTTCACTTGCTTTGGCATTGTTCTAGGGGTTGGTAAAATTGCAAGTTTCATTTTTTATTTGCTTGGTCTTTGCTTAAGTCCTTGTTCTTTCCCAGATTCGGTGTCCTGATCTTTTCACAAAGTTTTATCAATTTATTGGAAAAATCCCAAAGTTGTTACGATTACATCAAGGATGTTGTATCTTTGATTGGTCTTAGTTTTGCTTGGTAAGTTGTCACCTGGTAGTTGTAAATCCTGGTGGTCACATTTTCCTGCATTAGTTAGTCTGATGGTTGCTTTCCATTTTCTTTAGCCAAAGGTCAGAAACCAAAGGTTCTGTTATTAAATGTTTGAATCACTTTTGATCTCTCTTGAACTCGGTTCCTGATTCCTCTCTTTGCTCTTGGTTTTCTTTAAAGCTTAGAGGTAAGTGTCATGTTTCCCGGTAATCTTTCCAAGGTTCAATATCGGAGGTTGTCGATACTGGTGATCGTAAATGATCACGCATCTTAAAGGATTTTGCCTCGAAAAAATCAAAGTGACACAAGAGTGCCACATAAGCTTTTCACACCATCTTTTCCTCTAGTAGTGAGCCTGTGTAGAAACATAGGTGTTCGTAATTTGAACCCTAATTCACCATGATTACACCTTTGTCCAAGAATTTAATGCATTGTAACAAGTAATTAATGAAGGTGGTGACCCACACACACATACTTGGTATCACCTCGAGCATGCAGTTGCTTTTACAACACTCTACTTCGTGTCATACTGCAAATTTGCAAAGAAAATTGAACAAACAAAACTAATATTGTGGCACACAAGGAAAGGTAAATTTTGAGAAACTAAGAACACAACTATCCAGGGTTTCAAGGTTGCATTCTGAAATGATTTTCATCACCAACAAAACTAGGTATGTCTCGAATAACATAAATTTTTTTAATCATTTTCATGCATGAAAATCTCGAGAAAATGGTATTCCCCTTTGAAAATTGAAATGTTGATTATTTTGATTTGAATTTAACTGAAAGGTGAATTGAAAGTTTTATGAATTGTTAAAAAATTGGTTAAATTTAACCCTAACTTGCACACAAGGCACATGTTTGAAAATGCATAATACATCGACAAAAATGAGTACTTCTGAAGCAAAACCAAAAGATGAATTCAAATACTGCATTTCACAAGCTATACCAATAGGTGGGGTAGCTAATGTTACTCATATGGGATGTTCTTTTGATATCGAATTCCTCACATAGGCACGACAAGAAAATGCTTCCCAGTGTACAAGGAATGTTAATGCAAGCGGTTACTTTTAGCGGTTTCTGCCAACAATGGAGGCCCCTAAATTGGTTATGGAATTTTTAAACCACTACGACCCAGACAAAAGATTCATTGAGAAGGAGGGAATAACTTATAAAGATCTCTCCAAGAAAGGAATTATATATACATTTAGGCTTTCTACATTTACTTAGATGTACTATATTGATATGAAGGTGAAAGCCAAAACCTACCTCTTGAGTGCTAAAGAACACAACAGAGAAATTATGAATTGTTGGAGTTAACAACCCAAGATCTTCAATCTACAACACCAAAGAACCTCCACAAGAGATAGAGAGAAGAAACAATGTAAGATGCTATTCCACCAAACAAGGATTGCAGTATGATACAATATGATCAATGCAATACAATACAATGCTATGCAATACATTACAAAATATGCTAGAGATTCCTTGCTTATAAAGGCAAACAAGGATTGCAGTATGATACAATATGATCAATGCAATACAATACAATGCTATGCAATACATTACAAAATATGCTAGAGATTCCTTGCTTATAAAGGCAAGGATAAGGGACAGGATAAGACAAGATCATGACAAGTGTCTTAATCCTATCACATGAGACAACTAACTCATAACTACCTAGGAAAGTGGAAATTCTAGATAAGACAACTAATACTTATCTAGATATGACAACTAATATCCTAAGTAAACTTAACATGTGAATTAAGTCCCTAAGTCCCTAGTAAAAGAATAAACTAGGTACAAGACTTATTCACACCAACACCCCCCCCTTAAGTGCAACTTAGGGAGGTACAAACCTATGCATACATGCAAAAGATGGGTCCCGACAACTAGGCTTGATGAGGTACCCTTGTACAAAACAAAAAACTCTCACAAGCGGAGAAAAGGAGAAAAACCCTGTGGGAGAAAACTCCTCTCCAAAAGAGAGGTAGAAACAAAGAAAACTAATGAAGGAAGGAGGAATCCTCAAGACCCCCCAAGGACAACTTCCTTCACCCCAAGCATCAATCGCAACTGAAGATAACGAGGTGATTCCAAAGGTTTAGTGAAGATGTCTGCAACCTGCTGATCTGTAGGAAAATACTCCAAGCTGAGAACACCATCCTGGATGAGCTGCCTAATGAAGTGCATGTGGATCTCAATATGCTTAGTCCACTGATGCTCCACTGGGTTGCATGAAATATGAATGGCACTTTGATTGTCACACCAAAGAGTAGTAGGCTGAGTGGAAGGGAATCCAAACTTAGTCATCAACTGATGAAGCCACAAAACCTCCTCAATAGCCAACATGACACCTCGATACTCAGCCTCTGTCAATGATAATGCAATAGCAGTCTGCTTCTTGCATGACCATGCAATCGGACCAGAACCAAGGCAAAAGACAAAGCCAGAAGTAGACTTCCGATCATTGACATCACCAGCCCAATCTGAGTCAGTGAAGCCCACGATCTAAGATGCACCTGAAGTGTAGTGAATGCCAAAATGAGTAGTGCACTGAATGTATCTCAAGATATGCTTGGCGGCCTTCCAATGAATCTCATGAGGCTCTTGTGAGAAGCAAGAGACAAGTCCAACCGCAAATGAAATATTAGGATGACTATGTTTCAAGTACAAAAGACTGCCAACCAACTGCCGATACAAGGTAGGATTAACTGCAAGAGTAGTGCAACTGGAAGACAGTACAACACCTGACTAGAATGGAGTAGGGGAAAACTTGCAATCAGCCATGCCAAATCTCTGAAGCAAATCAAGAGCATACTTCTGCTGGAAAATGAAGATCCCCTCAAAAGTCTGATGAACCTGAAGACCAAGGAAGTAATGTAAAAGACCAAGGTCGGTCATATCAAATCGCTCCATCAATGGTCGATGTGTACTCTGAATCATGGAAGTAGAACTCCCTGTGAGAATCAAATCATCCACATAGAGCACAAGTATAAGTAGATCCTCTCCATGTCTCTGTGTATAAATTGTGGGATCAGAATGGTAGCGAGTGTAGCCGGAAGCAAGCAAGAAACTATCCATCTTCTCATACCAAGCCTGAGGGGTCTGTTTGAGACCATACAATGAGCGTCGAAGCCTACAAACAAGTGAAGAGTCCTACACAAAACCTGGTGGCTGCTCCATATAGATCTCCTCATGAAGATCCCCATGCAAGAAAGCACTCTTCACATCCATCTGAAATACTGACCATCCCTATGATGCAGCTATAGCAAGGACAAGGCAAATAGAATCCATCTTGGCAACAAGAGAAAAGGTCTCAAAATAGTCAATTCCTTCAACTTGAGAAAACCCCTTTGCAACAAGATGAGCCTTGTACTTGTCAATGGAACCATCTGCTGCATACTTGGTACGATACACCCACTTGCATCGAACCAAATTTCTTCCCTTAGGAAGAGGCACAAGATCCCAAGTATGATTCTTCATCAAGGAAGAATACTCATCATCCATAGCACTATCCCACTATGGAATACCCGAAGCATATGAAAACTTCTGAGGATCATCTGAAACTACATGACTCAAAAGACTAATTCCAAAAGTCTGAGAACGAGTGCGACGAGTGTCTGTGGGATCACCAACAAGAGGACCAGCCTCAAGAGTAACATGAGCCCATTGTGGCCTAGTGGGTGAATGAGGAGGAGGTTCATCAAGACCATCATCAAAATCTTCCTCAAGTAGCAAAGTATCATCAATTGAAGAAGATTGAGTAGGGTGTGATGAAGAAGAAGTCGAAGGAGGATCTAACTGGGTGAAGGTCTCAGCAAACTGAACATCACATCGGAAATGTACCTCTCGTGTGTCAGGATCAAATAATCTATATGCCTTCACATCCTCACAATAGCCAACAAAGATGTACCGCTGACTCTTCTTCTCCATGGATTTATGCCAACCATTCGGAATGAATGCCCAAGCCTCACTACCGAATACTCTGAAGAAGGATACATTAGGCTTGCGATGAGACCAAGCCTCGTCAGGGGTCATATTCCGCACTGCCTTGTGGGGCATACAGTTTTGAATATAGTTGGCACAATTGACAACTTTGGCCCAAAAGGCAGGAGCCATGGATCTAGACTGAATCATACAATTGGCCATTTCCCTGAGTCTTGTTCTTTCTCTCCGCCACACCATTCTGCTGAGGAGTGTAAGGAACTGTGTGCTGATGAAGAATACCATGCTCACTACAAAAATCCTAAAATGTCTGATTGACATACTCCCCCCCATTATCTATGCGTTCTGTTGAAGAGAAAAACCTGACTGATTCTCCACAAATGTTTTGAAGGTCTTGAAGTTGGTGAGGACTTCACTCTTGAGCTTCAGAAAATAGACCCATGTCTGGCGAGAAAAATCATCAATGAATGTTAGCACATACTTAGCCCCTGAAAAGGAAGGAGTTGGGAATGACATGAGATCACTATGGACCAACTCAAGGGGTGTGGTTGCACGTGTAGCTTGACCCTTAGGAAAAGGATCTTGATGTTGCTTGCCAAGAACACAACCTTGACAAACACCATCTGTGCAAGTGATCTTTGGAAGACCAACCAATAAGTTATGTGCTTGCATCTGCTGAAGATATCTGTAATTCAAGTGCCCAAATCTCTCATGCCAAAGCTTGCTCATTGAATCAGCATAAGCAATAAAACATGAACCCGATGAAGACTCAAATCCATCAAATTGATACAAATGATTCTCATGATCAAATATCCCTGTAGAAACAACCTTCTCATGATCCTACAACTATCTAATAGTCACATTTTGTGGAGTAAACTCAATTGACTTCCCATCTCCAGAATGGAAAATCCGATATATGGAAAGAAGATTCGCTGAAATATCAGGAACAAGAACATCCTCAATGCACCCATCTAGCATCTGAACGGAGCCTGTCCCCAAAACTGGAATCTGTGAAGAGTTCCCAACTGCAATCTGAGAAGTAGAAGTATGAACTATGGAATCAAGAAGATCATGTGAATTGGTCATGTGATGTGAAGCACCTGAATCAAGAATCCAACTATCTGAAGTTGAATGCATAGCTCATGCTGAAAGAGCTTGCCCTTTGCCCATGGAAGAAGGCTTAGCCACTAAAATATTGTGCTTCTTCATAGCTTCCTCTAAGGCCTCTAATCTCTTAAAGCAATGAGATGCATCATGCCTAGTTTTTCCACAAAATGAACAAGGACCTCCTTTCTTTTTCTTGGACTTGGAAGAAGAATCTCCAGAGGTAGAAGAAGAAGGAGATTGAGTGGACTTCTGAATGTTCTTCAGCTTTGGTTTGGAGGGATTCTCACTACCAGAAGATGATTCTGTTTTTGGCTTCTTCTTGTTCTTTCCTTTACCCTTGGATGATTGAGCCATTAGAGCATGATTCTTAGAATTAGGTAAGGCATCCAACTGAATTAACTTGGCCTCCTCCTTAGTAAGACGCTCACAAAACAACTCAAATGTAGGCATTTTGTAATCTTTCCCAATTGCATCCATAGTTGAATAGAAAGTAGAAGAAAACACTTGATAAGGGCCCTTTAACTTAGACATAATCAAGAAGATACATTCATCACTAGATACATCATGTCCACATCCTTTCAACTGTGACAAAATCATCTTGAATTGTGCAAGGAAATCCTGAATTGAAGGAAATGCATCTGGAGAGAGGGATTGTAGTTCTGCTTGAAGTTGCAAGGTTCTGAAATGATTTGTTTTACCATACAATTCTTCAAGTTTATCCCAAACATTCTTAGGTGTTTTGCACTCTGAAATATGAAACAACAAATTATCAGATACATGTAAGCCAATGAGCCCTTTTGCTTCATCTATTTTACATCTATGGACAAAATTTTCATAATCCCTTGTAAATTCAAGTTGTTCTCCATCTAACATTGGCCATAGACCCTTAGATTGTAACAATTGAGTCATTTTTAGCTTCCATGTATGATAATTGTGTGGAGTGAGTGGTTCAATTTGTCTTAGATCCGCCATGAACACCAAAAGAAAGAAGAAAATGTGGCACTTAAATTGTGCCTTTCACCCCCCTAGAATGTATTAAAACTAATTTTGAAACCCACCCAGCAAATTACAATGAAGAAATTTTGCAATTTTTACAAGTGACAAGCTCAAATCAACCGTTTATAACACACGGTGATTTTTACAATTTTCAAAAAAAAGAGCTTGCAAAAACTGAAAAATGAGGTTACAAATAGATTCCTTGTGATTTTCTGATCAATTTCAAAAAAAAAAATCCAAATTTTGATTTCGTTTGCAAAAGTTACACCAAGAACAAGCAATAAATGCACTTGTACCTTCAAGCTGAAAAAACTGAAAAAAAATATCAAAATCTGGAAAAATTACCTACACCACTGCAAAGTTCGTCGAACCAGCTTTCTGACGATATCTCATTTTCGAAAATCTGATGCCATGGCGAAAAGTTATGCAAAAATGAAAAAAAGGCCTATTTTAGGCACCTTCAATGCTAAACAGGAGCAAAAAAGAACACTATCTGGGCGTAAAATTTCGGCCCCCAGGGGCTGGCTCCTGGTCACCCATGTGACCATGTCAGTGGCTGAGGCAAAAAAAAAACTCCGACGGCTAACCTGGTGGTTCTCTTGGCAGCTGGCACCTGGATGTTTGCAGGAAGTCAACGGTTATACCGATGTCTACTAGCGGTGGCTGTTTGTTAGCCGCCCTCCTGGCAGTCCGGTTGCCGGCTGGCGGTGAGGGAGTCCACCCTCCTGGAAATTTAACATGGTGGCAGGGGTTGTGGTTTGCTTAACTGCCGGCGGGACTGCAGACTTTCAATGTTCTGCGGGCGGCTCCTAAGTCGGGCCCCGCAGAACTATGAGGGCAGCGCTTTAAGCGCTGAAAACTCTTACAAAATATTTTATTTTATTTTATTTTATTTTTAAAATAAACAAACCCACCAGAAAATTTTGCAGAATTTTTTTTAAAAAAAAAAATTTAATGACGACGACGCGTACCTTCGACCTGGGAGGCCGTACGGCCTCTCAGGTAAAAAAATTTTGCCCCAGAAACAACTTTTGCCTAATATAGGAAAATTATATATCAAAAAACTTGGAAACGGCCACCTGAACGCAATGACAGGCTTATTTTTTTGCCAAAAGTGCTCATGTAACAAGTTGTTCACCAGATCTGAGCTCGAAACCCTTCTTTGCCAAAGTTGCAAATGGTGACGAAATTGAGTGAAACAAAAGCCAAATTTGACTTTTTCGAGCCTCCTGGACACAATGGGACAGCCTAAAATACTGCTACTATAGCCAAAAGTGCTGCAATCACCAAATCTCACCAAAATACAAGCATGCAATATAGGATACAAGAAACTCAAAAATCACGATAGAAATTGATGGAAACTCTCTAATGAAAAAATGGAAGGGGCTTGCTAGATTCAAAGCTCTGATACCATGTTGGAGTTAACAACCCAAGATCTTCAATCTGCAACACCAAAGAACCTCCACAAGAGATAGAGAGAAGCAACAATGGAAGATGCTATTCCACCAAACAAGGATTGCAGTATGATACAATATGATCAATGCAATACAATACAATGCTATGCAATACATTACAAAATATGCTAGAGATGCCTTGCTTATAAAGGCAAGGATAAGGGATAGGATAAGACAAGATCATGACAAGTGTCTTAATCCTATCACATGAGACAACTAACTCATAACTACCTAGGAAAGTGGAAATTCTAGATATGACAACTAATATCCTAAGTAAACTTAACATGTGAATTAAGTCCCCTAAGTCCTTAGTAAAGGAATAAACTAGGTACAAGACTTATTCACACCAACATGAACACACAGTGGTGCCAAGAGAAGATTACAAAGCAGACAAAGCCAATTATATTAGGGTAATCCCACAATAGTGGTTTACAATTTTTGGCCAAACTAGACACTGAAATAATTGTTTTTAACTAAATCTTTACTTTTGGGCACCTATAGTGGCTAAACCATGAAGAATTTGAAGATGATACAAATTAGAGTTTCATGCCATTTTATCTGTAGATTCTAAATATATTTTTTTCAAAATTTTTGGAATCATATTGCACTTTTTTTTCCATCTCCTTCGAAAACTAGTTTTTTTCATAAAACAACATTTTTAAAAAGTGACGCTCACCGTATAATGCATAACTTTTTTTCCATGAAGGATAAAATTCTAATTCTTTTGAATTTATATTTTTAACTCTAATATCTAGTGCTTCCACTTGGTTATATAGTATTTTATTGAATATTTTTTCTTTAATCAAGTCTTGAAGTCAAACCAATTACAATTTAGACATAGCGTGACTGTATAACGCGTAACTTTTTTTATATGTATCAAAATTCAATTTATTTATTTATTGTGGATCAAGGACTCCAATATCTGGTGTACTCATATTTTTCAAAATTTATTTTTGATAATCTTGTATTTTTCCACATGTGCAGAACAAAGAGCTTGATTTTCGGTGAAAAACCTACATTCACAAGAAATAAAAAGTAAATATAATAATAAAATTTAATTTAATTAAAATTATAATTTTTTAGAAGCTTATAATAAGGACTAAATACTTACAAAAAAATAAATTTTAAATGAATTCATTTGATCCCCAAAAAAGTAAATCAAAAGTTGTTTTTTATCATCATTTTGATAGGTGTAAAGGAGACTCTATTATAGGTATGGTTTAAAACTAGCGGGGTTCTATCCAAGGGGGCTTGGTCTAAGGTGGTTTGATCAAACCATATTCAATTGGAATCCTCTAAATGGAAATTTTCAAGGCTTAAATCATTATATTTTCTAAAAATATGTGATTTCAACAAAAATCAAGATCTCCCAAAAAGTGTAAACCACTATTGTGGCAGCACAAAAGGTTTATGTTCAACCCAGATGTTCAAGATATCATAACTATCCTAAGAAAGATGGCTAGATTGCGAGATTCTAGTACATTCGAATCATGGATGTTTGTAATTATATCCAAATTGATGGAAGGCCCTTTGCCATTGCATTGGAGAAAATTTATTAGTGATAGATTGCATGATCAGATAAAAGCATTTCTAAAGTCCAGATGTTTTTATATGTCATCATATGTGATTTATTCCTACACCTTAAGGGAAAATAAGGAAGGGTTGAAAAGGATTGGTACTTTGGGCATAGAAGTAGGAAATAGTTTAATATATGCTCATTTACCCCAAATTACTATCCATGGATACAAGGAGCATTACCAAAGAGTTAATGATGTGTTTTCCATGAAGCTAGTCATAACAATGGAAGGTGAAAAAGCCAAAAGATTTTCTTTGGAAGCACAAACTGTTATTAGACTGATTGGAGGGTGGTTCATTCAGTTTCCAACTTTCACCTACATTAGGGTGGAAGGGTTTGATGGACATCCTTTCATGCTGCCTAGGTACCCTACAGATAAAATGGTGTTACTAGAATTGGTAAGATAGTTAAAGCCGTCCCAAGCTCTATATAGCATGACTCATAAAAAGCTTCTTTCAGATTTCCTATTGTAACAGGGAACTATAAATGCAGTGCAATTAGAGTAGCCAATTTGTGTGAAGAGGAGTTGAAAATGCATAATTTAGAATTCTTTCCACTCCAAAGAAAGTATTATGACCCAAAAGGGAATATTGCCAAGAATATAGCTGGTTATCGTGCTCATGTTCAACATCTAGAAGATTATTGGTTAAATTGTGAAGACGAGCACATAGTAAGAAAAATAAAATATGAAAGATTGTCATTAGAATCTACAGGAATTCTCAAGATTCATGATGTTCCAGATCAGATGGAGGAAGATGATGGTGAAGTGTTGAATAAGACTTACAATGAAGATAGAGTCTATGATGAACCTATTCAAAACCCAGATTATGAAAATGAAGAAATAACATCAGTTGAAGAATTCTCTGCATTGATTCTACTATAGACTCAACATTGGATAAATGATTTTTGTAAAATTTTAAGAAAGAAAGGAATAAAGCCCACATACTCACAAGATATAAGAAAGAAACGAAGAGAAGAAAATGAGACTGAGTATGGCGAACCTACTAAGAAAAAAAGGAAAGATGGTAAAGCAACTGCTAGTATACATATTGAAGAAAGAACCCCTGAGACTCCAAGCCAAGGAGTTTCATTAAAACCAGCTGGTAAGCATAAAGATGCCGAATCGGGCAAGGTTCAATCAAAAGTAAAACCAAAAGTGGCATCTTCTTCCACAACAAAACCAAGTACCAATCCTACTACTGATGAAGAGGTGAGATAACATAAAATACTAATACACAGACAAGGTCTACATCTCATAAAGCCGCAACATTATTCACTTCTCCCCCTTTAGTTAATATGGCTACTATAAAATAGGCTCTAGGAAAAACTCTTGTGGTTTTAGATGAAGTTTCTGAGGCAAATGAAGCTAAGATTAAGGAACAAATGAATAAGTGGGGTTCCATGTGGGAATGAGTAAAAGAAAAGAAGTTTAAAGATAAACCCATGGTACAACTAGTGGTGGAAGAAATTCCAGATACATGGTCAATTCCTATAAATGTTGAAGAAGAAGAATTCATAAAAGAAACACTTGCTTCATAAGCAAGGAACCCTAATGTTCTTCAAATGGAAACAAATGAGACTGCAGGACAAGATCCTACTAATGATATTGTTATTGAAAATACCTTTGATTCCCAACCTTCACTAGGGAATAATCAAAATGATAATGAGCAACTATAGGTCTCTGAGAAATCAAAGGAGGACCAGGTTGAAATTGAAAATGAAGAACCTTCACAAGTTTCAGGTGATAAGTTCAGAGATGAAGAAAATCTTGATATGTCAGGATATGAGGAAGGTGATGTCCTAGGAACGGCTGTTGAACACCTGGCTAGACAAGAAAATATAAGTCTTGGAGCCGAAGAGACAGTGTTAAATCCCAGTAATCCAGAATCTATGCTAGAGAATTCTGAAGATGTTCCTATTTTAGAAGACGTAACAAATAAAGTTGAAGATGTAAGAGAAGAAGTTCCTGAACATACTGAAAACCAAGAATGGAGTAGAAATACAAAGGTAGAATATAATGAAGATGCACCTGATTGGTTAATCAAAGAATTAACTTCTCCATTGGAAGTGGAATTGGTACCTCTAGATCTTAAAAGTTTTATGCAAGAAGTGGAGACTCCTAAGCCTAGGCGAAGAGCTAAAATGAAACATGTCATACATAAGAATGTAGATAGGGGCAGAACAATCCATACAACTACCTCGGTAGGAGATAAAAATACACATGAGATGACGCCTAAGGAGTATAAGATAACAAGTATCAATGTTGGAAACTCATCCTGGACACAAAAATTAGAAGAAATGAAGATGAATTTAGAAACAACTGTTGCTAGGGTACAAAAGAATAAACAGAAGAAAATAGAGTTGAAAGAACGGGTTTCTAGCGTAGAGAATTTTGTAAAATCATTAACCCAATCTAGTCAAGCATAGACTAAATTTCCTCAGAATCCAATACTTATGTCACAAGAATAGGTGGATGCAATTGAAAAAATTCGCCATAGGATGAATGTATTTG
The DNA here is from genome assembly GCA_007258455.2 of Sequoia sempervirens. Taxonomy (NCBI): domain Eukaryota; kingdom Viridiplantae; phylum Streptophyta; class Pinopsida; order Cupressales; family Cupressaceae; genus Sequoia; species Sequoia sempervirens. Next base: position 286,941,894 of record VDFB02353493.1, on the reverse strand, counting down.
AGGAATGGATTGAACATTAGGTAAGGCAAGGAGAAGAACTCATTACAGATGCAATTGGGAAATACAAGGAAGCACACCATTGGTTTGAAAAATCCAAAAAATTGGAAGGAGAATGTAGATTTCACTAGGAATAGGTTGATGCTGAGAGGTGAAATGTAGAAACTCTCATGCATATAGATGTCCAAGAATTGATAAGAGAAAATATAATTTCAAAATGAGAAGTTTCATTATGTAAAAAATGGAAGAAATAGTTAAGTTGGGAAGGTGACACTTTAGTACAATGTATAGAAGGATTTGAAAAGGTAACAGAGAAATTTAGTAAGTTGATTGATAAAGATCAAGATTTTATTGAAGTGTTAGCACGTCAAGATTATGATTCCCAGACACTAGGACAAAAGGGTAAAGAAGCAAAAACTTCCAAGGAATGGATTGAGAGAATAAACAAAGACCCTTTTCAGTTGTTAACCCGAAATTCATTGATAAGATCATACATTGCAGAAACACTATAATCAAGTATGAAATAGAGAAAGTGCAAAGGAATGCCAATATACTCCAAATATCAAAAGATTACACCAGGCTCAAGTTTAGTTGGAAGCCAATACAAGGAATTTCACAAGAGAAAATGCATCAGATATTAAATGCTTTTCGAGAGTATCAACTAAAGAAAAATGAAGAAAGGTTCCCAGAACTCGAGCTCTAAGTGATATGAGGAAGTACCGGGTATTGGATACCAGAAGTGTCACAAAGATATTTTGTTGACGTTGATTTTGCAAGTTGTTCCCGGTCCCGGTAGAAGTTTCCCGTCCAGTATTCAAAGGAATGGTGATAGCCTTGTTTTACGCAGAGTGTTATGCATCAAAGTTTGAAGTTGAAGATTATTGATACTAAAGAAGTCAAAGCTTTGAATTTGTCTAGAAGATTCTGATGATAACTGGCATACGCCACGTGCTACATTTTTATTTGCTATTTCTGATTCTCTTGATAGAATTTAAGTTTGAACTCTTGGGGCCTTGTTCCTATAAAAAACCGTTTACTGCTTTACTTTTATTTTTAAGTTTAGAATTTTTGGATGTTAGAAAAGCCAAAACTTCTTTAAGTTTTGTTCTTTTTTCCTATTTTCTGAATCAATCCGGACTAAAAACTTGTATGCACATAGAACTTAATCAATATCAAAAGAAATTTGATAGCTACCTATCTCATGTATCTTTTGTAGTTGGTTTTTTTAGTTTAGTTGAACAAGACTATGTGCTGCACCATTTAAGGGTGCATACAAAACCTACTCAGTGTCCAAACTAAACCCCCTTCTTTAAAAGCTCGCATTGTTTTATGCCTAGCTATGAAATAATCTAGTGAAGTATAAAGCAACTTTCTTTGATTTGATTAATTCTTGGGGCATATGTGGAGAATAACCAAGAAATTTTTTATTTTTCAGTAATTTTTAATGCTTTGTTTTAGATTAGATGTTTAAATTTTAGAAAATGTTCCAAAAAATAGATGAATGAATAGAAATTTATTGAAGATATTTCGTTTTCTATGAAATTTTTGAATGCTTAAGATAAATCTACTTAAGTGATAGAATTTTTTTTGATGTTCATGGAATATTATTGCAAATCTTTTGATTTCATGAGATTATTTTATGATCAAACTAGAAATCTTGTATCTAATTCTTATGATTCTTAATGAAACTGGAGATAATTGTAGACCCCTTGAGATTAACAACAATATCACATCACACCCTGAAGTGAACCTAGTGTGGTCAAGACCTGACTACTAGAGCCTTGGGATTAAGCTAAGTCAACCTTTTCCTATTACATAAACACCTTAGGTTGCCCTAGTTTAGTCTTTCAACTAAAGATAGGTTCTTCACGGTTTTCCTGTGAGGATTTTATTTGTACTATTGTTGCGAGTGACATCGTTGTCAACAAACTGTTTATTCAAAATTTAAAATAGTGTTCATTCCTTATCTTGGAGTTTTCATGATGATGCAATAATTAAATTTGAATTATTTATACATTTATAATTTTAAATTTATTATTAATAGTTTCATCTATAAATGTGATGGTTTAGGATCACACTTGTCTATTACTTCAATTTATAATTATTAAATTAAATGTTATTATAACTTGATTGATATATTTTGTTATGATTTTGTAGTATGCCTCAACAATGGTAAAATTTGGAAAATGAAGAGAAATAAAGAGGACATTGAAGAGAATATGCATCAATATTATATGAGACAATGATGTGAACAAATGATTGATGTACAAGGAGAGGAATTAAGAAACCATTGAAACTAAAATGATAGAGAAATACATGTTAAATGTGGGGAAGATATGATAGTGGAAGAGGTTGAAGAAAAAATGAGAAAACACACACATGAGATGGCGATAAATCATGCATGAACATCTCAAGAGGATAAATATATATTAAGAAGAAGATTGTAATGAGACGTGCATTTAGATCAATTTAATGAGACAAAAAGACAACTATTAGAAGCATGTAACCATGAATTAATTCAAAGAGATCATCAATATCATGGGAATACTGAGGTTTATTCTAAAGGGATGGATTCCATTACAATATATCATGTGCTACAAACACCAAAGAATAGAGTTCAAGATGAAATGAATATTGATACTCAAAATTATGGAGAAAATAATAGTTCACAAGAAGAGTTATCGTCTCAGTTGAGAAGATGAATATGACTACAAAGAACATAAAATTAAAGAGATCAAGGTACACTTAATAATAGAAATATTGAGATTGATTTGAAAACTTAACAAATGATCCTTTAACATGGATAGGGTAAAATTGTTACATTGAGTATGTGTTACTCTATAGTGAGGATTGTATGGGTACTTGATGCAAGAGGGTACTCCCCTTTGCCAAAACACCAAATTCTCACACAATTCGAAGCTCAATTTGAAACACAACAGATATTGACAACAATAAAAATTCCATTTTATTCATACCAACATAAAACTATTTTGTTACAAAATTTCAATTTTGGCTTTCAACAACCTAACCCACATTTAGACACCCAATTAAATCTTTCCTTGTTTCGGAACAACTACCTCCATTCTCTTTTCACCTTTCACATGGAAACTCTTCACAACCATTCTGACCTCTCTATCCGGTTCTCGATGTATGGTTAGATTATGATCAACAACTTTCATCTATGCTCTTCTATGTGATCTTTTCATTTTCCCATCTAATTGCAATTTCAAACACTTTCTTCTTGCCATAGTCACCCAACTTCTCCTTGCTATTCCAATTGCTTCCCCCTATCTTCCACACACAGACCCTTGTATACTATCGATTTTACAAATAAAATTCTATTGTAATGGGCATAGCAGCTTCTCAATCCTCTCCTACGTGCAACAAACTCTTTCCTTGTGCATTGCACAACCTTCTCTTTTTCTTATCTTCCAACGCTGAGACCTCCTCTCCACTTGTGCTCCCCCCAATCTATATGCAGTCTCCTCTATATTCTTCTCCTCTCTAACTTGGCACCACCACCTCTCTTTTTCAATTGTCCCCCTTCCCTTTCTTCTTTCTTTTAAAATCTTCTTTCTATTCAGATCGACCTTGGTAGGTATGGGTACAAGTATTTTTTTCGTAGATCATAGTTTCTAAATGAAAGAGAAACCATTCATGCCTATGTCCCCTCCTCTTCCATGCCATTTTTTGCATCTTCTTATTTGTCATGACCCTTCGCATGTAATGTCTTTTCATTTTTCTCTGGTTCTTTCCCCCCTGTTGCCTCTATCTTCTTTTTTGATGAATAGGTAGCTATTTGTATTAATAATAAAGATAAAGTTACATATTCACAAAAAAAAGGTGGGTTGTAAGAAGACACACTCTGAGAATGAAAGTTGCACATCTTTGCAACTTTACACTGCTTGCAATTGACACTTTTTCCATAAGTCAAAATTGGACACCACAGAAAAATGACTTTGAGATAACAAAAACCGAGAGAGGTTATTATAGAGGTGCCCTACATGATTCTGATGCCTTAGAAAAAATTCCCATAACTGACTTAGTATTTGGGTAACAAACTGTTAAATATTGTTTCCCTTTTGCAATTTGGATCGTTAAGGGATTATGTTGCATGAATTACAAATGTTTGAAGGTAGCACTAAATTTCAAAATTTGAGTAAATATCATTACAAATGTTTATGTGAATAGATGGTATGCTATATTGATATTGATATATAATCATTAGGTTGATTTGTTTTAATAAATGAAGTTTTTATAATAAGTTAGTCAATTGGTGCTAGTTATAATAGGGAGAGAATAAAAGAAGAAAAATAATTATTGGTAACCATCAATGGTTATTACAGACACTATATTAATAATATGATGTTTACAATAAAATGAGATTTATTTGGCAGTCCTAATTCTTGTGTTTGTGCTACAATTGTCTAATATGCTTCATACACCATTCTGAAACCCAAGTGCTTGTACCTGTAGGCACATCTCAAAACTATCAAGTGGCAATACAAAATCATGAGAAAAAAATCAAACTATATAAATTCCAACACCCCACATAAATCAAATATTGAATCAATGTGCCCCATTTTCATGCACACAAACTTAGCTTATAAGATTCTCTCATAATAACCAAAAATACAATTCAAGGATGCCTTAGGTACTCCATTCTCATAGATATTTTACAATGTCACCCATACATTCGAGATTCTCTTATAATGTCTACATCATAGGTGCTCATGATGGGGATGGGTTAACTTCAAATGAATAACTTGAAATTCCCTCGCTAAGCTTCACATGCTCTTTTATAATGGCTTAAAATTGGAATTGAGATTTGTCAAGATCATCAAAATAAGGATGTTGCATTACTTTTTTGGCTGAAATTCTCTTGGATGGCTCATAAATCAGCATTTTTTGCAAGGAGACACCAATCAATTTTTAATAGTTTACTTACAAATAGGGGTAAAAGCACAAAACTATGTCACACTTTCAGCTAACTTATCAACACAACTGAATTTAAGTATTTCTAAATAAAAATCAATTTTGGTCAAACATATGATTTGGTAAGATTCATTCTAGATAAGTTAGATACTTCCACAACTTTTTCAACTAAAATTGTTTGTTAAAAATATATAGAGCACAACTTTGAGTCCAATTTACCAAAAAAATAAAATTATTTGAAAATTTTGAAGTTTCAATAACTCTTACTAATGTAAATAACATTTTAAAAAAATATAAAAATACCCTTTTGTAGATCCATAAGTGTAGTTTTCAAAAATATATTTATTTTAATAGTTTAATTATTATTTATTATTTATATTTTATTTTTACTAAAATTAGGTTATCAGTACAAAATATTAAGTTGACTACCATGCCAAGGAAAAATACTAAAACTTATTAAAAAAAAAATTAAAAAATATGTTGCACTAGATAAAAGAATCTATTTCAAGATGGTATATTTTTTTCCATTTTAGATGAATATTTAATATGAATGTTGATGTCCAATGGAAACAACTATTTTTTGATTCACACAAATTTTAATTTTTATTTAAAAACATATATTTATCAAAATTGGAAAAAAATATATCCATGCACTAAAGTTTCAAAATATAAATACACACAAAAAAATTGAAAGAAAAAAAAAATTATTATAAAAAGTTTGACGTCTTATGCAACTTCATTTTTTCAGCATTTTATCAACATTTAAATTATAGTGCTAATTTATTAAAAACTAGTTTAAAATATTTTTTTATTTTATTTTTTTAAATACAAACATAAAATATACTAAAAAATACATATTTTACTAGTTTACATCATTTCAAAATTCAAAACATATATGCCACTTTTTAATGATTCAAGTTTAAAAGTTGGATCAGTGTTGGCCATTTCCTTTATGAAGTGTGACATAGCTCTATGTTTTTACCCATAGACAAAGTAAATGAAGAAAAAGAAAGAGCATCCAAAATGGAAATGAAATGAAAATAGATGGAAGACACTTACAAACAAAAAATCCACACCATTTGGTTCTAACTCGGGAACAACAAGGCTTAAATCTTGATGCTTCCATTGAGGATATGCATGCCAGTCTCTCAACTCAATCACTCTTGGCCATACATCTTCATTAGGAGTTCCAAGATACCTATTGCACACAACCTCTCATGAATATAATAGCTTGAAATTTGTGATGCTCTAATAATGTCTACATCATAGGTGTTCATGATGAGGTTAACTTCAAATGAATAACTTGAAATTCCCTCGCTAAGCTTCACACGCACTTTTATAATGGCTTAAAATCATAATTGAGATTTTTCAAGATCATCAAAATAAGGATGTTGCATTGCTTTTTTGGCTGAGATTCTCTTGGATGGCTCATAAATCAACATTTTTTGCAAGGGGACACCAATCAATTTTGTGTAGGTTACTTACAAATAGGAAAAGTAAAAGAAGAAAAAGAAAGAGCATCCAAAATGGAAATAAAATGAAAATAGATGGAAGGAACTTACAAACAACAAATCCACACCATTTGGTTCCAACTCGGGAGCAACAAGGCTTAAATATTCATGCTTCCATTGAGGATAGGCATGCCAATCTCTCAACTTAGTCACTCCTAGCCATACATCTTCATTGGGAGTTCCAAGATACCTATTGAACACAACAACCTCTTATGAATAGAACTTGAATAGAACTTAACCAAACTATTACTTTCCAACCTTTTGGAAATTTGTAACCTATTATAAAAACAACACAATTTAATCTTCCACTTAGTTTACTAATCTATAGAGAATATCTTACATCATTTTTTTTGCATATTTTTGAGAAAAAAATAAAATACCATTGAACTCTGCATCCTTTTCCATAGTTCTAAACATAAAGTGTGCTACATTTGCAAGTCTAATAACTTCATCAATCACCTACATACATGATATAAAGATTAGATGATAGCATTTGCATCATAGCATTGGAATCATACAAATTAATGTGGATACAAGTATAAATTAATAAGAACCAATGTGCATACTTACAAATTAATCTAACGAACCATTCTAGTTTGCTCTACTCTTTATTGTGTCAAGTATTGCCCCATGGTTAGAATCACACACCTTCCATAAGGTCTTGTTCAAAGGTTTACCCCCATATTTGGTCAAACTAACATTGGATGCCATGACAAGGTTCGAGTAATGAAGAATCTTCCGATGCGTATCAAAGTCTTGAAACAATCAATATTTAATAGTCTTATGTGGGTACCTTCTAAGCCACATTCCAGTAACAACAATTGAGTTTGTAGGGTATTCGATGTTTTCTCCATCTATAATTGGGGCCTCCGATTTCTTTTTGCCCTCAACAAAATGACACAAGTAATAGTTTGTTCCGTCTTTGTTGTTTTCATCTGCAATAACTGCATAAACATGCCTTGCATTGATATGTGCAGCAAATTAGATGAAATTAGTCATTACAAATACACTACAAAGTAAGATAACAATAGGAATTTCAAAAACTATGCAAGTAGATATATTACCTGGTTGAACTAGATCTGATATATGGTCAAAGTCAACTGATGAATCCATCTGTGAGTTCCAATGTTGTTGGAGGGCGATATGTGTGAAGTGGGCTAAGATAACTTAATGACCATTTCTCAACCCACTCCTTTGACTCACAATCATCCTAGGCTTGCATTGTACATGAAGAATTAAAACATGCCATCTTTCGTGTATTGATACTCCATGAACCTGCATTTGAGCTAAGGAAAGAGTGTAGCTCACTCAATCCTATTAGTTTACAACAATCCTCATATGGTGCAATGTTAGTATCATCCATCAACTAAAAAAATATATGAACTAAAGACGTACCTTCATTACCTAGACCCATCAAATAATTACACCACTTGATGATTGATTTTGCATCTGTCAACTTTGTATTGTCTTTATACTTTAACTCTTCTCATGCTAATGCTCTTTTCCCACATGCTCCTACACCATCATGCTCTCCCTTTCCATGCCTAGCCTCACAAAAATTCCACATATGCTAAACACCTATAATGGCATGCATCCTACTCAACCAGTAGAACATGCGCGAGTTCTTGAACTATGTTGCACAATTATCCAACCATGTTATATGCTGAATGTATGCTATGCCCCTCTGATCCAAATCACTGTAGAAAATCTGGAAGCAACCTTGCACGAACTATGGAGAATGTGTGCGATCATCGGATATAAAAATAATACTCCCTCAATACCTTCCTTTGGTCTTATGTACTATTAGTTGCATGAACGAATGCTATGAGCACAAATATCGAAACCTGTGTGGAGTTGTAATAATGTACATCACTGTGAGACCCCATTTCTATGAGGCATTTTCTCATGCTTCCCCTACCTTGTCAACCCTACCACATTGACAAGCTAGTGTTATGTCAATAGAGATGAAAACCAAAATAGTTTCAAAGATCTATCAATGTGGGAGAAGTATATTCTAATTTTGTGGAGACATGTATGGAAAATTTGGTAGCATAGACAATGCAATCAGTTGTTTGATAAAATTCACATCACCATGAGACCCCATTTCTTTGAGGCATTTCTTCAAACAGTTGATTGCCTTGTCTATGTTGTTTGATAAATTGCTTTAATAGACATGTATGGAAAATTTGGTAGCATAGACAAGGCAATCAACTGCTTAGTATATCTATTTGACAAAATACCTCAATAAGATATGTCCTTGTGGACTAGAATAATTGCAGGATATGCACAAAACAAATTTTCAAGCATATGCAATTTGTAGGTGTAAAACCAAATTCAACTACATTTTCCAACATCCCCCATGCCTACACCAAAATGAAAGCTTTGGAGAGTGGTATGCACATCCATAGTAGAGGATTGATAAATGATGTATTATTTTACTTATAACATTTTTCATATATATGTGTATACAAAATGTGGAAGTATACACAAGGTAAGTCAATTGTTTAATGAAATGCCTCAAAGAGATGTGGTTTAAAAATGTAATTGGCAAGTGTAAAGAATTGTGTAATTTAAAATGTGCATTGACAAGCTAAGGTTATAATGACAAACAAATAATGATCAACATGGAATATGAAAAATAACAAAAACAAAGCAATCCAAAATAGAATGAAAGAAAATGTGTAAAGACTTCACATACCTAAAAAACTAGAGTTTCGAATGGAGGAGTTCTACCCAATTATGTAGCCTTTGCTTTCTCTTTCCTCAAACTCCTAAACAATTTGACTTTTTCAAAAGCTCGTTCCCCTCCAAACTTCAATTGTATATCACTCTTCAATGGAATTCAGACTTGAATTGATATTATATGCCTTTGAACATGAAAACTTTGCTATTTCATGCAAAGGTAGTGGAAAGTTCATGAAAAAGGTGGTGGAATGTGAAAAACTTGAATGCACACTTCACAAAATCATCAAAAAGCTTTTTTTTGTCAGAACACGCACAAAACTAGGAGAATATGCAGAATGTGGGCCTTGAGATCACATGTATATTGTGTTTATAACCATTTTTAGAGCAAGGAAAAATGCACTCACATTATAACACAAGCATGTTATGTCTTGCTAAAATAACAACCATATTTCTACTACAAAATGCACTCACATTATGAGAAAGTTGATTTCTTGTTTCTTTTCTCTCTTTCTCTCTATCCCTTACTATTTACCCTTAAACCCTCTAACCTCTAGCCTCTACCCTTAAACCCTCTAGCCTCTAGCCTCTATCTCTCTCCCACTCCCTCTCTCTCTCTCTCTCTCTCTCATGTCTCTCCCTCCTACCCCCTCTCCCTCTCTTAAGTATCCCTCTCTCACTCACTCCTATCTCTCT
>VDFB02353493.1:286838149-286929404 GCA_007258455.2 Sequoia sempervirens | reverse complement strand
CTCTCTCTCTCAATTCCCTCGCTCCCACCCCCCTATCTCTCCCTCTATCCCTCCCACCATACCTAGCTAAGACCTTCTCACTCCAACCCCTTCTCTCCCACTCACTCTCTCTTAGTCTCTCCCTTCCACCCCATCTCCCTCTCTCAGGTCTCTCCCTCCCACCCTACCTAGACAACTCTCTCTTAAACTTCTCCCTCCCTCTAAAGACATACATACATACATACATACATACATACAAGCATAATACATATGTACATATAATCCTACATACATACAAGCATATATGTACATATGTACACACAATCTTAAATACATACATACATACAAGCGTACACACATACATGCATTGGTACATACATACATACATGACATAGAAGCATACATGTACATACAAACATTAAAATATATAAACATACACTCAATAGAGTAGCATTTAACATAAAGCAAGGCATAATGCAAGTGCGTTATAACATGCTCACATTATGTCTTGCTAGACATATCTTGCACAAATGCAAAAAACCATGTCAAAACTAAAATATAACACGAGCATGTTATAACGTACTCACTTTATATCTTGATTTGAGAATTCCCAAACCTTAGGCTTGGTATTTTCCTTGGAATACCAACCCAAAGGCTTGGAGGGCCTTCTCAACAACTAGTGACGTGTTTTTGCAAATTCTATAATATTTCACATAATCGAGTTCGTGCTCACCGTCAGGATTGCATGTGTTTCAATGTCAAACAAATCAAACACCTGGGTAATGTTAGGCTCTCTCTTAGCTATCCAATGATGTATTTTTTTTCATTTTTTGACAATGTTAAGCCTTTGATCTATAATTTCTTTTGTTTGTGTCTTTTTTGGCAAAAAACAGTGTTTGGTGTTTTTTTCGTTATAAATTAACCATTCATCGAAATTTCAAATCAATTACTTTTTTGAGAAACTAGACTCCATTTTACAATTTTTTTTTTTTTTAAATTCAATTAGTTTCCAAAATTTGTAGGGGTAGCATGGCCAAAATTCTATTTTTTCAGGAAGTTTCCACTTTGAAAATTAATAAAAAATCAAATATTCATTAAAAAATTATAAGAAAAATCGTGCATCAACTATATACTGTTAGCTAATTTCTCACTAAAGTGATTTTAAAAATAATAAAAAAATTTCAACGTTCCTTTTTTATGTTATGTTTTTACAAAAACAACACAATTTTTTCTTCCCTCTTTTGAAAATCTCAAATTTTCAGTAGTTTAGAAAGTAGACTCGGAGCACTACGATCCTTGTTTCTGTTGCATCTCAAAATTTTGAGTGTAACTATCCTCAATTTCACGCCCAAGGTCAGTATTTCTTGATTTCAGAAAAAAAAAAAGTGGCCACTTAAGCCCCCATTTTGGCCCCCCACCTTTTTGCACTTACCACATAGAAAGCGATATTTTTACCATTAGTATCCTCCTTGATAGTAATAACCACCTCCCTTTCCATGACATGAGTTTTGCTTGAATACGTTGAATAATCTTATGCCAATAAGAGACTTTATTTTGACCTGCAAAAAAAGGAATACCAAGGTATTTACAGGGAAGTCCTTGCTAAAAGCCAAGTACCTTTACTATACACTTCATGACAAAAAAATTTGTATTGAATACATAAACTTTTGACTTACCCTCATTTATTTGTTGACCCGAGACTAAAGAATATTTATCTAACACTTTTTTGATATGATCTACTTCTATTACAACAACCTTGCCAAAGAGTAATGTATCATCAACAAATAATGAATGAGTTGTTGTTATATTAGTGTTTGGAATAGAAATTCCTTGTATCAAACCCTGATCATGAACCTTATGAATAGTCATACTCAATAACTCTACTAGAATGACGAACACAAATGGTGAAAGTGGATCACCTTGACGTACCCCTTGTGTTGAACCAAAGAAACTCACTAAAGACCCATTTATTAGCACTGAGAATTTGACCCCTGATAACCGTGACATGATCCATTTACACCACTTGTGAGTAAAACCAAAACTTTGTAACACTTGCATCAAGAATGCCCAATCTACCCTATCATATGCTTTCATCATATCCAGTTTTATAATAATGGATGAAAGCTTGTTTGAGGCAGTGGTGTGAAGAACTTCATGTGCTACAATGGTCCCTTCTTCCATCTCCCTTCTAGGCACAAAACCACCTCGCTCTTCTAAAATTATTTTAGTTACCAAAGGATGTAATCGAAGATATATAGCCTTAGTAAATATTTTGTAGATCGTGTTACAAAGAGAAATAGGTCTAAAGTTTGAAAATGTTCGTGGTGAATTGATCTTTGGAATAATTGCAATATGAGTTACATTGAACTACTTTAACATACCACCTAACTTTCTTGACTCTTCCATTGCCCTTAGAATATCTATTCCAATGAAGTCCCAACATTTCTAATAAAAGATTGTTGTGAATCCATCTAGACTTGGTGCTTTGTTAGCTAACAATGAAAAGACAACTACTTTAACTTCCTATAATGAAAAAGGAGACATCAATTTCCCATTATCCTCTTAAAGAATTAACTTGGGAATTGCCCGAAGAAGTTCTTCTCTTTCACTTGCCAACTGAGAATTGTCACACTTATTACCAGATAGCAAATTAGAGAAGAATTTTATGCCTTCTTTTTGAATATCTTCTTCCTTTGACAATAATTCCCATGTGACACTATCATGAATCGAAAAAATATATTTTTTTGCTCTCTTTATTTGGGCTAAGATATGAAAAAAAATTGTATTTATTTCTCCATCCTTTAACCACAATTCCCTTGATTTCTGCCTCCAATACACTTCTCTTAAAATCAATTCATTCAATTCCACTTGCAACTGTCTTTACTCCTCAAATAACACATTGTCTAAACCATGATAAATAATTTTTTCATTTACCTCTGAAAGTCTTTTATACACCAAATCTTTCTACACAAGAATATTCTTAAACACCTCCAGATTCCAATTTTTAATATGTTGCTTCATATACTCAAGCTTCTTACACAACTGAAACATTATGCAACCTTTACAGAATGGAGCGCTTATCCACCCTTGCCTTAGTAGATTAATAAACTCAGGGTAACATAACCAAATAACTTCAAACTTGAATGATGATTTCCATTTTGATTTATGACTTTGATGTTAAATCTAGAGATATAACAAAGTGATATGATGTAGTTAGAGAAAATTTCTGATGTTAAAATATATTCACCCGCAAACCAATTGGGTGGAGTTAGAAATCTGTCTAATCTTTTAGCTATATGTAAGAAGTTTTTCCTTCTATTTGTCCATGTAAATTTACTATTTGATGGTATTATGTCCACAAGTGCATTATCTTGAATAAAAGACTAAAAATCTTCAATTACATTTTTAGATGGACATATGCCACTTTTTTTTTTGAAAGTGATGATATTGCATTAAAATCACCAACAAGAATAACTTTGTCTTGGCCCAACTAATCCATAATTTGCTGAAATTTTTCCCACAATTTTTTTTCCCTATTGTATTATTTGGGCCATATACATTCAACAACCAAAATTACAAATCAAAATATGTGATTTGCATTAATTGCCAGTTACTCTCACATGTGACATTACTAATAATGGTTGTCTTAGCATTCCATATTGTAATAAGACCCCTTGAGAAGGTGAATGAAAAGATTTCCACTTGGACTACTTCTTACTGAAGTTTGCATAAGACTCATTTGATATTTTTGTTTCTTAAAGAACTACTACATCTACACCACAAGCATCCAACTAATGCTTAATTTGGGCTCTCTTGTAAGAGGAATTAATGGCTCTGACATTCTAGGAAATTATCTTCATTAAACTCTAGGAGAGCAACATGCTCTCCTTGGCCTTTTTGGTTTTTCACTGACTTCCACCATTTGTCCATCCAACATGGATTGAATCCCTGCCTCAATTTCCTCCTATAGCTTAACTGCTAATGATTTCCTTCCTCTTTTAATAGGATTTTTTTATTTGTGGGTGGGGACAAGGGAGACTATGATATGGAAATTTTTTTGGAAAAATCAAACTTTTCATCTTTCCCCATCACCTCTATTGCAATGTCATCTATTAATTGATCCCCTACTGAAGATAAAGCTTCATCTATAAACCTCTCCAAATCCTTGTCAGAAAATAAATTATGAGGATACTTTGAAAGTGGATCTTCACTAGCTACTGCAGGCATTAAAATAGATAGATCATTTTTTTCTTGGATTCGTAAAGTATTCCCCATTTCACAAGGATTTATATCTCCCAAAGTGAGTATACTAGCACACTAATTAATTTGATGAATGCTAACGAACTTAATCTCTGGCACAATTAGGTACAAGGACATATGAAAAAATCTAAGTGGAGACAACAAAGTTTTTTCTCAGCTTGCTAGCATCGAAACAATGAAAGAATTAATTCTCTTAGGAGTCCTCCTCAAAGTGACCATAGTTGTGCAACTAACTAAAGACTTAGTCGCTTCAAACATTGAATCTACCATCTGATTAAAACCTTACTATTGACTTGCTCAAGAGGCAAACTACCCTGCATGTCTTTATAACCATTTGCAAGCTTATGAGTAGGTGAACAAATTTCACCTAATGGGATTTCCTGAAAGTGCCCAAATTTATTTACCCCTGAAAAATATGAAACCACCAACTATTGAACTAAAGAAATTAGATTGCTTGAAGATCCTTTGTAAAAAACCTTTGAACTTGACACACTATTCTTCATTTCCCACCCCTGAATAATATCAAATTCTTCTTTAGAACATGGAAGAGCACCACTTAGAGTAGGGTTCAATTGATTAAGTGATGAACTTTTAGGAGATGTTAGAGGACTATTGTTGTTTCCCATTTCCTTACCCATTTGGCAATTACTTGTAAGATGAGCATGAAAATGACAATGGGAACAAAATCTCTCTGGATCTTCAAAATCTACTTGTATCCATACCCCATACATGGATTTTATATTCAAAACAGATGGGAGGGATTTTGTTACAACAAGAAGAACTCAAATCCGTACAGGTAGCGAAGGATTGGTAAAAAAATTTAGGTCTTGATGAAGATAAATACCCAATTGATTACCCAAAATTTTGATAATCTGAGTTTCTAAATATTATATTTTACAAAAAATATTTTACTACACTGAATTTACCTTATCTAATTAATCATTTCACTTTATACAAAGAAAGAAAGCAAAGAATTAGATATTGTTTCTAATTTTCCACTAATATTAAAAGTGTATAAATCATATCATAAAGGCATCGACAGTTGAAAATGTGTTAGAATGATGCAAGACTATTGAAAAAGATCTAACCATTAGATGAACCCAATATAAAATAATCAAAGAAAGAAAGAATCAAATATTCTTTCTACATTTCCACTAGAAAATATGCTTCACATTCATATTATAAAGGTCAAAAACAATTAAAAAAAAAGAAAAAGGAACCAAATTATTATATTTTACAAATAAAAAAGCTATTATATTTTAGAAAAACATATTTAAATACATTGAATTTAGCATATCAAAATAATCATTGCATTTTATACAAAGAGAGAAAATAAAGAATAAAATATTGTTTCTAAATTTCCACTAATATTCACAATTTATAAATTATATTATAAACATGTAGAACAATTAATTTAATGTTTTGAATGTATACTCAATATTATTTAGTTTTAAACATTATAATAATAATATACCATAAAATGGTGAGGTGCGAGGCTTCTACAGGCTCGAAGAGCGAAGGTAGAGAAAGCTGGGCAGACGAAGTGATTCGGGAAAAGCCAGAGAAAGCAAAATTGCAGAATGAAAACCACATTCCACAATGGGTGTTCGTCAATGGAGAATGGATCGATCATTGTTATTCGGCACACCGTAAAATGTCATGCGAAGGTCAGGAGGCGCAGGGTCCTATCCGAATGCGGCATGATTCCCCTTCAGTCGACATGAGAAAAGAGTGGCGGGGCGATGCAGGAAAAAAGGTCAAGCAACCTGGTTTTCAGAATCATAAAACTCAGAATAAAGCAACATGGAGGAAAAAAGAGCGAATCCGCAATGAAGTTGGGAACACAGCTGCAAAAAATCCGGATCTAAAGAAGGAACAAAACCCTAATTCAACAGAAGAGCAAACAATACCGTTGATTGATGTATCGTAGGAGATAAAGAACGATGCGGAAATCCTAAATGATTTCGCAATAATATGTCGATTCATTGGAGGTTGTCCCAACAAGGCATAAATTAGAGATTGGATAAAAAAGGAATGGAGGACAAAAGTATTACTTAGGTTTCTGCCAAAAAAAATTTTTGTGGTGGTTTTTGCAAATGAAGAATCAATGAAAAAAGTAACTGAGGCGGGGGTTTGGCATCTGGGCATACTTTCGTTATACATGCAACCCTGGGAGAAAAATTTTGATCCTACCCGGTTCAAGCCGTATGATCATCCGGTCTGGATTCACCTTTACAACCTCTCGTTCAAATATTGGAATGGTGGTTGTTTGGAAAAAATAGGAAGATCGCTGGGAACCCTGCTGGACATCGACATGGATATTATTGATAGCGATTTATACAAATATGCAAGGTTGTAAATCACGGCGATAAACACCATACCTCGGTCTTTAAAAACTACAGGCGGAAGGGGAAATATGGACCCAGGTCATCGAAATAGAAGAGGATGAAAGATTCTGCCTAAAATGCAGTTCAAGAAGGCATAAAGAGGAGTCTTGCAATCTTGGCCAGGAAGATAGAGACCCTAGGTGAGCGGTAAGAGAGAATAATAGTTGGCAACTAGTTCCTTATGAGTCAAGGGAGCCGAAACCAAGGCCAGTGGAATCCAAGGAAAAGAAAGTTGAGGGAGTATGCACGGATCAAGTTGATACTATTGGGGTCAATCTTCACCAGCCATCAGAAGAAATGGCAATGTTGGACAAACCAAAAAATGATTGATTGGAAATTTACAATCCTCCCACAGATTCTGAAGCTGAATTAGAAACTGAAGATGAGTTAGACATAATTGATGAAAAATGCATTACTCAAACTGCAATTTCGCATTTGGGTATGGGCAAACTTGGCAAACAAAGAAAACCTCGGTGCAGAAAATCGTTCAAACAACTAAGGGAAGAAGAGGCAATAGCCAAAAACTATCCCAGCATCAAAGAATTTTTGAGTACCAAGGGAGGATCGGCCTCCCTTGGGAAACAATGAAGCTCTCCACCTGGAATGTCAGGGGCCTAATGGCCCCTGACAAAAGACGCCTGATTAGGCGTCAACTGCAGAATAGTGCAAGTGATGTAATTCTCATACAAGAAACAAAATTGTCACAATCAGAAGCTGGAGCATTTTTGAAATTCATCAGATCTTGGAATGGCTTCTTTCAAGAATCGGCCGGTGCCTCAGGAGGTCTTGGGTTAATTTGGAAGGAATTTGAGGCTTCAATAAAAATATTGTGTTCACAAGCAAACTGGTTAGCAGCGGAAGTATTTAGCTTGAGTCTTAACATCCCATTCATCCTCATCAACATCTATGGCCCTACTGGAACGAAGGAGAAAGCCCGTGTTTGGATGGAGGTTTCGAGCTTCATCAAGGATCACTCATGCGCCAATATGATTTTTGGTGGTGATTTTAATGCGGTTCTTGAATTGTCAGAAACACAAGTAATGGTAGATTTCAGGAAGTTTGTTGCTAGCTCAAAACTGGAAGATTGTCAAATATCGAATGGTGTATTCACCTGGACCAACAAGAGAAAGGACTTTACGGCAATATCAGAGCATTTGGATAGATTCATGTTATCTACTGGATGGCGCAATCTTTGTTCTACCATCGAGGCTCGCATTTTTCCAATCTCCATTTCATATAATTTCCCTGTTGAACTAAATCTCTTCACAGGCTTGGATCGCCCAAATTCATCATTCAGATTCATGAACATGTGGTTGCGTGATGACCAACTTTTGAAGTTGCTGGAAATTTGGTGGAAAGAGCTTCGCGTGGGCGGTTCGGCCAGTTTTAAAATCGTTAAAAAATTGCAGCACATGAAATCCAAACTCAAAACCTGGAACAAGGTCAAATTTCAGAATATATTCGCAGAAAAGGCAAGAGTAGAGTTAGAATTGCAAGCCCTAAATGAAAAAGTAATCAGAGATGGTATGAGAAATGAGGAATTCATTAAAGAGAAGGATTTGAAGAACGAATTAGCAGAATTACTTAAGAGGGAAGAAGTATTTTGGCGGGACAAATCAAGAGAAATCTGGCTCTCTGACGGTGATTCAAACTCAAAAAAATTTCATGCATCAGTTTTGGCGAGATGTGCGGCAAACAAAATCGAGTCAGTTTATTCAAGGGACGGCTCCTTGAAAAGCAGCACTCAGGATGTGGGGTTAGAAGCTGAGGCTTTCTTTAAAAATTTACTAGGGGAAGAATTTGGTCCAAACGAGGAGGGAAATATCCTGGATGCAATAGATAGAAGGGTGGATGATGTTGATAATTCCATGTTAACAGAGCCAATATCAGTGGAGGAAGTAAAGGAAGCGTTATTTCAACTACACCCTGACAAGGCACTTGGGCTGGATGGATTCCCTGCTCGTTTTTTCCAGAATTGTTGGGACTTCTTAGGGGCGGACTTGTGGAAAATGATAGAAGACTTCAGGAAAACGGGGAGATTTGTTAAGGACATCAATAATTCATTCATCGCCCTCATTCCCAAGAAAACTGAATGCAGGACATTTGGAGATTATAGGCCAATCTCACTTTGCAATACCATCTATAAGGTACTAGCAAAAGTATTAGCGAATAGACTCAAAAATATTTTAGGCAAGATTATTGCTCCCGAGCAGACTAGTTTCGTTCCAGGGAGGGAGATATCAGACAACATACTCCTCATCAGTGAAGCCGCGCATTCGCTAAAAGTGGAAAAATCTGCGGGTATGGTAATAAAGTTGGATGTCTGCAAAGCATATAACAAAGTCTCATGGGATTTTCTGATTAAAATAATGCAACGTATGGGGTTCAACATCCATTGGTGTTCACTCATCAGACGTTGCATTTCCTCGATGAGATTTTCTGTTTTGATTAACGGTTCAACGCATGGCTTCTTCGGGGCTACCAATGGACTGCGGCAAGGGGACCCTATTTCTCCGTCCTTATTTGTGATAATGGCAGAAGCACTAAGTTGTGCAATCAAAAAGCGCCGCCTTCTGTAGGACTGGAGGGGGATTACTGTAGCTCCAAAAGTCGAGCAAATCACCCACACCCAATTCGCTGACGGTACAACCTTGTTTGGCGAGGCTAATTTGCGGGAGGCAAAATGTATCAAAGAAACATTGGAGGAATACGAAACACAGTGAGGGCAAAAAATGAACAAAGAAAAGTCGAGAATCTACTTCTTCAACACAAAGATCCATCTACAGGAGGATATTGCGGCAATTTTGGGATTCAAAGAAGACAAGCTCCCGACCAAGGTCCTTGGAGTACAGATTTTCGAAGGGGCCTGTAAATCGAAACACTGGAACGAAGTTTTGAACAAATGCAAAACAAAGGCGTTATCATGGAAAAACAAATGGCTAACCCTGGCAGGCAGATTGACTATGACTAAATCAGTGCTCTCAGCAATCCCAATTTTCACACTTGCCTATTATGAAGCCCCAAAGAAGATAGAAGCATGTATAGAGAAGGTTCTAAAAAGATTCTTATGGGAAGGGTCAAATGAAGAAAAGCGGATCTCACTCATTGGGTGGGACACTACCTGTAAGTCGAAAGTAGAAGGGGGTGCGGGACTAAGGAGTATCGAAAGACAAAACCTTGCTTTGGGTGCAAAACTAGTCTGGAAAATGTATAGACAATCGGAGAAACTGTGGTGCCGCATAATGCAAAGTAAATATCTAGACAATGACTCTCCCTCAAGGATCTTAACAGCAGATACAATAAAGGGTGGCTCCGCAATCTGGAAATTCATTAACAAAAGTCGTCCATTAATTACAAGTCATATAACTTGGAGAATTGGAAACGACAAACTGGCAAGGTTCTGGACTGACTCTTGGAATGGCTATAGGAGCTTGGTTGAACAATTTGAATTAGAAGTGGAAGTAGGACAACTGGAAAGTGTGAGAGGTATTGAATTTTCCAGGTATCTCAATCCTACAGCGTCCTGAGAAGGCGGAAAAGCAAACTAGATTAATCTGCAACATTTACATCTAGACCAAATTAAATTGAAGGCAATCACAAAAGAACTAAACAATCGGGTAGTCTTGATATCCAGGGAAAATGATTCCATTGTGTGGTGTGGGGCAAAATCAGGAAAATACTCTGCCAAATTGGGTTATCAAATTCAAGCAGAAATTGGCGCAAGAATAGATTGGCTGGCGAGATTATGTTGGGATCAAGTCGTGCTACCCAAAGCAGGGGCATTTCTTTGGGTTGCATTCCACAAGAGGTGCTTAACAATGGAATGTTTAAAAAGAATGGGATTTGTAGGCCCAACTCGTTGCGTCATGTGCGAACACAACGAAGAGGATGTTGATCATTTATTCCTTTCATGCCCTACTGCAATGTTTTGCTGGGATTGGCTTCAGAACTCTTTTTCTATACCAGGCCCAAGACAGAAGAACTTGCGCGAATTCCTCAACTCATGGAAGTTGGGTAACATAAATGGATATTGGCAAAGCCTTTGGGTTTTAGCTCCATCATTGGTAGTATGGCACATTTGGAAAGAAAGAAACAGGAGAATCTTTAGAGGCGAAGCACTCCATAATTCTAGGTTAATTGAAAAATTGAAGGCAACAATCATCGAAGTAGCAAATAGCAGGACAAGAGTGAAATCCTGCTCGAAGTTCACAAAATGGGACGAAGATATTCAAAAAACGTGGGATAGCTTAAAAAGACCTAAGGTACGCACGTCCGCAACAAAAATGGTTGATAGAAAATCAGTACGTTGGCAAGGGCTAGTGGATCTCCCTTGGAAATTGAATTTTGATGGGGCAGCAAAAGGGAATTCTGGGGCTACGGGGGTTGGGTGCATAATTAGAAATCACACGGGTGATTGTGTCTGGGCCGCCTCCAAAAATTTGGGGGAAAGAACCAATAATGTTGCTGAATTTGAAGCACTGCTGATGGGAGTCCAACTATGTATCACTAAGGGAATAAAGTCAATTGAAATAGAGGGAGACTCAATGATTTGCATTCAAGCTATTATGAATGGCAGATCACCTCGCTGGTATCTTAACACCTGGGTTGGCCAAATCAAGGAACAAATAGGAAAATTGGAAAATTTTAAAATTGGGCACGCCTTTAGGGAGGCAAACAAAGCAGCCGACTGTCTAGCGAATGCCGGGGTTGGGCAAGTGGATGAGGTAATTATCGACTCCAAAGCTGAATGTTGGAATGGACTCCTGGAGTTGGTGGCAAGTGATCAGGAGTGGTACCAAAGGCCACCAGCTTAGGGTTATGGAATACAAATTGTGTTGTGCTGGACTGGTAATGGCAGGGGGAAGGGCAACTTGGTACGTTTGCAGATTTACCCATTCATACGTTGGATCTCCACACTTGTTATCCCATACGGGTCAAACTGGAAATGGCGGCCCTTTGTCTCTTACTAGTCACGAGTTGTCTTGGATTGAAGGCTTCGACTGTGTGTTATCCGGTCTTGGCGGAACGGACCATCGAACCTCTCCATTTTCTGTGGGGTACAAGATTTTCGCTCGGCTATATTTGGCCCAAGGTCTGGGGTTCAAAGTGAAACCATAAAACCATGGTTTTCCAATTCGGAGTTGCCTGTGCGTGTGCTAAGGAGCCTATGGCAAGCCAATGTTCTCACCTCTTCATTCGCCAGAACAGAGAGGCCCTCGATGGAACTGTTGCAATTGCTACGAAGGTTTTAGGTGTGCGTCAACACTGGTGCGACGACAGAATCTATGAAACTATTTGCGGTGCTCTGGTTGATGTTCATGAATCAAAGGAGTGGGTTGCGGTGTGGCTGAATAGGATTGTTGTTGGCATCAATGTTTCTGCTATTGCTAACGCAACAATGGATTTGTCCACTAGAGGATGGGTGAGTTTCTTGAAAGCATTTTTTGACCCAGAACTGGCCCTGGATGAGGGGATGGAGGATGCCGAGGTTGAGGCAACAAAAAACTTCATGTCGGATGCCTGGGAAGTCTTCCGTGCTGGTGTCAAAAACAACAACATGAACGCCTTTTCCCAGTTCATGAATTCGGATCGAGCATGGATCAGTTCTGATAGCCTAAGGCGCTTGACAGATTTGGGGGGTCTTTTGGCAATCTTAAATCATAGTTTGGGAATCTAGGTGGTTGTTTTGTGAAGAAGAATTCCCGGCGTATTCAATGTTTGTTATGGTAACTGTCTTATGTCTACATGATGTAAAGATGGGGTTCTTTCTGGCAATTTGGGAGCCTTTCTCACTAATGGTAGTTACGTTGTTCTTTAGTGACAACATGAAAGGCTTGCGGGCTGAATGTTTTTTGTCGAAATGTAATCGAGAGTTACCCCCTATGTCTTGGTAACACTCATCTATAAAAAAATAAATAATATACCATCATTAATAAGCAAAATTATTTCATCTTCCTACACAAACATTTATTTCAAATTGTTTTTCTTCTTAGTTCAAAGCATTTCATAATTACATTCTACTATACTTAATGTCAAATACTAAGTTCAATCCATACAAATTCTAAATTAACAAAAAAACCATTGTCGTACCTATTGCACACGAAGGTGTGATTGCTAGTTTTAGTTTATTTCCTATCTATTTTTAATCACTATTAAGGAGGGATACTAATGTATTTGATGCATTCAATTTATTTTATTAGTTTAGCCAATGAGCATATAGAATTAAAAAAAAAATGAGCAACAATCCTATAAGCTACACTTATTTTTTATTTTAAATAATTGTAAACATGTCATTTATCTTTCTTTCTATAGGTTCATGGAATAGTAATAAAAATCAAAATTTTCTTTCTTTTTTTGTAGAGTACATTTCTAATCTAATGTATTTAATTTATTAAATAAAATTTCAAGTCTATTAATGTCTTGAATGACATGAGCACTATTATATGCATCATAATAGTCATTTTCTATGTGACAAGGTAAATTCATATGAAAATAAATTTTCACCTTAATAAAATTAGCTTTAAAATTATTTTGTCTCTTTAAATAATATTTCTAACATCACTCAATTTATTAGACACAACAAAATTCATTGCACTCACTACAATATCGATAGGAATCTGACACAATGCATCTCTTGTTTTAAATGTAGTTATTCAAGTTTAAGGTCCCAAACATAGTACATTAGTTATGGCTTTGTAATAAAGGTATCTTTCATCATTGGAAATAAGAGTAAATAAAATAATACTATTCTTTAACAATTAACATCATATTTATTTGATCTTGTTCATGGGGCTCTAAGAGCTAATTTTAATAAGGAACAATCTTAAATGTATTTCTCCTCCACTAGATTCACTCAAGTTGAAAATTGATGGACCTTCACAAGATAATCTTAGTGCTTCAATAGTCAGATATATTATAAGAGGCTCTTCTATGACATTGGCTAACACTACTTCAAAAAATTGATGGTTAGAACCAAAAATGAGATGGAGGCTTGAACCACTTGAATGGCTCAATTCAAAATCTCTTATATTTTATTAGATAGGTACTCTATGGTCAATTTTAATGTTATTCAAAACAAGCACTCTCCGAATTGAAAGTTAAAAAATATTCTAAAAAAAATTGGCTAATTTTAAATACTTTGAAGTCATTTTCTTTTTGCCATTAATTCAAAGAAGCTAAAGAGGTGGTTGACTTTTTAGCCAACTATCTCATTGATAACAATAATCAATTAAGGTAGGAAGATTTGGTGGATATATTGGAAATAATTCCTTAACATGCTATGGTTGATTGATAGCTTGTCCCTTTGATTTCACTCTAGTTGGCATGCGTGCAGTAGCCCATTATTCCATGTGAGAGAGTTGGCTCTCTCATTATGGTTGTCCTATGAAATAGTTTAAAGTATGGTTAACTTGTTTCTTTGTCACAAATAGAGCCTACGTTTCAGCTTTATTTTGAGAATTAACAAATGTTTATCCTTTGGTCCCACTCCAACAAGCATATGAAGGTGGTTTTTTTGAGCTTAGGGGGCAATGGAGAGTGCACTAAAGTAGTCCATTGGATCAAATTATTTGGAGGCAACAATTTGCCATACGAGTTTAGAGGTGTTGCAGAATTTACTCTAGACTTTGCTTCGGTTCGTGGTTGTCTCAATGTCATCATTTAAGGAGTTAAACCTGCACCACATCCTGGCTCTTAAAATAGCATGATGAGGGATCATCCTCCCCCACATGTGATCTTTTTGCCTAAGGCATACAAGCAAATTTCATTCTCCCTTGGATCATGAAAGGGCAGAATATGTTGAAATGGCAATTAATTTCCTTATTCAGACTGTTGGGCTTGTAGATGCTGCCAAGGTTGAAGTTGAAAATGGTAATGATAAGATGGAGATGGAGGTGGTCTCAATAGATTAAAGGTATTGGAATTTCTTATATATTATTATAATAGTTTTTGCTTATATTTTTATGTTGAGAGGTATAATTATAATGACCTTCATTATGTTGAGAGGCGTAATTATAGTGACAGCAAAGAGTGAAATGTAATGATGTGAACATGTTTACAAAAACTAAAACACAACTAACATATATTAAAAACTATATTTAAAGTAAATAAACCCTCTTAAGTAAATAAAATAATTTTTCAAATAAAATTAAAAAAGTAAGCAATGTAAATAAAATAAAATAATTTTTAAATAGTTGTAATGTAAAATAAAATGAAATAACTCTCAAGTAAATAAAATAACTTGAGACTAAAATCTTTGGACATTTTAAATAGATATATTTAAGATATCTATGTCAATGACCAAATTTCGAAGTTCCACTATTTAGAATCTAAAGTTTATGTTAAAATTTTTATATTTCAAATTTAATATAACGAAAATGCACCCTTATCCCACATTTCATTTTCATATAACATGCATTTTAAACTCTTGTTTTAAAAAATAAAAGTTGTAATGAACTAAATATATCAACTAGCAATTCAACTAAGAATAAGGAACACATTATTGTGAAAAATGGAAACTTGAAATGTTATAATTTATTAAAAATAATAGCAAATTTAATCATACTAATTCAAATTTGCTCCTCATAATAATTATTGTCTACAAGTGAAACCATAACTATCAACCAAATTCACTTCAAGCTTTGTGTTTGGCATCTCAACCTTGAGAATGTTGTACAAACATATTAAAGGTTAATTTATTATTGATATTTGATATCTGTGAGTATTACAATTGATTGTATAAGCCAATAAAAAAATAATGTAAATCTATTATATGTGTGTATTGCCTCGATTTAAAATATAAAAGTTAACAAGGAACTAAATGACTCAACTAACCATTCAGCTGAGAAGGAGGACCAAACTGTCATGAAAATTGCCTAGTTTGGATCTCCATGATGACTTATGGATGAAAACTTGCAAACTTTATTAAAAAATAGTACATTCTATCATACTTATTCTAATTTACTCTTCATAATAATTTTCCACAAGTGAAGTCGTGACTATCAACTAGATTCACTTCAAGCTTCATGTTTGGCTTTTCAAGTTCCAAAATGACCTATACAAACATATGAAAGGTTAAATCAGTATAAATATTTGATACTTGCAAGTATTACAATTGATTTTACAAAAAATAAATAAAATTTAAGATAAATATATTTTTAGAAAATGATAATAATATTTGCATCAAGAAAGTGGATACGATTAGACTCATTAAATAATAGTTTTAAGGTTATTTTTTTGAGATAGACCTCATATTGTCATTTTCCTATAACCTATATATAATATAATTGTCAAATAATTTGTTGATTCTTATACATTATTGTAAATAATAAAATATTTATAAAAATAATACATAAAATTTATAAAAATATAACAAACTAATTACATTAGAAAATTAATTCATCTTTACTTTAAAAATAATTATCCGTCCATTGCGAGTGAACTTACAAAGGCTATTTTTTTCTTAGGGTTTAGACAAAATGACCATGCGTTTTCTCAAATACGTTTCCTATTCTTATGTACTCTTTGTCTGAATTGACTTTGCGACCACTATCAATAGCAATAATACATACACAAAAAGAGGATAATGCATGGATATTAAAGTAACAATAGAATCAATAGACTATGTTATAAACTATGAATAGAATATTGAAGGCCAAATATATGACAATCAATACTGAATGTAACAGTGCTCATTAGTGTGCACCCAATCACAAAACACTATCACTTGACTAATCAAGACTTTTTGAAAATGGACGAGAGTGGGAATGGTAGAGTGCCCCTGCGTCCGACCGTTGATCCTGGCGCAGGCGTGGTTTCTGCGTTTGTTGCCATTGCCTCGCACGTTGCTTTGGATGGGTCACGTGGTAGGGATGGTGATCCAGCTAACAACTGTCTGAATACAAATCCAGCTAAGGGGGCTACGAATGATGTTGGACGCGGTCTGCAGGTGAATGGAACGACCATTGGAGGTGGTCTGGGCAACGTTGGCCCTGTGTCTACGGTGTTTGGCGGAAGGAAGGTTATGGGTGTCAGCCCTACGGCCAAAGCCAAGAAGTTTGCGGGTCCCAAGCATGGGTCTTTTGGTGGATTTATCCCAGTTAGGAATGCCATTTCAGTGAAGCTGAAAGATGAAACAGTAGAAGAAATTGAGGAGGTTGCTGTTGACCTTTCCCTTTGTGGGGTGATCTGCCGGTTCAAAAGGTTTTTGGCCTAACCTTCCTCAACTGCATTCTTGGATCTCCAGCAAATGGGAGCCTTTAATTTTGGGTAAAGTTCATATTTATCCCTTGGCTAAGGGATTTTTTGCAGCTAAATTTGACAATGCTCAAGACAAAAATGTAATTTTGTGTGAATTTTTTTAGTTGGGAAGAAAAATATTTGTTGATGATCAAACCTTGGCACTTTGATTTCAACCCTGTTTCTAAAACTTTTAACAAATTCCGGATTTGGGTTAGATTGCCTAATCTCCCCCTTCACCTTTGGCATGACTCTTCTGGAGGAAGTGGGTGATGCCCTTGGTGATTTTTTGATGGTGGATGAAGAATCTTCTGACATTCTTCATTCCACCTATGCTCGCATACTGGTTGAAATAAATGTTTCAAAAGGGTTGCCTGCTGAGGTCCTACTTAAATCTTCTAAAGGCTCTTGGGTCCAATCTTTGGATTATGAAGGGATACCCTTCTGGTGTAGACGATGCTTCAATACTGGACATGCTGCTGCACATTGCGGATTTGAGAAAAAAACAAAGACAACTACTTGGTGGAAAGGTGCTTCTCAATAGCATTATACAGTTGAGAAGATAGCTGATCAGAATAAGAGTTTTTCAGAGGTGGTTGCTTCTGAATCACTGGGTCTTGGGACGCCCCCTCTGGTCGTCTCGAATGGCGGGGTTGCTAGGGCAACCCCTATTGAGTCAAAGACTGCCTTTTCAGGTGAAAGTGCATCGGCTTCCCTTTCTGGTGGCTCTTCAGAAAAGTCTTTATCTGTGCAAAGGAATCAAGATGAAACTCCAAATAATTTGGCTACTGGCTTTCATCCTCATGACAGTAGCGAGTTGGTTTGACATGGTAATGCGGCGCAAGTGGAAGGTTGGATCACAGTTAAAGGAAAAAAAGATAAATCCTCTAAGCCTTCTTTCCACATGATTCTCCGCTCCCACAAGAAAAGTGTAAAATGTAAATCTTGAATGGTCTTGTTTTGGAGCTAGTCTTTTTTGCAGGCTGCTTGCTTTCTTTTCTACAACCTTGCTCTTTTTGTTAAAGGGTTCTGGGTCCCTTCAAAATCTGTTTTTTCCTTTATCAAAAATAGTGCTCATTAGTGTAAGGAACATAAAATCATTATTATATTTATATTAAGGACATATTCATATAGCTTGCCATATAACTGATTAAATGTTTAGAATGTTGCTATTAAGGCTTCACTGAACAATGTTTGGGGCCTAAAACATGTTTCAATATCCACCAAAATAGCAGGATTTTCACTAAGTAGGATACAAGTTAGAATTAGGGAGGGAGGAGTTCTGAGGTTGGTGAGGTGGATGAACAGTCATCCTCCACTTCCAACCTAAGAGATGCTCCTCTTGTTGGAATAAACTCTAATTAGTGCTCTACATCGTGCTTAGTGTATTTGGTCCAAAATTCTCCTTTGATTGTG
This sequence comes from Sequoia sempervirens, assembly GCA_007258455.2. Lineage (NCBI taxonomy): Eukaryota > Viridiplantae > Streptophyta > Pinopsida > Cupressales > Cupressaceae > Sequoia > Sequoia sempervirens. The sequence continues at coordinate 286,911,126 of VDFB02353493.1, read as the reverse complement.
GTGCAAAGGGTAAGTTCCCCTCTACGAAAACACCATTTACAAAAACAGAATCACACTCACAAGCAAGACTCTGCCTTGACCCAATAAAATAACAATTGCAAACAAATTTGATTTTTTTATTGATTTAATTCAAATTACAATCAGTTAGCCTTATTGACTCCATCCTTTAATAGGACATCTAATTTGTTCTTCCATTGTTCAAAATCTGCTTCTTTCTGTTAAATTTAGTGATCAGATTAATGCACATAATTTAATTCAAAAAATTCAACACAAAGACACAACAAATACCCTGGGAAAACCCTCCTCTTGAGGGAGAAAAAACCTAGCCAATAATATCTCTTATATTATTGAATCTCAAAAGAAACTCCTTTACAATGAGGGCCGATAATGAGGCCTAATAAAATGCACCACAGACTAATGCAATCACAACAATACAAAGATGTAAATCTTAGTGATAATACACAACCTTCTATCAATGAATCGATTTGCTCTTGAATACAAACTCACACTTGAATATATCGAACCTGTGATGAACTACAAACTGAATAATGAATGCTTTACAATGAAATCCCATCGATCATATATACAAGTTGAGAGTAGAGGATGTAACTCTTCAAAACATAAGTCGACCCTCCTTGAAAAGACGTGTTTACTATAAACATGAAGTTGGCCTTTAAGAAATACGTGCCTCCTCATAAATTCAAGTCTCTTTAATAACTAATCATTATTTAATATTAGAGACGCGCCACTTGAACAAATCACAATCTTCTATAAATTAAATAGCCAACGACTATGATTTAATTTATTTCATAATGTAAGGAGATCGGTTGGAAGTGAAGACCGACATTGCTATAAACATCAACACTCCCTCTCAGCTAGGGAGGATACTTCCAACTGCACAAGACATATCACCTCAATGTGATGTCTACCACAATGGCTACAACCAAATGTGGAAAGGAAGAATATCACCTCATCGTGATATCAAATATCACCTCAACATGATATCAACCATAATGGATACAACCATATATGGTATGTACAAGTGTTCATCACTTGCGTGATGTTGTCACCTCAACATGACTTTCACCATGGCTCTCCCAGAGGGTGAAAACACAAGTACAAGAAAATCATCACAAATTCTCTCACGTGATGTTGTCATGGAGTCACACACATGACATCCACCATGACTCTCATAGAGGGTGGAATCAAGGGATTTCACCTTAAACTTCTCTTACCGAGAAAAACTCATTAATCAAGGGATTTCACCTTGAACTTCTCCCACAGAGAAGAACTCATTAATCAAGGGATTTCACCTCGAACTTCTCTCACAGAGAAGAACTCATTACTCAAGGGATTTCACCTCGAACTTCTCTCATAGAGAAGAACTCATTAAAGGCTATCACTGATATTGAGACTCTTTCTTAGTTAAGGCTAGATTCTCCACCATACCAAGCTTATCTCAAAAGTACACAAACTTTATTTTGGAGAGAGGCTTGGTGAGAATGTCTGACGTCTGCTCATCAGTGTTGATATACCTCAACTGTATAGCCTTCCTCAATACCATATCTCTGTTATAGTGGTATTTTATCTCAACATGCTTGGTTTTGTCATGAAACACAGGATTGACAGACAGCTTCACACAACTTTGGTTATCACAATGAATGATAATAGGCTCCATTGATTGTCCAAACAATCCTGCAAGGAGCTTACGAAGCCACACTGCTTCTCGAGCTGCCATACAAGCTGCAATATATTCTGCCTCTGCTATACTCAATGCTACAAAAGACTACTTCTTGCTGCACTAGGAAATCATAGCCGATCCCAAACTGAAGCAACATCCAAATGTGCTCTTCCAATCTGTGACACTCCCTGCCCAATCAGAATCAGTATAACCATAAAACTCCAAGTCTGCATATGAAGAATATCTTAACCCATATCCAACTATGCCACGCAAGTATCTCAAGATATGTTTAGCTGCAACAAGATGTATCTATCTCGGTTCACACATGAACTGACTAAGAGCACTCACAACATAATAGATATCTGGTCTAGTGTTAACTAGATACATCAAGGACCCAATCAGTTGTTTGTACATTGTAGGATCCACCAAGTTTGAACTAGCTGCAACCTCCTTCAATTTATTTAGGTTGGTCTCCATAGGTGTAGACATGGATTTGCAATCCATCATACCAAACCTCTTCAGTACATCAATGGTGTACTTCCCTTGACTTAGAATCATCTCATCTGGTTTCTGCTAGACTTCTAAGCCAAGGAAGTAGTGCATAAGTCCAAGGTCTTTCATCTCAAACTTAGAGGCCAACTCTTTCTTACATTTGATAATTAGGTGCTCTTCTCTAGTAAGTATCAAATCAACATATAAACCAAAATCAATGCTTCACCATCAATTACCTTAAAGTACATATTAGAGTCAGCATCATTCTTCAAGAAGCCTAAACTTGACAAGTAACGATCAATTCTCTCATACCATGCACAAGGAGCCTGCTTAGGACCATACAAGGCCTTCTTCAATTTGCAAACATGAGACTCCTTCCCATGTACCTCGAACCCATCAGGTTGCTCGATATAGACTTCTTCCTCGATCACACCATTTAGAAAAGTTGTCTTCACATCCATTTGATGAATCTTCCATCCTCTAGATGCTACAATGGCAATGATGGTCCTAACAGAAGTATAGCGAGCAACAGGAGCAAAATTTCTTCATAATCAACTCCCTCTTTCTGAGAGAATCCTCGAGCCACGAATCTTGCCTTGTACTTCTCTATGCTCCCATCAGCTATATGCTTGATCTTGAAGAGCCATTTCGAAGATACCACAGATTTGCCTTCGGGTCTAGGAACAATGTCCCAAACATCATTCTTGAGAATTGATTGGTACTCCTCTGACATAGCATCTTTCCAAACCTGTTGACTGGAAGCTTCCTCCACACTAGAAGGCTCAAACTCAATATTTTGACTCATCAAGGCAACATAACTAGAGAACTTATGTGGCCTTTTACTTTCTCTGAATGTATCTCTAGGAGCAGTGAACCTTTCAGCCTCTTGCATAGTTTTCCTAGCCCAAAGAGGTCTCTTTCTTCTAATCACAGTATCGGTAGGCCCATCAGTAGGTTGCAAGGGTTCAACTGGATCAACATCTTCCTTCAATTCTAAAGTCTTCCTCTAAATCTCAGGAGTATGGTCAACTTCCATATCCTAAGGAGACTCATCATAGTCAATCTCCACATGAGTTCCCTTGGATCTTCTAAATGCAACATCTTCCTCGAATGTGAAATCTCTACTGATTTCAATCAATTTATGACCTGGAACATATATCCTGTAGGCTTTTGATGTCTCACTGTAGCCCACAAATATTCCCTTCTTGCCAGAAGGCTCCAACTTAGTTCTCTTTTCTTTTGGAACATGAACATAGACAAGACATCCAAAGATCCTCAAATGACTAACCTCGGACTTCTTCCCTGTAAATGCTTCTTCCAAAGTCGTATTCTCCAAGACCTTGTGAGGACCTCTATTTTGAACATATACTGCAGTCCTAGAAGCTTCTGCCCATAAGAAGGTTTGCAGATCCTGGTCATGAATCATGGCTTTCACTGCTTCCACGATCGTCCTGTTCTTTCTCTCTGCAACACCATTCTGTTAAGGATTATAGGGAACACAGAACTCCCTCTTAATCCCAATATCAACACAAAAATTTTGAAAGCTACCAGAGGTGTATTCTCCTCCATTATCAGATCCGAGGATCTTGATTCTTTTACCGGAAAGATTCTCTACTAGAGCTTTGAACTCTTTGAACCTTTCTAACACTTCCTCTGATTCTTTAGTTTTCAAAAAATAGATCCAAGTCTTTCTAGAGTGATCATCAATAAAAAAAACATAATACAAGAAACCACTTGAAGAAGGAACAAACATAGGTCCTGTTGACGTGGTTTTTGAGACCGCACCAACACAGAATAAAGTCTCCCAACAGACGCTCTATCCTCTCTTGAACAAAGTATTCAGCATGCTAAGATTGCGAGTAAGATCATGCTTTCAACTCCAAGGTTCCTTGAGTGCGAATAGGTTCAGTTTGGCTCGATGTGATATTGCGGGTATGTCAAGGGGACTTACACAATTGTTCGACGGTTGACAGCAGACGGACTAAGGGTTTTCATGTAATTCGAATGATTTGGCAGGTGAGCACGGGATTCCTAATACTAATCGGAAATGTGCGGAAAGTAAAGGGTATAAGGCCTAAGAAATTTATATTCTATTCTAAATGCAGGATATGTGGGGCTTCGTTTCAATAGACTTCAACCAGATTTCACCTAGCCTCCGTCGGACAGCCTCAGAAAAATCTGCAATCTTCAAGGAAACAAAAAAGATGTTCAAGTTATAATTTAACATACATACACCATCGAACGACGATGTAAACCACAACCGGTTAAACACAAAATAATCTCCAGTCGACCACGCAAGGCGAACTTATCATCAACAAGCCGCTAGTGGTATGGAATAAAGCGAAGCTATCTCAATAAAACACCACACACCAAAATAAGCTACTTGCATGAATTTAAGCTACTTGGATACGAAAGGAAGAAGAAACCTTGCTAGCATTTCATGACAAGACGAATTCCATCATCAATGAAAAGATCTATTATCATAAAATGTGTTACACAACAATCTCCTCAAAAGTTTTCAAAGGGAAAACTTTCTCTTTCTCCAAATTATGCAAACATGCTCTACAATGCTACACTATCTAGCTCTAATGCTCTCTCAATGTCTACTACTCCAATGTCTAATCTAATTCTAATCTCTTACAAATGAGGGGGACTCCCCCTTTATATAGCTAGCCAAGTCCCAAAAGACGGCTAGGGTTACAATCAATAGAGTGGCCAGAATCGTGCCACCTCAGCCCTAAATAATATTGCCCTAAAAACCGCCACAGAGGAGAGTGGGGTAATAAATGTGCCATAATGTCCACCATCATCCTTCTAGAAGATTCCGTTTGCAGACGCGTTCACACTGTTCTTGATCTTCTTCTTGACGTTGTTCTTTGGCTTCGCCCGAGCTTCCATTCTTTTCTCCATCTTAAGTTTTGAAATGTTTCTTCAACACTTAGCCATTTTTCGCAACTTTTCTTCCTTCCTCGAGATTGTAACTCATCTTCATCGTGCTTCCACTTCAAGTCATCGTGCTCTGGCCTCAACATTTCTCCTGCAAAACAAGCAAGGAGAGGGGTATTAGAATACTTCATGATATAAACTTAACTCACTTACCTGATTTTCATGTTTTGATCTCCAAGCGTTCACCGCCAACTTCGTGTTCAAATTCTTCATGCCTTAGCCAATTTTTCAATCCATCCTCTTCAAGGGCGTGTCATCTTCAACTGCATCTTCAAGAAATTCAATTCACCTGCTGGAGCTCTGATAACCTCGATTTTATTCATTTCTGGCTCAAGAAAACTATCTTCACGAAGGATTGAAGCAAATTCACCTAGGCAGTTCCTTTCAAATTCATCATCTGGAGGATTTCACCTTGAAAACACATTTCCTTCACACTTGCCTTAGAAAATTTTCAAGTTTCCCTTAGGAAATACATCAACCTGGTGCCCACTTAAAATCTTCATCCCAAAATTCTCGACAAGCTGTGGAAGACCTTAAAATCAACTCCTCATCGATAATCTTCGATACCCAGAAGAAAATTTTCTCTAGAACGCATCGAATTCATGGGTGCCCAACGAATGGGTTCATTTAATTTTCTTGAATTTTGAACCTTAGAAAATATTCTTTCATCAAATTTATTCTCGTTCTTCGATCCCCTCTGAGAATTTTGCTCCGACTTGAATTTTTTTTATCAACCCGTGCAGCTGGCATTCACCGACTTCACCCCTGGCAACTCTGCTCGTGCTTCAACAGAATCTCCATCACCTCTCCAGACTTAAGCATTTTTCTAAGGGAGAACATTTTGTGCCTTAGAAAATTTTTAAATCATCTCTTGGGAAAATTTTGCCTTGGAAATTTTATATCCAGCTCGATCCACTTTGCCTGTGAAAATACCAACTTCACTTAGAAAATTTTATTCACAGAGATGCCTGGCACATTTTATTTCCTAGCCACCACTTCGTATTTAACTTCACACTTGAAAAATATTTTTGGAGCTCCAATGCCTTAGAGGAAATTTTATCACTTTGCAACTTCAACGCCTTAGCAATATTTGCCAACAACTTGTATTTCACCATGCCTAGCATATTAAACCTCTCCTCTTTTACACTTGCCAGAAGACTCCACTTCCAACGCCTTAGAGAAATATTTCATCACCCTACTTACTCTTTACTTGGCGCATATTAACATGTGTGAAGGATAAAACCACGCCCAACATCTTGTTCTCATACTCCACACGCCTTTAGGAAAATTCTCCAACATCCACCACCTTGAGCGCATTTAGCACTTGAAGAGGGATGACGCCTAGCATTTACCTTGAGTTTACCACGCCTTGAAGCATCCTTCACTTTATTTACCTTCCCTCACTCCATTCACTTACCTTTTACCACATAAACTTGGGCGCATTTGGAGGGGTGAGGAAGACAAAACTCTTTGACTTTGTTGACTTTATTCATTTTGGGCGCATTTCAGCCTAGATGGAGGACGAATTTCTTACTTGGAAAATTCTCATGCATGTTATGCTTGAAGTGGGCGCATTTTACTATGTGTGAAGGATGAGCATCTTTGACCCTTTTGACTCCTTAGCTGCATGGGCGCATTTTGGAGGTTATGAAGCACATGCAACGCCACCTTGCCTTCCTTATTTTGTCTTTACTTGCCATGCTTTGGGCGCATTTCTTATGTGGAGGAGGATAACTTTCTAACGCCTTTCCTTGTGACTTTTCAGCTTCTCATTTTTGTCCTCACATGGCATGATTTGGGCGCATTTTGCACCTCCTGCAGGATGAAAACATTGACTTCCTTTGACCATTTCTATCTTAGGCGCATTTCTTGCCTTGAGGAGGATGAAACTTCATGCCTTAGTTAATTTTTGAATGCTCAGTCTTGAGAGGAGGGCGCATTTTGGCCTTACTGGTGGATGAGATTCATTGACCACTTTGACTTTTTCTCTCCTTGGGCACATTTTGCCATGGCAGGAGGATTTGACAGTGACTTAGAATATTTTCATCAACTTATTTCTCCTTGAGGGCGCATTTCACAGGGGGTGGAGGATGAAGTTTATACTTAGCCATTTTTCTCGTCCTTGCCAGCTTCTCATACCCTGCTATTTATAGTAAACCTTCTCATTTTTGCACTTCTGAAGCTTGGATCAACTTGAAATTTTGCACACTGGTTCCTTATCGTCTCGTTGTTCCGTCGACACTGCCACTTTTAGCTGACCTGCTATTTTTAGCATGTTTCTGAAGGTGGCTTACTATAAATAGTAACCTCATGTTTCTGATAGCTCCCATGCTCCGATCGAGTTGAAATTTGAATGAGGCGACCCTCACCACGTGACCTGTCTATCGACATCGACGCATGCACTCAATTTACTATTTTTAGCCGTTTCCGAATTGACTTACTATAAATAGTAAGTGCTCCGATCGACTTGAAATTTCACCAGCAGATAGCCTGAAGAACGCTGATCGCGGTGGTTTACACCGGATTTTGAAAATTCGACTTTTGACGCCTCTTTTTGGGTCCCGAAGCTGGAAACCCTAATTCGCTCTGCATGTATATCAAATGATATCTGTTTCCTTCATTTCGTGGCAATCAGCTCGTGATTCGAACTTGGGTGCGTGCCGGACACACCTACTAAAAATAGCAAGTTCCTTCTGGTGAGAATCTTCATTTGCATGTCATACGCGAAGCTCTCGAAAAACCCATCAGGAATCATCCGACATGCAAAAGAAACCCTGACATGCAAACCCTAAAAATAGCCTCGGAAGGCTGAATTCTGAAAGTTGTCATCTCACTTTGCATGTTACATCGTTGCGAAGGTCATGAAAAACCCAGAAGGAATATGCAGACATGCAAAGAAAAACTCTGCATCTGCACCCTGAAATTTGCTTCGGAAGCTAGACTGCTAAAAATAGTAAGTTGTCTGTTTTTGCTCAAATTTTTCACGCGAGCAGCCTGATATACTCTGAATGCAGTGTGACTGTCGGAACTTCAAAATAGCTGACAAATTGCATGTAATTTCACACTTACTAAAAATAGTAAGTACCTCAGAATTTGATGAAAACTTGCTGAAAGCCTGCTGGAAGCATACTGACAAGAACGTTAAGCTCAAATTTCAAGTTATCCACCTTTTGACTTCAAATTGGCTGGAAAGACTCAAACCCTAATTTCAGACTTGGCCAAATCCACAGTTAAATTCACTGACGGGCACAACCCCAGAAAGTAGACCATCAGAAAAGAGACAGACAAAGAGAGAGAGAAAAGAACCAAAGCCAAAAAGACGAGAATGGAGCAAAAATTAGGGGTCCCCATCTGAATGGGGCGATGTGTGAAAAAGGTCACAACAGGTCCTCATAAATCAAAATGAATAAGGTCTAAAATACACTTAGATCTACTTTCTCTACTGTGGAAAGGAGCTTTTGAATTCTTACCCATAGCACATCCTTTGCAAGTTCCTTCTTGCTCTTGATTGAACTTAGGAAGTCCCGTGACCATCTTCTCCATGATAGGTAAGGCTCAGAAGTGAAGGTGAGCCAATCTTTGATGCCACAGATCACATAGGCTTGAAGAATCACGAACTAATGCTTGTAGAGGACGCGTACATAGCCTATAGAGGCTTTCATGTCTAACACCAATTACTTGAGCATCCTTGAAACTAGAATTCTCCATCCACACAAGAACTTTGCCTTTGGAGAAGGTAACTTGATATCCTTTATCTTCTAGAGCTGAAATGGAGATGAGATTGCACTTGATTCTTGGAACATAAAGAACATCTCTCAACTGAAGTGTAATGTAGGAATCCAAATGAAGAGTAGAGGTCCCAATCCCTTTCACAGAGTAGCCAACATCATCTCCGATAATAACTTGTTCAGAAGAATCTTTCTCCACCAAACCTAATAAGTGCTCCTTAAATCCGGTAATGTGTCGAGAAGCACCACTGTCGATCAACCAAGTGTTGGTATCTGTAGGTACATTGCTTGATAATGCTGAATAGAACAAGTATTCACATGAATCCTTCTGTGAAGAAACATCATCAATATCTGCAATGGTGGCTTGTTGCTTAGGTCTAGTTGGACAATGCTTAGCAAAGTGGCCAAACTTATCACACCTAAAGCATTGAATCTTGGACATGTCTCTCTTCTTCTTGGAGGCGGGTGTATCATCATTTCCCTTATCTCGATTCCTCTTGAAGAAACCTTTCTTTCCATCTTTTCTTTTCTTCTTCGAAGCATGGGAGGCGAGAACATGAATATCTTCATTCTTTGAACTTTGACCAACGCCTCTAGCGACCAACCTTGATTCTTCTTGAATGCAGTTTGCCCTTAAATGATCAAACTTAGGCAATTTTGATCTTGCATTGATTCCCTGCATGTAGGATTCCCAAGACAAAGGAAGACTATTGAGAGCAAGCATAGTCAAGTCTTTGTCGTCAACCATATGGCCAATTGTCGAGAGCTGATCTCTCAAATCTGAAATCCTCATGAAGTATGCAATCGCTGATTATCCTTCGCCATCTTCACATGGTGTAGTTGTTGCTTTAGTGCAAGTGCTTGACTGGTATTGTTGATTTCGTACATTTCTTCCAATGTTTTAAACATGTCTCTTGCCATCTTCAACTTAGAGACAATTGGAACGATATGATCCTTAACAAAATCAACTAATATTTTCATTGCCTTGATATCTTTCTTCTTCCACTGCAACTTCTCTTCTTCCTCCTTAGGTTCAGGAACACTAGACTCCACAAACTCACCCAAGTCATTCTGTTGCAAGGTAAGCATGATCCTGAATCTCCATGATGTGAAGCTGGATGCTCGCTTGAGTCTATCCTCAATCTTCAAACCGTTCACCATCTTTACTAAGGTAGGGATAGACAAAGAAGTATAAAGAAGAGAATAGAGTATCGCTGTAAGAACAAATCTAATCATGATCTCCTCAAACCCGCTCTGATACCATGTTAAATTTAGTGATTAGATTAATGCACAAAATTTAATTAAAAAAATTCAACACAAAGACATAGCAGATACCCTGGGAAAACCCTTCGCTTAAGGGAGAAAAACCCAGCCAATAATATCTCTTATATTATTGAATCTCAAAAGAAACTCCTCTTCAATGAGGGCCGATAATGAGGCCTAATAAAATGCACCATAGATTGATGCAATCACAGCAATACAAAGATGTAAATCTCAGTGATAATACACAACCTTCTATCAATGAATCGATCTGCTCTTGAATACAAACTCACACTTGAATATATCAAACTTGTGATGAACTACAAACTGAATAATGAATGCTTTACAATGAAATCCCATCGATCATATATACAAGTTGAGAGTAGAGGATGTGACTCTTCAAAACATAAGTCGGCCCTCCTTGAAAAGACGTGTTTACTATAAACATGAAGTCGGCCTTTAAGAAATATGTGCTTCCTCATAAATTCTAGTCTCTTTAATAACTAATCATTATTGAAAATTAGAGACGTGCCACTTGAACAAATCACAATCTTCTATAAATTAAATAGCCAATGACTATGATTTAATTTATTCCATAATGTAAGGAGATCAGCTAGAAGTGAAGACCGACACTACTATAAACATCAACATTTTCTACTCTCTATCTTTTCCTCGCAACCTATCTTCCCCAATCTTTTTACATTCCAATTACCCTCCTTGTGGCGTGGGATCTTCCACCTTTTATCTACATTTTTTTTTTCTTACTTAACTCCCAAATTATCTTATTCCGGTCGTACTCCATAGGAAAATTCAATTTGAATTTTCTTTATTGTCTTCTAATCATTGCACATTCCTGCTGTGTCTATGGTTTGCAAATTTCATTTCATTTGAATCTTCACTTGATTCTTGCACAGCCCCACACAACTTCTTTCACACTTTCAAACTGATATTTGCAAAATTCTATGTCTCTACACCCTCATCCTCTTTAAAGCCTCTCTTATTCTATGCTGTGCGCAGCCCCATTAGTTTTCCAAATCTGCATTATATTTTCAAACTTCAGCTGCCTTCTATCAATCCTCTCGCAGCCCCCCTTCTCATTATTTGTTGTTTGCAACTTATAAATCCATTTTAAAAATGGGTGCAGCAAATCCTCCCCTCTGCTTGCGTGGGATCCTCCTTTTTGTTTTGGTTTTTCAAATTCTAACTTCCCAAATCCCTATGGTGCATCTTCTCATTCTTTCCCATACCTATGCTTTGTTATTGATTTCAATTTTTAACTTAAAAAAAATGGTCTTAGAAATATTTTAAAAGACATTAAATTCTAATTGCTACTTCTTGTTTCTTTTATCTGCCAAGTGATTGCTCCCTAGTGCAGACCATCCTCTTGCTGCAATTTTTATGCATTATTAGTTCTTTGCATGTACTATAGCATTCCATATATGGATCACGACTAGGAGGAGTTAAAAATCAGAAAAATGCCTTTATGAAATGCTCACAATGAGCTTGGAAGTGATAAAAACAACTTTTAATGCAGCTTTCTATCAGGAGCTCAAAATTCCTTGAAAACTAGCAGAGAGGTGTAAATTGGCATTAAAAAAACATTTTACCAAACCATTTCACCTGAAACCTTATGGATTTCGAAATTTTAAAACTTTGTTAAATCACTAGCTGAAATCGTGAAACGATTAATTCTCCATAACCATCACCTCTGACTTCAAAATTTTCACCATTAAATCTAGAATGGAATCAAAATTCTTCCTGTAAGAAGGTTTACGAAGAAAGCTAACCAATCTCCCAAAACAATTATTTTTTTTGTGTGATGCTTATTGTGCCTATACCTGGATGCTCTTGCATCAGACATGTCGGGTAGAAAGATTGTGAGCATAGGTTCACAATAGTGGAGTTGAGTACTCGAACAACTCTTCTAGGTAGCAACCAACTTGCAGCGAACTCTATCACTATCCAAGGTGCACAAAATTGTTTCTTCTTCCTCATTTTCCAACATCTTGCCGAAACATGTGCCACCTTCCTCCAAAAACACTGCATTCTCTTCCTCCTCCCCCTCTTGGACTCATGTCCACCATAGCTCGACCTCCTCTGCCAAATACTCTCTATTCTCCCCTTCTCATTTGTGGGATTCCTCCCGCTGCAGACCGACCACCTCCACCAAAAACAACCTGCAACATAATTTACCATTTCTACACAAATTTGCAACCACATCTTCTGATTCCACTTTTACAAACAAATTAAAATCGACATTTACCTCTTTCTTCTCCACAGTTGCAACAACATGCTTCGTTGCGACATATTCCACATCCTCACTAGCTGCAAATTTTTTCCCTTCTCCCTTCGCTACAACAATGAGCTTCATCATCCACTCTTCTTCAATCGCCAACATTTGTGCTAACAAATCATCTTCGCCATGCTCTACTGCTACAACCTCTTCGCTGCTCACTTCATTCTTGTCTTCCTTTTTTTCCTTGTCTTCCTCATTGCATGTCTTCGCTACAAATTCTCTAGTAGGGGCTGCTCTCACATCTTTCCCAACGTTCTTCTATCTCGGGCTGTTGTCCTCACTCTTCTTCTCGCTCCTCTTTACCACTTTCTTCTCACCATTTCCAATATTATTTTCCAAATTCTCTATCCTAACCTCAATCTTTCCCACTTCCTCACAGACCATCTGTCCCATCTTCACAAACTTCAAATTCTCCACTTTCTCCCAATACTGCTCCCAAAATAGTATTCACACAAGTCTCCTCATGACCCATCCCATTTTGTCCGCTAAAACCTTCAAATCACATGCTCTACAAAAACAATCTCTTCACGATTTTAGCTTTCAATTGTTTAGGACTTCACACACCTGCAACAATTCTCTCAAGTTCTCCACAACCACTTCATACATTCTTCTCTACCTGTAGGTCCTAGTGCGGACTGCCTCACATTCAGCGATTTGTCTACACGCTCAGAACCCCTCGCTCTGATACCAATTGGTGCAGAGGGTACTGTCCTCTGCCAAAACACCATTTACAAAAGCATAATCACACTCATAGGAAAGACTTTGCCTTAATCCAATAAAATAACAATTGCAAACAAATTTGAATATTTTATTGATTCAATTCAATTTACAATCGGTTAGCCTTATTGACTTCATCCTTCATAGGATATCTAATTTGTTCTGCCAGTGTTCAAAATCCGCTTCTTCCTGCTCTCTATCTCTTCCTCGCAGCCTATTTTTTTTTACATTCCAATTACCCTTGTGGCATAGGATCTTCCACCTTTTATCTGCATTTTTTTTTATTTTCCTTAACTCCCAAATTATCTTATTCCAGTTGTACTCCACAGGAAAATTCAATTTGAATTTTTTTTATTGTCTTCTAAGCATTTCACCTTCCTGCTGTGTCTATGGTTTGCAAATTTCATTTCATTTGAATCTTCACTTGATTTTTGCACAGCCCCGCGTAGCTTCTTTCACATTTTCAAACTGATTTTTGCAACATTCTATGTCTCTACACCCTAATCCTCTTTATAGCCTCTCTTATTCTATGTTGTGCGCAGCCCCATTAGTTTTCTAAATCTGCATTAAATTTTCAAACTTCAGCTGCCTTCAATCAATCCAATCGAAGCCCATTTCTCCTCACTATCTATTGTTTGCAACTTATAAATGCATTTTTAAAATGGGTGCAGCAAATTCTCCCCTCTTTGCTTGTATGGGATCCTCCTTTTTGTTTTGGCTTTTCAAATTCTAACTTCCCAAATCCCTATGGTGCCTCTTCTCATTCTTTCCCATAGCTACTCTTTGTTATTGATTTCAAATTTTAACTTTTAAAAAAAATGGTCTTAGAAATATTTTTAAAAACATCAAATTCTAATTGTTGCTTCTTGTTTCTTTTATCTGCCAAGTAATTGCTCCCTAGTGCAGACCAGCCTCTTGCTGCAATTTTTATGCATTATTAATTCTCTGCATGTACTATAGCATTCCATATATGGATCATGACTTGGAGGAGTTAAAAATCAGAAAAATTCCTTTATGAAATGCTCACAATGAGCTTGGAAGTGATAAAAACAACTTTTAATGCAGCTTTTTGTTAGGAGCTCAAAATTCCTTGAAAACTGGCAGAGAGGTGTAATTTGGCATTAAAAAGACTTTTAACCAAACCATTTCACCTGAAACCTTATGGATTTCGAAATTTTAAAACTTTGTTAAATCACTAGCCGAAATCGTGAAACGATTAATTCTCCATAACCATCACCTCTATGAGTTCAAAATTTCCGCCATTAAATCTAGAATTGAATCAAAATTCTTCCTGTAAGAAGGTTTACGAAGAAAGCTAACCAATCTCCCAGAACAATTATTTTTTTTGTGCAATGTTGATTGTGCCTATACCCAAATGCTCTTGCATCAGACACATCGGGTAGAAAGATTGTGAGCATAGGCTCACAATAGTGGATTTGAGTACTCAAGCAACTCTTCTAAGTAGCAACCAACCTGCAGCAAACTCTATCACTATCCAAGGTGCACAAAATTGTTTCTTCTTCCTCGTTTTCCAACATCTTGCCGGAACAAGTGCCACCTTCCTCCAAAAACACTGATTCTCTTCCTCCCCCTTTTGGACTCATGTCCACCATAGCCCGACCTCCTTTGCCAAATACTCTCTATTCTCCCCTTCTCATTTGTGGGATTCCTCCCACTACAGACCGATCACCTCCACCAAAAACAACCTGCAACATAATTTACCATTTCTACACACAAATTTGCAACCACATCTTCTGATTCCACTTTTACAAACAAATTAAAATTGACATTTACCTCTTTCTTCTCCACAGTTGCAACAACATGCTTTGTTGCGACATATTCCACATCCTCACTAGCTGCAAATTTTTTCCCTTCTCCCTCCGCTGCAACAATGAGCTTCATCATCCACTCTTCTTCAATTGCCAACATTTGTGCTAACAAATCATCTTCGCCATGCTCTACTGCTACAACCTCTTCGCTGCTCACTTCATTCTTGTCTTCCTTTTTCTCCATGTCTTCCTCATTGCATGTCTTCGCTACAAATTCTCTGGTAGGGGCTGCTCTCATCTTTTCCAACATTCTTCCATCTCGGGCTGCTGTCCTCACTCTTCTTCTCGCTCCTCTTTACCACTTTCTTCTCACCATTTCCAATATTCTTCTCTAACTTCTCTATCCTCACCTCAATCTTTCCCACTTCCTCACAGACCATCTGTCCCATCTTCTGAAACTTCAAATTCTCCACTTTCTCCCAATATTGCTCCCAAAACAGTATTCACACAAGTCTCCTCATGACCCATCCCATTTTGTCCACTAAAACCTTCAACTCACATGTTCTACAAAAAAAATCTCTTCACGATTTTAGCTCTCAATTGCTTAGGACTTCACACACCTACAACAATTCTCTCAAGCTCTCCACAACCGCTTCATACATTCTTCTCTACTTGCAGGTCCTGGTGCAGACTGCCTCACATTGAGCGATTTGTCCACACGCTCAGAACCCCTCGCTTTGATACCAATTGGTGCAGAGGGTACTATCCTCTGCCAAAACACCATTTACAAAAGCAGAATCACACTCACAGGAAAGACTCTGCCTTAATCCAATAAAACAACAATTGCAAACAAATTTGAATATTTTATTGATTCAATTCAATTTACAATCAGTTAGCCTTATTGACTTCATCCTTCATAGGATATCTAATTTGTTCTGCCAGTGTTCAAAATCTGCTTCTTCCTACTCTCTATCTCTTCCTCGCAGCCTATTTTTTTTACATTCTAGTTACCCTTGTGGCGCAGGATCTTCCACCTTTTATCTGCACTTTTTTTATCTTCCTTAACTCCCAAATTATCTTATTCCAGTTGTACTCCATAGGAAAATTCAATTTGAATTTTTTTATTGTCTTCTAAGCATTTCACCTCCCTGTTGTGTTTATAGTGTGCAAATTTCATTTCATTTGAATCTTCACTTGATTTTTGCACAGCCCCACACAGCTTCTTTCACATTTTCAAACTGATATTTGCAACATTCTATGTCTCTGCACCCTAATCCTCGTTATAGCCTCTCCTATTCTATGCTGTGCGCAGCCCCATTAGTTTTCCAAATCTGCATTAAATTTTCAAACTTCAGCAGCCTTCTATCAATCCTCTCGCAGCCCCCTTTCTCCTCACTATCTATTGTTTGCAACTTATAAATGCATTTTTAAAATGGGTGCAGCAAATTCTCCCCTCTTTGCTTGCGTGGGATCCTCCTTTTTGTTTTGGCTTTTCAAATTCTAACTTCCCAAATCCCTATGGTGCCTCTTCTCATTCTTTCCCATAGCTACTCTTTGTTATTGATTTCAAATTTTAACTTTTAAAAGAAATGGTCTTAGAAATATTTTTAAAAACATCAAATTCTAATTGCTGCTTCTTGTTTCTTTTATTTGCCAAGTAATGCTCCCTAGTGCAGACCATTCTCTTGCTGCAATTTTTATGCATTATTAATTCTCTGCATGTACTATACAATTCCATATATGGATCATGACTTGGAGGAGTTAAAAATCAGAAAAATGCCTTTTTGAAATGCTCACAATGAGCTTGGAAGTGATAAAAACAACTTTTAATGCAGCTTTCTGTTAGGAGCTCAAAATTCCTTGAAAACTGGTAGAGAGGTGTAATTTGGCATTAAATTTTTTTTTTACCAAACCATTTCACCTCAAACCTTACGGATTTGGAAATTTTAAAACTTTGCTAAATCACCAGCTGAAATCGTGAAACGATTAATTATCCATAACCATTACCTGTATGACTTCAAAATTTTCGCCATTAAATCCAAAATGGAGTCAAAATTCTTCCTATAAGAAGGTTTATGAAGAAAGCTCACTAATCTCTTGGAACAATTATTTTTTTTGTACAATGTTGATTGTGCCTATACCTAGATGCTCCTGCATCAGATTGGCTGTTTTTGTTGGATTGGAGTTGATTTTTGAGGTGTTCCTATATCATTTTTCATTTTATAATTTTAAAATTTGAGAGTTGTTTTTTATTGTTTTGAATTTTTAAATTGGTGACTACTATCACCATTATAATCTGAATTTAATCAGGATAGTTGGTGTTTTTGCAATCTGAAGAGGTGGTGTGTAACTCTTGGGGATTCGCTAATCACAACAATTAGAATTATGAAATATTCGAGCCAATTTTTTGTTTATATCAGACAACATTACAAGGCACCCTAAAGATGAGAAAACAAAAGAAAAGAAAGCAACTCTAACCGTAATGGCAAAGCGATGGTGAGCATTGGTCGGATTAAAACAGCGAGAACCTCAACGCATGGCTTCATGATGGCAAATTCACTAAATGCAGAAAAGAACTCACGTCAAGTATGTGCTACCCAATCCAATGCGGAGTGAGGGGCGACCATATGACGGAGTGATTACAAAAGCAAAGCTTGAATTGAAATGCTGAAAGCTGAAAACTACTCAACACCCAGAATGTGCTTGCTCACCCAGAATGGGAAGTAGCTACCATAGGGCGGAGATAGATCTATTACAACAACTTTAATGAAAATAAGTGTTACAAATCAGAATATTAAGCAAGATTAAGAACTGCTGCCAGTACTACTGTCAGCTTACAATATGATAGAGAATCGCCTGCCAAGAGCATAGAGTTAGAACAATTCAACGAGCATTTAGATATAGAATTCTCCTTGCTTAATGGAAATACCAAACTGATTTCTTCTCTCAAAAACCAGATTTAAAATTCTGATCAAATCAGATCTGCACCTTTAAATGCAAAACCAGCAACCCTAAAATCCACTAAAATGCTCACAACTCACTCAATACTTGTCAGAATGACATGAGACTTGATGCAAACGAATGCTGGGATGATGACAATGAAGACTAGACAAAGAAACAACTGACAAATTGAAGTATTTTTTTTTCTAAACACTTCCAGGCGGAACAGAATGGTACAGCCTCTAGAAATGTTCTACCAACAAGATAAAATCAGATTCTTCATTATAAATCACCAAAATTTGCACAAATGGGCGCCTAGGGCATAGAAATGGTTCTAGCCAATACCCAGAACGAATATATTTTTATTTTTTGACTTATGAGCAAATACAACATGCAGCTATACTAAATCAGCAACTCCAGAACTTCATTAACATGCTAGAAATTGAACTACAAATGCAAAACTTACTACAAACACTCAACTAAGCAAACCTCTCCACTAGGTGCTGTCTCTCAAGCACGAAGTCGAGCCCAGACTAGGAGGCATTCATTCCTCGAAGCAATTCCGCAACCATTTCGGCAGCATAACATTAGCATAGACAAAAGATGAAGAATGATGCACTAAGACTCCTCTTTATAATCCTTCCGTTGACTTCGCAAAACCCTAAAATCTGTTTTTAGGTCAAAACCCATCCTCCTCAATGATGGGCGTACTTTTGCCTTCAAGCTTTTGATTTGATATTTTTAATAAATATCATACTTTAATTAATGCGCTCAACAAGCTTGCTCAGACTTTAGAATAATTAAAATATTCATTAATGAGGCGCCACCCTCAAATGACCACCTTTTTAAAACAACCTTAAGTCATTAACTCTAAGCCAAGGGTCAACGTTAAAATATAATAATTAAAACGTGACTTTTTAATTTAAATGACTTAACTTATTTCTCCGAAAGTGCCCTCAATAAGTCAACTGATCAAAGTCAACCAACCTGAGCTCATCTGGAAAGCTGCCAAAAATAGAATTTACTAAAAATAGTAAATTCCAAAAGAATGCCGAAATGATCATACCCTCTCAAGGTTAAACCTTCGGGTTCCCAAAGAAAGGCTAATACACTAGAAATGTCAGTTTGAAGGGGACATTACAAATTAATATCTATAGACAGAAAAATAATGGAAATTAATCCAGAGAAGGCAGGGAAATTCACGTAAGGGGCCATAAAATCTTACAAAGATATCATTAATGGGATGTAGAAGCAGTGCTAGAGACTTCCAAATTTGAGGTTAGAGTCAAAGGAGACAATAGAGATGGTGGAAGACATGGCGAAGTTTGCAATTTAACAAAATGGTAAGAGCCTCCCTTTGCCAAGATTTTTCCAAGTTGATCCTAATGAAGAAATGATAGAAGCTGTTAACAAAGAATAATTTAGATTAAAGAATGTTGCTATATTTCTTCCCTCTATTGACAAAGAAGCACTTTCGTCAACAAAATTTTTTGGTCATTGGTTATTGAAGTATGGAAAAAATAACTAGGAATATATATCTCATTCTATAGAATGATTCAAAAGAGGTTATTTGTAATATTTTTCAAAAATCATAATACACAAAAAAAAGTCTTATGAAGATTTTGAAATATTGGAAAATCAATCTTCAAAATGATCCCTTGGTCTCCCAAAACTTCTAATGAGGAGATGTTAGCTTGTTCTATACCTAGGTGAGTCGTTGTTAAGAATGTTCCACCTCAAATGTGGACATTTTTACCCCAATTGCTTAATTTTGTTGGGAAAGTTTTGTTAGTGGAGGAAACCATGGAAACTCTATCCCATATGAATGCTAGGATCTTCCTTTCTCCAATGTTTGGTTACAAATTCTTGAGTTCATAGAATTTCAATTGGGAAAATCTAACTGCCAATGTGAAAATGAATGTTTAGGCAGATTCAATGCTTGCTTTCTACGTATAAAATAAGGGCATAAACAAAATGTAAAGTCACCATTTTGAACAGAATCAATTTGTGAGCATTTAACTTAGTTTCCAAGTTTTTCCATAAGCTTCTTGGTGAGTTGGGGAGAACTCCAAACTTCTTGGAGTGCTTGAGGTTGGTTTGCATTGACTTTGGTTCTTGGAAATAAGCTTAGTAGGTAGTGCATGGATCATTATGTCACTTTCAAAAGCGAATTTCAACTTTTGGTGGCATCTCCAAACTTTTTGGAGCAGCAGTTAATTTTTAGTAAGTCACCCAACTGGCTCCAATCATCATCCTACATCTTCAATATCATCTTGGTGTGATCAAAGTTTGATTTTAATGTGATTTCAGTGCTTTCCACAACTTGGGTAAGCTATTGAATTATTATCTAATTAATTCACTTAAGTTGTTTAATGTTGGGAAATATTAAAAAAGACAACTTAGTGTAATAGCTTGTGGGAAAGGTGATTTAAGTGTTTAAAAAATTGGATGCCTAGATAAGAGGGCCTCTGCACATGAAATGTTATTATTATTTAAAATAAAGGTCTTTGTGGGGGAAAAAAGTGAATTATTATATTTTTAAATTGTATAATTCCCTCCAAAAAAGATATATAAAGAGGTGTTGGGGCTCATTTTGAAAAAACTTTGAAAATGATATTGTTATGCTGTTGGAATGAAGTTGGGTTCTTCCAAAACTTCTGGAGGACGAAAACTCTCCTGAAGTTTTTGGTTTCGAGAATGAAAATCCCCCTAGCTAGCTGAGTGATTTTATTCAAAGATCACCATTGTGCTGAAGAGAAGAGTTTCAGATTTTGGATGTAGATTTGAAGATCATTGTAGAGTTTTTATATTGATTGGCTGAAGATTTTGAAGGAAATTGGAGGAGATTGTTGTGGCTAGCTGTACCTTTCCTAGTACAAGCCATACACCTTTAAGTTGGTTGTTCATTGTGGGTATAATTTATGAGCATTTAGTTCCTCATCTTTGTTGTATTGGACGCCTTATATTTTCTTCCTTGCAGACCATTTTATGTAGAGGAAATGTTTTGTTCACTAAGCTGGCTGTACATTTGCTCATGTTGGGTGGTACCATGCTAAAAGGGGCGTTGCAAGTATGGGGATGGAGAGCCTAATATTTGGGTCTCAAATCTCTTGATTTGGAGTCGCCTTGTTTAAGAGTGAAGGAATTATACCTCATTTCAGTGGAGAAGTGAACACATGTAGAGTTTGTTTCTTTTCTCTAGGTGTTGTACCTATAGTACTAGCAAAGGTTTATCCTATTCTAGGCTCCAGCAATTCTGATTTTTATATCAGACTGTTATAATCACCTTATTTCATGTTTGGGAATGTTTTTAAGTGATTTGGAACTGTTTCAAGGGAAGTTGTTGTTGGGGTGTGTGCTTGAAGTGTGTTATTGGGTGATTATCTTGCTGTTCCAGACTTGAAGCAGCGTTCTTTCAGTTCATAACACACCTGTACAAGCTTATATTCCATCATCCTTGAGGTATATTGTATTTCTTTCAAGCTAGGTTGGTCTATTCATGATTTGGGGTACCTTTTTGGTGTGTTTCCATAGTTTGATTCATATTAGCACTTATATCAGCAATGTTTATCTCCATCAGAATTTTGTAACAGATATATCTTCAATATTGGCATGATAATGATTGAGCTAACAGTGTAACACTGGATGGAAGTACTGCCAGTGAGTGCTCTTGTTTATTGTTGATACTTACCCCACTGAACAAGTGGTCTAGTTACAATCGCTCACCACTAAAAAGTGGAAGAGTTTCCATTCAAATTTGTACTTGCTCACTATTGGATAAGTGGTAGAAGCTTGTTTTATCTTCTAGTATTGTATAAGCTTTCCCATTGGATAAGTGAACATTCCCTTATACTTCCTGCTGAAAAGTGGATATTTACTTCATTCAATATTGTTTATGCACTCCACTAGATAAGTGGTATTGGCTGGCTTGCCGCCTAGTGTCTTATTTTCAGTTGTTGACTTGGTTTAATTGTAATCTAGAACACCGTATACTTTAACCTTGCCCATACCGGGATCTGGGTGATTAGAAAGTGGGAAGGAAGTTGATTTGCATCTCTATTTCAGTTGATAATATTTTAAAAAGAAATCTAGGGTGGATATTACAAACAAAGATTGTCCTATAATTGTTAATTTATAAAAAGAAAATAAACCCGTCTTTAATGAGAAATAAAGGAAGCAAATCCCCTAAACATAGTCAAACTAAAAGTGAGTCAAATAATAGTGGTCAGAATGGTGATATCATGATGCTTAATAAGGAAGAAATTGAAGAAGAGGTGTCTAATAAAATATGTATTGGAGAATTGGCTAAGGATTGTCAAAATATTGAAACTACACTAGTAGTTAAAGGAAATGATGATAAGGTGGAACCTACAATATATCCTTTTGGCATTCCAAAAGAGAAAAGCGCTCAAGAGCTTGTCCTTGAGAAATTAAAAACAAAAAAAGTTGGCTTTAATAAATTGGCTTAGGGATTAAAAACTCTCATCCTCTATTGTTGCAAATACCTTAGGCTCTGAGGGTTCATCTGATTTTGCTCTTTACAATGAGGCTAACCAAGATAAAAAGAGAAATGATATAATGGATTGTGTTAATTCTTTGTTTTAAGAGGAGGTGGTGGAGCAAGCCATAAACATTGATAATTTTTATTTTTTTAGAAAAGAAAGAAAAGCAAATCGATAGAGGGGAAACTTTTAGAAAGCTAGAAAAAAGGTAAAGAAAAATTATCTAAATGTTTTGATAAATTGTATAAAAAAAATTGGTCTCCCAACTCACTATTTAGTTATCAATGAATATAAAGTAAATCAACTAGAATATATGGGGACTTGAATTCCTTGGTAGAAAATATATCTTGAGATCATTTTGTAATAGTCAATGTAAATTAGATTTCCTACTTTTGCAAGAAACTAAAGCGGTTGGATTTCAACTTGAAAATGCATTTAAATTTGTTGGAAGGATACTAATTTTTATTCTTCTAATCACTTGAAAGGTAGAGGTGGTACAACCATCCTTATTGTTAGAGTAAAATAGGTAATCACCGAATTAATTAATAATTAGGTCCCCTTTTTACTTTAGCATACCTAGGGTAAACTTAAGTCGTGTGCTTTTTTTGTCTCAAGTCATAGGATGAAGACATATGTCATGTTCTAATTTAATCATCACTTAGGGTTTCCTCTCTAATGTCCCCTTCTCACACATAAGTAATAATTTGGTCATTATCTTATTTTCCGAAGTTTCCCATAAGCTAATTGGCATTGGAAAAGGGAAAATAATTAATTTAAGTTTCAAAAGTTACATTTTTATATTTTATATTGATAGCTTATATTAATTATTTAAAAAGTGACTTTAAGTTGTGCTAGAAAGGAGGCGTTAGGCCCAAGGGGGAAAAGGGTGACCTTTTGCACAATTTAAAATGTTTGTTTGGTGGTTTCATCCTGAAGTCACAACTATGTTGCAAATGAAGATTTTCCAGTTTGTTGCTGAAGATGGATATTTTTGATGTATTTTGACATGCTAAAGATTTAGGTGTTGCATGTTTGAAATTTTAGTGCTTTTTGGAGAGATTGTGAAGTGATTGAAGGAGATTTTGGAGTAGGTTGTACAAGTACATTGTTGGAAAAATATTGTCATTGATGTCAAAGGGCCTATCGATGGTGAGGAGATATTCTACATGGGCTGACCCATGTCTTGCCCCTTTGGAGGAGTTTTAAAATGCAAAATAAAATCAAAAATTTGGGAGGCCCCCCTCATAGAGCCATCCCAATTAGGGATGCTTAAATTGAAAAATAAATTTAATAATTTATTTTATTGTGGGGCTCCCAAAGTGAGACGACTCCCTAGAATGGTGCACCCATCCTTGGGCAAATATATATATATAATTTTATGTGGGCCGACTCCTTTTGGAAGAGTTGCCTCCTTTGGGTGAAGAGGCATTTTGGAAGGTATAAATAGCAGGTTGTGAGAAGGTTTAAAATTAATCAATGCAAGGAATATTATTCATATGAAAAACAAAAATTAAAAGATATTTGAGCAGATTTATGAGAGGTATTTATCATCAATTTATGAGAGAAATAAAAGAAAGATGATGACATTTCTATGAGAAGAAATATTGAAGACTATATTGTAGATTTATGAGTGAGTATATTACAAATTTGTGAGCAGTTGTTAAGGGCAGATCTAAGAGGAAGTTGCAAAAAAATTATCATATTATTCATTTGGAGGTTGGAGCCTCCTAATTGAGGAGATCGAGAGGTTGGTGCCTCTTATTATAAGAGATTGGCATCTTTTGTTGGGTTGGTGCTTAGTTGTGGGGATTGGAGTCTCTAGTGGGTTCGTGCCTACGAAATTTGTAAGAAGATCTATACAAGCAATATTTTGTCATGGTTTTCTCTCGTAAGAGTTTCCATGTAAAATTGTGTGTTCTTCCCGTGTTCTTAATTGCTAGATCTTGCATGTATGTTATTGCTATGGATAATTAAGTTTTGAGGTAGTACTGTTGTGCTTGATTAAGTTGAGAAAAGAAAAGTTTGATCTATATTGATTCATCTCCTCTCTTAGTATAAGTGTTTGTTTCATTGTTTGGAATTTTAGTGGTTTTTGGAGAGATTGTGAAGTGATTGAAGGAGACTCTAGAGTAGGTCGTACAAGTACATGTTGGTCGTACCTTTCCTACAAGTAGTACCATTTGAGATTCATTTTAAATTTGAGGGTTTAACATATTATCTCTATTGTTCCTTGTCTCTGTTAGTAGTGTTGATGTATGTTTTATCATTCACCAAACATCAGAATAAAAATGTCCAAAGACACTCTATCCTCTCTTGAAAAACCACCGCATAGGTGATTCCAAGGTTTCTTTAGTCGGGTCTCGACGTGTGGATAAGCTCAATGGTCGTTGTGATAATGCTGGTAATAAACAAGGGGACTTACGTAGAAAGTCTGCACAAGCTAGGGACTTAGGAAATTTATCTTTGTAGGTTCTCAATTAGGACTTTCAATTGTGGATCTCAAAAAAAATGGCAAAAAGAATAGGGTTCAGAGAATCTAGTCTAAGCCTAAGAACTCAAGAGACAGTAAGGACTCGGTGAAGAGAAATAAACCACACTTTGTTTCGCCTCCTGCAGGACAACATACGCAAAGTGGGTGCAATCTTCAAGGGGTTTGTGAGAATAATTTTCACACCTCGAATGAGGTTGAAGTTAAGCTTCCACGTTTAAGAGCTCAGGCTAACTTTACAAATCGAATGCAAATCATCCATTCGAAAAAAAGTATGAGCTACACTTCACCATTGAATCAATACGATCAATCTCTCATTCAATTTAACAACTTTTCAAAGCAAATTCTATTTAATCTAACTTTAACTCTAATCTATGGCGGAAGATAATATGTAACCTCGCTTACTATTTAACAATAAGAAGTGATTCAAGGCAAATCATGCTCAAGAGCTTTTATCATTCAAAATAGTCTCAATGCGACAATATACATAATCTGTCTCCACACAAAATGAAAATGAGAGAGCACTAGTTTATATAGAGCTCCAAAAATGAAATAGAAGGCCGAGATTTAAACAAGATAACGGCCCAGATTGTTACAACCAAACCCCATTAGGGTTTCCCAAAATAACAAGAGTTAACCATCAGAAAACTATCAGAAAAGTGGCAGTTCCAGCTATAATCAAGGAGAGGCGTCCTTATCCATTTGAGTGGCATTATGCTTGGCGAATCTGGACACTACTGCAATGACCTCGTCCATCGTGACAGGCGGCAGCATGCTGATCCGGAATTCAAGTCCGTCCAACTTCTCGGCACATCTAGCAAAAGTACCTTCCCAATCTGCCTCCTGTTTCTCAAAATCCTTTCGAATGGACGAGAGTCTTGCCACTCTCGCAAAGTCTTGTTTCAAGAAAGGTCCAGCGGTCGAGAAGAAAGTTTCTTGAACCTTATGCTTCAATCTCTCCAACTGCATGTCATTCTCCCGGATGACTTCACGGTCGAACACATCAGTAGTTATCATGCAAATCTTCTCCTGGATTTTCCTGACCTGTTCTTCAATTCCAAGTCCATCGACTCTTGCCTTCTCCAAGACTTCTTCTCGTATTGTCACTGCCCAAAACCAGTGATGAAAATCATATGCTGCCCTTGCAGCAATCACCTTTTATCAACTAACTCCCCTCTCGGAGTGCTCTTCAAAATTCTAAGGCTTGGAATAAGCCTTTCCTGCATGTCCGGGATACCTTCCCACGTTTCTGCCATGTCCATCAGTCTAGAAAGAAATGAAGAAGTTCGCCCATAGGTCGGCCAACTTTTTCCATGAACAAGGTCGCTGCGGCCTTCATCACTTGCCATCCGCCCAGGCTTCCTCGTCGTCACCATCTCCTCACAGCCGACTTCCTGTCACCAGATTAACCGGTATATGTCCGTCGATATTCCACTGCGCTTCGGTCAAATAGCCATATATTCTGGAGACGCTTGACCTTTTATACTCTTCTTTCTGTCACCTTTCCAGCCTCGCCACTTCAGACTACTGGAGTCAACTTCCTTTCACACCCCACCCTTCGAAGCCCAATTCAAGTGTCACCATGGCCAGCCATCCTCAGAGTGAGCCGCCCCTGCATTGTCCAACCCAGGGGCACCTGAATGTAAAAATTTTAACCTGCTGCCCTGCCTGCCCTCCCTGCCATGAGAACCCTGAAGGGCTTTGACCCAACCGCTTCACCCTTGCTAAGAAATCGGCGCGTATCTTCTTCTTGTTGAGCCTCAGCAGGCACCTGGATCTTCATCCTTTCCAACAGCCAGTCTGGAATGGTCGACTGTTCGATGCCATCCTCTACTTGAACTTCGTCCTCATTCGGAGCATCCACTATCCCTCTGAGGGCGGAAATCATTCCTTCCTCTAAGTCATTGTCCCGAGCTTCTATGTCATTGTCTGAACCTAAATCTCTGTGCCTGTTGGTGACGCAGGCTCTTCATCATCTAGTTGAATAGGCTCATCATTTACTTCCTGAGCTGCAAGAGGTTCAAGCATTTCCACCAAGGAGTCGTCTATATTGGCCACAAACTGGTCAATGTTCCTGGATGCTGCTGACCGAGAAGGCTCTCCTTTATGCCTCTTGGAAACAGGTTCAGCACTTGGCATTATTTCTTTTCTTTTCTCTCCAATCCCGACCAAGTCTTGATGGGATGCACCAGCATTAGAGGAATATGATTCTGATTCGCTCAACAGATCATATGTGAGCGTGACTCCTTTCTGTCTTAATTCCTGAACATGATAATCGACCCACCACTGAGAATATTTCGTCACTGGCCTCATTAGGGTGGCTAAGTCTGCGTGCTCTGGCTCTGACCATTTTACTGGAGGGAGAGGTCGGCTTTCCTCAAAGCGAGGCTGGACGTGGTTTCCATCATCCTGAAGCTGATCAGGCACTCGATAGAACTCAATTGTTCTCATGAAATCCAAGGACATCCTGGACCACATCTTCCGTCTGACCTCATATTCATCCGCAGCATTTGCCCAGAAATCCTCCAATTCCATCCTGTGCTTATATTTTCTCCCTTCCATTGTCCGGATATTATGATGTGGGTCATAATTGACCCTGGACTTGTATGCCGTGAAAGGATACCATTGGATCTCTAGTCTTGCACTTTCAGCTGCCTGTGCAGATGGACAGTACTCTAGCATGTTCCCGATGAAGAATGGGAATGTGACGGACGCCTTCTTGGTCGGCCTCTGAATATTCTGGTACTCTTCTAATTGTCTTAAAACCTCGAGCAATATCATCCGATTAGTCAGATAGATAGGCAATTTATAGGGATTTCCAGTAAATCCCTGGATCCTGATATATGTGAATTTAGGGAACTGGATGAACCAAGACTCATATTTGCTGATAAGACTTTTTGCTTCATGGCTCAGCCTTTGATGCACTCCTCCTTGAAGCTTTCTGGTGATATGCATTAGGAATGCATCATGCACCCTCCTGAAGTGAGTCTTCTCCTTCAATTGGAGCTGAGGATAGCAGTCGTAAGGCCTGAGCTCGTTCTCCCCATTGCCAATTTTGCCTTTGCAGATCAATCCTGGATACTTGTATGATCTGGCCAACAGGTATATCACATATGAACTCATGTGAAAAGACTTGGTCTCTTCAAGGTTGATCAGTTGCTCATGGAGGTTGTCACTTATCATCCGTGACCAGTTGAACATTTTGACTCCAGAGGTGATCTCGTCGATGAAATAGTACATCCAGCTCTCAAAGAAGGCGCCTTGCGGATTGCCAGCTATTCTGTTAAGCATCAGCACAATATCTCCGAAATCCTCCTTGAAATCCGTGCGGCGAGGTCTCTTAGGCAACTTCTTGATTGACGGCTTTGGCTTGTCCATCCAAACCTTGTTGACTGTTGTGGCGCACAAATCTGACTTGCTGTCATATAGCATTTTGGCTTCTTCTTTGGTCTTATAGACCGTTCTTGAATGTTCAGGGATGCCAAAGGTCTCCTGAATTGCAACTTCGTTCAGGTGTGCCAAGATCCTTCCGTCAGGGGCGATAATTGTCTTTTCTGAGCATCATAATGACGAAGCACACTCCACCATTAACTCTGCACAATCCATTGCCGGAGGGAATCCAGCTGCTTGGAATATCCCGTTTCTGACCATTCGTCTGGCTATTGCTGTGGGAAGTCCCTTCTGACCGTATACTCTTTGCTTGAATTCGTCAAAATCCACATGTCCGAGGTCAGTGTCCATGACATTCTTCCACTTTGAGATGACCTTAGTCTCCTTCTGAGCACCCTTGTTGGCGAACTTCATTTTCAGCTTCCTGGATAATACTCCTGCCGTGTCCGTCAACCTGCAGTCATAATATTAACATTAATAAAAAGACTTTTAAAATTATTAAAACCTCGTGCCTTGGATTTGAGAATTTGACTTTCAGCTGTTCAGATAATTAATTTGCTGCGAAAAAGCAAGCTGAAAGTGACTTGAATAGAATTGAAAATTTTGCCAGAGCTTCGTCAAGATGACAGTACATGAAAAGATAGCAAATTTAATTGACCAATCACCAAACCTCAGTGAAGGAGCGTTAAATGCAAATCAGATTTAAAAATCTGATTTTTTTGAAAAGTGCGCCCCTCTTCAAGAAGAATTCAGCTTTGAAATAAATCTCTTTTTCTCTTCCCGCGAAAAATTCCTCAACATAACACTGCTTCTCCCTCTGGGAAAATTCGACTTTGCTTATGGACGAATTAATTACCTGACAATTTCGAGAAAGAATAAATTTCTCTTCAGCTGTGTGTGAAAAAATGAGTTGCTGAAACTCATTATAATGCTGAGAGATTGAATTCGATTTAGCAACTGCCGTAATCTTTCTCGATCTCGATTTGTTTTTATTTTCCAAACAGGCAACTTTCCTTTTATCTTCCGACAAGGATCAGTCTCGAACTTATCCGGACAAATCTTACCGATCTTCAAAAAATTCGATTTTTTTATTTAATGTTTATTTTTTTCATTTTTTCAACTTTTAAATAAAACATTAAATAATTTAATTAAATCCATGGTGAATTTAATTTTCTTTTTGTCGGACTTCATCTCCGCCTGGCGTGCTTTATTTTCGTCCGATTCGTGTCTGGCAATTTTGATTTTGTCCAAGGTATTTTAAGTTTCCAAATAGTTGAAAATCAATATTTAAAATATTAAAATATTTCAATTAATTCCAACCCGTTCGTCTTGGACCCATGGCTATCTCGATCTTCCTTCCATCTTTCTTGGCTGAGAGTTTATTTTCCGATCTCGTCCTTAATTTTGTCTAGCCAAACCAAATCTTAAGCCATTCCGTCGAGAATTTCATTGCCAGATCCCTATTTTTCTTTGCTGAGGCGAGATTTTAAGCTTATTTTGCTCTGCCAAAGTCAAATACTTCCTTGCTCAGTCGAATTTTTCTAGGAAAAATCCTTGTCCGAATGTCTTCGTTAGGTGAATTTCCTTGATGTCTGACATATTCTTCCTCCCTTTGGCCAAGGACGACCCTTCCTTTCTCCCTGCCTTGGGCATTTTTCTTGGGTCAAAGTTGACAATTTCTCGACATTTTCTCCATACTTAGGCAAATTTTATCTCTTTTCCTCATCGTGCTAGGCACATTCCGTTTTATTCTTTGCCATATCCTGATAATCTTTAGCACATGTCCTTTCAATCTTGGCATTTGTCCTCTCGAAAGTGTCACAATACTTGGCCAACGTCTTCATTTTTCATCCTTTTAGCCTCTGTACTTAGGCAAATATTCGAACCTCTTCTTAGACTTGGCATTAACACTTAGCCAAAATTCTTATTATCTTACCATCTTATCATCTTGGGCGGATTTCCTTGACATCTTGGACGAAGATTATGGATGTCCTTGACACTTTGCTAGCTCCTCCAAGCATGTGGCGGACTTTGTAAGTCTTTAGGATGAACTTTTTTGGACGCCCCTCTTTTCTAGGGTGGATTTCCTCAACTTCTTAGCACTTATTCTCATCATTTTATCCCTTTGGAAAGGATTTTCTACCCTTTTAGGCCCTCATACTTAACCAGATTTCAAAATTCTCCCTAGCTGGGCGCCAACACTTAGCAAATATGTTGATTTTTCCTTACTTTCATGCCTAGGCGGACTTTCAATAGCCTTTAGCCAAGTCCCACCTTTCAAGGGTGGACTTCATTAGTATTTTGGACGAGTTTCCAAGCATATGGCGGGCTTTGAGACCTTTTTGGATGGGCATTTTATGTGCTGGGCGGACTTTGGAAGGGATAAGGATGTCTTCAAGATGCAAGGGCGGACTTTGAAGGTCTTTAGGACGTGCTACATGATGCAAGGGCGGACTTTGAAGGCTTATAGGATATCCCCCTTGGCAGATGGCGGACTTTAGAGCATGCAAGGACATCAAAGGCGGACTTTAAGGATGCATGGACCGGACTTTAAGACCCTTTGGCACTTCCCTCAAGCACATGGCGGACTTCAAAGCTTGCATGGACAAGGATGGCGGACTTTGGGCAGTCTTAGGATGTCCCACCTTTATGCATGGCGGACTTCAGAGCTTCCTTGGACGTTGCCTCAAGATGTAGGGATATGATTCCCAAGTGCTGGGCTTATCTCAAGACCTTTTGGGCCTTCACATACCTTTCTTCATCCTTCTTTCATGGCGAATTTTCCAGACTTGAGCAGATTTTTCACAGATTTCACCATTTTAGAACTGATTTTCATGATTTCATCTTCAGATCTGATTGATCTTGAACTGGTTTTGACTGGTTTTTCCAGATTTTTGAACGTTTTTGGTCTGATTTTCATGCTTTTTGAACTTTTTTCCAGATTTTTCGAAAAATTTTCAAAATTTTCAATTTGATTTTCTGAGAGTTCTATTGAGTTTTTCGAACTTCGAAAGTGCTGCTTTCAGGAACTCGACCCTTCTAAAAATAGAAACTTTCCAAATTTTCATGATTTCATCTTCAAATCTGATTGATCTTGAACTGGTTTTGACTGGTTTTTCCAGATTTTTGAACGTTTTCAGTCTGATTTTCATGCTTTTTACTTGTTTTTTCCAGATTTTTCGAAAATTTTTCAAAATTTTCAATTCGATTTTCTGAGAGTTCTATTGAGTTTTTCGAACTTCTGAGTGCGTTTTCAGAACTCAATAGAAACTTTCTAAAAATAGAAAAAGCAACCCTAAAAAATAGGGAACCTTGTTTGGTCCAAAAATGCCCAAAATGAAAAATCGAAAAAGCAACTTTTCCTAAAAAATAGGAAGTCTCAGAATTGGCCGAATTTACAGTCGATCTTCGTCTCTTGGGCCTTCTGAGTGCTTCCATGACGTCTACGCCCTGATTCAAGCATGAATTACTGACTCGGCTCGGGTGACTCTCGGCAAACTGACCTGAAACTCTTAACGAAGTGATCTCTCGTAACCGTTGCAAGGAGACAGAACCCTAAAAACTAGCAGGCAACTGGGGGTCCCCATCAGTGATGGGGTGATGTGTGAAAAGGTCACAACAAGTAGCTCCTACAAATTATATTTAATTAGAATTGGGAGATTTGAAGGGTCGTACACCTAGAGGAAGGGTCATACCACATGAGTAAAGGCATGGGAATATAGGAGCTAAAGCACCTCACATTGGGTGCTCAAATATCTTTCCTTGATGGCGTCTTGATCTTAGAATGTTGGATTATACATTTTGGACGTTGACTTTGAAGTATTTTAAGTTTGTACTCTATTGTACCTGTTGTACCAACAACAATAAGTTTAGTTTCAGACTTGCAAGTGATTGATTTCTCATTTTGTTTGATGTCCTTTGTGTTCATGGTGTTTTCGGTTTAGTTTTGGTGTGTTTTGGAGTAGTTTTCAGTTTATGCATGTTGAATGGTGTGTTGGGCATACTTTTTGCAAGTTCCTAGAGTGTTATCAAAGTTGTTCAGGCCTATTATTCAATGTTTATCAGTTACAGGGGGAGTTCATAGTACTGTATTTAAGTTTGGGACAAATTTATGCAACCTACATCAGCTGGTCCATGTGTGATGAGCACACACACTTATACTGAGGGGGGGCGGGTGAATTGGTATAAGTTTCAATCTTTTAGTTATTAAAACTTTAATAACCACAATAAAGTAATCACACAAGATCCACACACATAAGAGACAAGATTTTACACGGAAACCCTTTTGGGATAAAACCATTACGAATAGTTGCTTGGATCTACTGTCCAGATCCAACCTCAGCAAAATAAAGTCTTCTTACAAATATTTGTAGGCACCAACCCACTGGAGACACCAACCCCACAACTGGGCAGCAACCCAACAAGAGACACCAATCTATTTTAATGAGAGGCACCAACCTCTTGATCTCCTCAATTAGGAGGCACCAACCTCCAAACGAACAATATGAAAATTATTTGAAACTCCTTGAATTAACTTCTAATTCTCCTTCACAAATCTGCTCATGACTTCAAAAAAATCTGCCTTAAAATTGTGTTCAATATGTCCCTTCGATCTACCCCAATATACTCTACAAATTTTCTCCAAAAATTGCTACAATATCCTTCATAAATCTGCTAAAAAATACTTCTCTAAATCTGCTCAAAATCTTCAACTTTGCTCACAAATCTGCCATGATCTTGCTTTTAGATCTGCTCCAAAATTCTGACTTTTATTCCTTTAGATCTGCTCTAATATACAAAGATATTCAATTATTTCTTACCTTCAAAAACTCTTTGCAAACTCTCCTTATACCTTAACAAATGGGGGCGACTTCATGAAAGAATATGACCTATTCCAATGGATGCAACTCTTGATTTTATAAATGTTTTTTCACTTCCAATTTTGGGCATTCCAATAGAGGTCAGCCCCTACAAAAATAATATATTTTTATTTTCAAAATTTGAATACCCAAAATGGGGTACCACAAAGAGGGGGTTCGGCCTCATCAAATTAAAAGTTTTAGATCATTAAACGGTGGTGCCAAAAGGCTAAGGGTCGGCCTTTAGCAACAAATAAATTTTATTTTATTTCATTTCCTTTTGCCACATAAAGGGGGTGAACACATAATGAAATTCAATCTTCCATGCAATAATTAAACTCTCTTCCATAGTTGGCCTTTTACATCAATAACAACAGTTTTCCAACAATCTCCCCCATTGTCATTGATGGCCACCTTGCAAAGAAATAATTAAAATGCAATAGGAACATACTTCTCCCCCTAACTGAAATACTCCCCCTTACTCTACTCCTCCCCCTTTGTCATCAATGGCAAAGGCTTTCTGGGGCTAAAAGATGAGGCAATGAATAGGTATCCCTGAACACATGCTTTTTCTTAAAATTTAGTGACTAGATGAAAGTGATATCACTCCCAATTTCTGCTTGAGGTACTCAAAAGTGTCTTTTGGAAGGGGCTTTGTGAAAATGTCTGCACTTTGTTCTTGTGTAGCAATATATTATCACTTCACCTATTGATCAACTGTGCTCTCTTAAGAAATAATATTTGATTGGAATGTCCTTTGCTTGGAGTGCATAACTTGTAATGTCCCAATTTTTGATGTGTGAGCATAAAGTTAAAATTATTAATTTAAGTTGTCAAAAGAGTTAAATAAAATAAAAAAGACAACTTGAATTAATAATGCAAAAAGCAACTTAAATTATGAAAAGCTAAAAAAATTAATTTACTTTTAAAAGTGAATTCTCAAATGAATTAAAATTAAAGGGAAAAAGAATGAGAATTCAAGAAGTCACGCTCAGGAGTTATAGAGGGAAATGAATAAAAGTTTCATGAAGCTTTGTTGGAGGTCAGGTTGGATTTGGTTTTTGGGAACAAGTTTTTAGCTGGATAATCTCCAGAATTTTGTGGGGATAGAATTCTTCACAAGGGATATCATCTTCAGTGTTGGAAGATACCCCTTGGATGATTGCTGACAGTCCTATTTTAGGGTCTGTGCTGGGATTAATTGTGTTAATTTTTGTGAGGTCTTATTTGAAGACTTTTCAGAATTTCAGTATTGAATAAATTGTTTTACAGTTCAATGCCAGATGTTTTGATGATGAAATTTTGGTGGTCTCATTCAATACAATCGTATCAAATTTGAAGGAGTTTAAATATTGATGAAGAATGATTTATCTATGTGGTTGACGTGATGATTGGAAGGAACTATCACAGAAAGGAAACTTTAGGCACCCAACTCTAATTCGTTGTAGCATTCAAATGTCAATAGTAAGAGATTGAATTGGTGGCTTCTTTCCATGTTGTCATAAACGAGAGCTTTTAGAGAGTCAGCTGGGCGAAAGGAAATATATAATCGATAGATACAAAAATTGAATTTGCATGTAGTAAATTAGAACAAAACTTGGCATTTGATATCTCTAATGGAACACAAGTATCACAACTTTGTTCTTTTATTTGTAACAATTTGGAATTGCAAATTACGTGAAGCTTCAATGGCATATGCCACCTAGGAATTGAAGGATATTAAATGCTATCGCCAGATTATATTGGTGAAATCTTCATTGATTTTCTCATGGAAGTTTTGTATGAGCCATTATGAATGATTAAGTCTTTGCAAGTTTTGATTAATAAAGCCGAATTTGATTTCATAGATATTAAATATAGAACATGGGGCGGCAATTCTTGGCGTATTCAATATCATTTAAAACATTCAATATCTCTAACCGGTTTCTATCATAGGCTATTTAAAGACCATTGCAGTATAATTTCGTGAGACTGCCTTTAATTGATTAGCTATCGTCAGTATGAATTGGGATAGGACTTTGACGTGAACAAGAAAATACACAATTGATTTAACAAAATGTCATGTCCCCTTCTCAGTGACATCTCTCGGAGCACAGGATTGGCCTATCATACGACCCTCGTAGGCTGATAGACTGGATAGAGGGTCACTTTGGAGCTTGGCTCAACTTCAGTTGACAGAGTTTGATCAGTAGGCTTTCGTTTGGGCTCACTAATGCGCTAGCCACTTTTCAGTCTACGATGAACAGGGTTTTTCATTCATTGATGAGGAGGTTTGTGTTGGTCTTTTTCGATGACATCCTGATATACAGTAGGACTTGGCAGGAGCACTTGGCTCATTTGGAGACCGTATTGAGTATCTTGGAGAGGGAGTCCTTGTACGCCAAGGAATCCAAGTGTGACTTGGGAATGACCGAATTGCTTTATCTAGGTCATATTATCAATGCAGATGGAGTGCGCATGGATCCTGAAAAGATCCGCGCCATTATTGATTGGCCTACACCGGCAAACCTGACACAGTCGAGAGGGTTTCTCGGTTTGTGTGGATTCTACCGCAGGTTCGTGAATGGTTATTCACGACATGCAGCCCCGATGACAGATTTATTGAAGAAGGGGGCATTTATTTGGACTCTTGAGGCACAGGAATGCTTTGATAGATTCAAGGAGTTGATGACCACATGCCCAGTGTTAGCTCCAGATTTTACGAAGCCTTTTGAGCTTCAGTGTGATGCATCAGGTGAGGGCATTGGTGCGGTGCTCATGCAGGACAAGCACCCGATTGTGTACGAGAGCCGCAAACTTAGAGGACCCGAGAGACTATATAGCATTTATGATAAGGAGATGCTCACGATCATGCATGCCTTAGCAAAATTCAGGCAGTATCTTGTTGGCAGCAAATTTTGCATAAAAACTGATCATAACAGTTTGAGACACTTTTTAGGGCAGCGAGATCTTAATGACAGACAGCAGAAATGGGTCAGTAAGTTGCAGGCTTATGACTTTGATATTTCATATATCAAAGGTACACAGAACGTAGTGGCAGATGCACTTTCACGTAGACCGTATTTGAGCACTATGGTTCATATCTCGGAGGATTGGAGGCATATGATAGTGGCAGAGTATGCCAAGGATAGTTGAGACTCCGTATTGTTTGAGGATCATGATGAGCTGGTATCTGCGGCTTGTAAATAAACGGTCATTTACAGGAAACGAGACTATTTTTGATCGAGGTTACGAGGTGAAGAACATATCTCGTTATCTGAGACTTTCGCTGACGCCTCTGGTGTCCGGGATATTCAAGCACTAAATAGAATCACGAGGAGAGGTTCACATGGAAGGACTCGGGAGATGTTCTTCCAATAACAATGCGTGATGCCACGTATTGAGAATAGCGAGAGCACGATACAGCGTGAGTTTATTACAGCCACTTCGATTCACGGCAGAAGTGCAGATACTGTCGATGGACTTTATTACAGGCTTGCCTAAAGCCCAAGGGCGTGATTGCATTTATGTAGTTGTGGATCGGCTTACGAAGTATGCCCACTTCTTTCCGATCACCACGGCTTACACAGCTACACAGGTAGCTGAAATATTCCGAGCCAAATTTTTCGTTTTTCAATTTACAAATTACAAGCAGTGCACCCGTTAAGGTTAGAGGAGAAAACCAAAACGTGCAAAAAGCAACTCTAACCAGAATGGCGCCGATGATGGCGAGCATTGGTCAGAGGATCTTCCTATTCTAAATGCAGGAAAGAACTCAACGTCAAGTATGTGCTACCCAATCCAATGCGGAGTGAGGGGCGACCATATGACGGAGTGAATACAAAGCAATGCTTGAAAGGAACTACTGAAAGTTGAAACACTCAACACCCAAAATGTGCTTGCTGACCCAAAGTGGGTAAGTAGCGACCATAGGGCGGAGATGGACTACATACAATATCAAGTGCTGAAAGAGAAAAGAACATTACAATTTGATAAGCAAGAACTTAAATGGCTGCCAGTACTACTGCCAGCATACAATTTGAAAGATGACAACTGGCTATCAATTATAAATCAGCGTATGTGTAGTTTGCAACAATATTAGTAATCCCGTTGCTGAGAAATGAAACTTAAATGGAGATAGAATTTGACATATCCAACCTTGTCCAAGCTTGGCAAATCCTTAATGAAGTCTCCACAACGCTTGAAGAATTCTCACCACCATCCGATGAAGAAGTTGCAGATTTCTCCCCACTGTATATCAGACCTGCACCTTACAGTGAATAACCAGCAACATATAGAACTCTTGAATTGCTCGGAACTCCCTTAATACTTATTCAAACAACCTGAGACTGAATGCAAAACATACATATGATGGAGGCGCTCAAACCCAAACCAAAGAACAGACCTAAAATGCAAGGATTATTTAATGCACGAATTCCAAGAGAACTGAAAAGTACGACTCAACCAGGAAGGGCGATTTCTTTATTAAAAATTCAGATCTGCTTCAAAAAATCTATAAACTTGCATACATTGGCGCCTAGCCTAGAAGGATGGAATGGAACAATACCCACAATGGATTTTTTTGTCTTTTTGGATTTATAAGTAAAACATCAAATCTGCTAAGCTAAAATGCTACAACCAGAAATCTCTAATATGCCAAAACTGAACCTAAGATGATAAATACGGATTACAATGCACAAACTCCAAAGCACTCACAAACTGAACTAAGAATCATCACTAGTCGTTGTCTTACAAACGAGAAGAGATGCCCAAGCTAGGAGGCCTTCATTCCTCGAAGCAGTCCCAGAGCCAATCCGGCAGCATAACAGTATAGTCGGCAAAAGATCCAGAAATGATGCACAAGACTTCTTTTTATAAGTTTCGTTTGACTTCACGAAACCCTAAAATCCAACTCAAAGTTCAAACCCTAACTCTTCCTTCAATATGGCGTCCTTTTCACCTTTAGCTCAATAATCATATTTTAATTAAAACATCACCTTGATAAATGCACCCCAATTAATTTGCTTTGACTTAGGAGAACTCATCAAATATTAAATATAACCTTAATGAAGGTGCCACCCTTTGAGTCCATCTTTTAAAATAACTTTAAGTCATTCGACTAGGCCAAGGTGATAAATAACATTTTAATTATAATATTTTTAGAAAGGGCAATGAGCTGGAGCTTCAGAGCTGCAGTGCAGAGGCCCAGAGCTAAGATCATGCACTTGAGGTCAGTGAAGGGAAAGTCAGGCTGCGATGCAATCACATTTCTTGCCAAAAGTAAGAGTTTACTAAAATGGTAAATTCTAGAAAATGCTCTGAATGCGGATAGGCATGCCTGTGACTCTGAGAAACAGAGAAGGAACTCCTCCATTGGATCATCATCTACGAACAATGACCTCCTCAAAATGAGAGCCCTAATTTAACTTCAGGTAGCCGGGTTCCCAAAGAAAGGAGCCAGCAGGTCCCTGGAAATGTCGAGGAGGTTTGAGAAGGGACATTCTGATGAGAGGTATTCTTTCCATAGGAAGGTAATTAGGACTTCATGGGTTGCACCGAGCCTTCGTGAAATGACAGAGATAGTCGGTTCCTGAGTAACTTCTGGCAGGAGGTATTCAGACTTTGTGGGACCGAGCTCACTCCGAGCACTAGTTATCACCCGCAGACTGATGGGCAGACGGAGATTGTGAACAAGTGGGTGGAAGGTTACCTCCGAAACTACATAGCAGGGCCGCAGAAGGCGTGGGTCAAATGGATACATTTGTGTGAGTATTGCTATAACTCGACATTCCATATGACCATTCAGATGTCACCCTTCATGGCGTTGTATGGGTATGAGGCGCCGAGTTTCCTTGATTTGCTACTGAGCGACAGTAGAGTGCCAAGTGCAGGAGGTTGGTTGCAGGAGAGTCAGGACACTATGAGGGCTCTCAAGGAAAATATAGCCAAGGCACAAAATCAGCAGAAACAGTATGCGGATTAGAAGAGGACGGAGAGGCATTTCGAGGTTGGTGACATGGTCTACCTCATGCTGCAGCCCTACCGTCAGTCCACTCTTGAAGAGTGGGTCAGGCACAAAGCCACGTTATTCACGGTCCTTTAGGATCTGAGGAGAATTAGAGGTGGCTTATGAGCTTGAGCTTCCAGCAGAGAGCAGGGTACACAATGTATTTCATGTATCACGCCTCAAGAAGGCGTTGGGTCATTGTGTGGTACCGTTTGCAGTTCTACCTCCCTTAGATGATGAGGAAAGCTGATTTTAGTACCTGAGTCCATCCTGGAGTATAGGGAGAGACAGTTGCGTAGGAGGACTATCAGGGAATATCTGGTGAAATGGAGAGATTTTCCTGTTGAGGATGCTACATGGGAGAGCGAGTCATTCTGACATAGGCATTGAATACTTGAGGACAACAATTTCCGGGAGGAAGCGGGTATCATGTCCCTTCTACATTGACATCTCTGGAACGGAATTGGCCTATCATACGACCCTAAGTAAGGCGATAAATTTGGATAGAGGAGTCCTTTGTGGAACTTAGCTCCAACCGGTTAATGAGGTTTGTCGATAGGCTTCGTTTGAGCTCGTCGAGACTTCTTCTTTGAAGTTGCTATTTTAGCAGTTCTGGCGGTCCATTAGGGCGCTGCTGACTTTAGCGGTATGGATTTGGTAAGCGTTGAGAATCCTTCCAATGTTAAATCCGGCTTAAGAACGGATCGATCATGAGGATGAGAGAGAAATATTAATATTTAATTGTATTAGTAAATGAGTATTTGATGATTATATAATATAAAATTATAATATTAAAATTACCAACTTAAGTGATTGTTTGAGGGTCGCCATCATCGAGAGAGAGAGCCAATTGGCAATTAATTTATTATAAATATTTATTTGAGACTATTGAATAATTAAAGGGAAAAGTTGAAATATTTTAATGAAATTCTCTTTGTGGAATCACTTTCAAGAAGATAAAGAGTTTGCCTTAGAGTAATGCCATTATGTGATTATTAGAAATTGAAATTTATCAACTTTGATACGAGCAGGAACTTTAGGGTTTCAAGTTAATTCAGCAGAGAGGCAGAAGCCATCTCCACTTTGACGATTCAGAGAATTGTAGAAATAAACACGATCTATTGCGGTGAGAATTTCTTCATTGAGGAGGAATCCTGAGAACATCGAGAGATATTTATATTCGGGGTTCTTGAGGAGTTTGCATTAGGCTTTCATTCATCTGGCCCTTATTCACGGAGATTTGGGCTGTAAAGCTGAAACATTCATTAATTACTCCATTGCCAGCCTAGCCATGCTATGCAGGGCCGCACCCTTTACGTATCTTTGGCAGAAGTACCACTTGAAGGGAGCCGTCCTTTTGTTCTGGAGAAAACGCCTTTCCTTAAGGTCATATTGCATCATTTCTGGAGGCGCCTAAGCTTAGAGATCTTATCCGGAGCACCAGACGGAAGGAGAAAGTAATTTATTATTTCTGCCGTACCAGCTACAGCAGTTCATTTATTGCAGCCAGATTGCCAGGTTCTTAATAAAATTTCATTGTTTTTTTGCTTGCACGCAACTGGGTATTTTTGTAATCATTTCAGAAGATCAAAATAAATATACTGGCACCCATATTCCATCATTTCCAGAGTTATTTAATTTTTATTGAATTTATTTCAAATTTCTAGCAAAAATCGCATTTTACCATATTCATGCAAAAACCCAAAAATCACAAAAAAAAAACAAAACTTCAGAAAAACTTTAGAAAAACAGTCAGAGACAGAAGAAGGGGAAACCTAGGGTTTCTACACAAAACAAATTAATGGCATAATCTTCAAGCAAGTTGAGAAGATGATGGATTCTTCTGAGGTATGGAGAAGTTTAAAGGTTGAAGTGGAATAGTTATGAAGGACATTTCATTACTTATTTCTTGCCTATGATTAAAAATTGTCGTGAATGAGACGAGGCTACAAAAAATAAGAAAGATTTATAGGTGAAGAGGAAGTATTGAGAGCTCTGGTGTATTAAAGAAACTGCTTATTTAACTCAAGAACGCGTTGAAGTTGAATGTATTAGCTATGAATGAAGGTATCGATTATAACAAGGAAATATTAATATTTCCATGTAATTGATGTTTGTCATTTAGCAACTTTGGAGGCATTGTATGAGTTAGAGATATTCAAAATTAAATTTTCAAAAATAAATCAATATACAATTTACTAGAGCTGCAGCCATCCAAAATGATACCATAATTAATGTGGTAAGGGGTTGGATATTATTTGATGTCGTGGAGTTGATTCTTTCAAGGAGGCGCTATCTATTACAAATTCCTTTCGCTTGAGACTCATTGGAAGCAACCACTTGTTGTGGAAGCTAACATTCAAAAGGTCCATGTAGCTTCTTGAATATTTTAAATTAACAGGTTTGGAATATCATTCTACCGGACAAAGGAAGTTCAATATTTTGGGAAAAATCGACTTATAATATTAGTGTGAAGGGTGCTGCTTATTTTAATAGCTATCACCTCAGTTTCAAAGGAGTCTTTGAGAATTTACAGACATTTGAGTCTCAATCAAAAAGATGTTATATCAAAGCTTTGTCGTCATTTTGAACCACCACCCCAGTTTAGCTAGCTACGTCATCCAAGTCAAAATAGAGCCAACACTATAAGGAAATGTATAACAAGAATAAAGATTAGGCAAAATAATTCACTAAGGGAGGCGAATTCACTGACCCTTAGGTGTTGAAAATTAAGAGCCGCTTCATATCGTTAATCCATGATCAAGTGCTAGTCGTGCAAGCAGTCTGGTCTGGCTGAAATCTTAAATCTTGATCTCTGTATCAAGTATTGGAGCTTAATATTTATATCAGGTCAGAAGTTTGCATTGTTGTGTTTACTTGTGGAATCTGATGGACAATATTCTGAAATATATATGTTTGAGATGTCCAATGTCATTCATGTGATATGTTGATTTATTGCTGGCAAAATAGATGTCTACATTTCTTGTATTTACATTGGTGAAGATTTTCTATGTTGATTGATTTGTAAAAACAATTGCCAAATATTGAACTCAAAATTGGGAAACAAGTTTAGTTTTACCTTTAGCCAAACTATTTGACAAAATGCCTGAATAGTGGTAGTCTCAGAATTGAAAAAAACATTGGTTAAGGGAAGCTCAGAATAGGGTAGATCATTACAGTGATATCAAAGCTCAGAAAATCCCTGCCATTCTGTTGGGTAATTCAGCGATTGGTGTTTGAGCTGTAAATTATGGCTTCATCAAGTGACAAAGAATTGGGTAAGAAACTTTATCTTGCAGGTAAGAAATTTGAACACCTACCTCAATCAAAAAGGGTTCTTCTTAGCACTTTGGAGGAAGTAGAAGGGTGTTTATACATGGTAGATTAGTCACCTTCCCAATCATTACAACTAGCTTTGACTCCAACAGTGCATTCTCTAAGTAAGCCAATGTTTATGAGACATCATGATAAAGATGTGAGACTTGTAGTCACCAGTTGTCTTAGCGAGTTTATGAGGACTACAACTCCTGAGGTTCCTTATGAAGATGACATAATGAGGGAGATTATACAGTTGATTGTTGAGAGATTCCATGGATTATCTGATGATCGAGGCCCTTCCTTTGGTAGAAGGGTTAAGATGTTAGAAGTGATTGATTTAGAATGTAATGATCTTATTCTTCAGATGTTCCATTACTTCATAGCATCTATCAATAAGGATCATGGAGAAGCTATTTTCTCTTATATGTAAACCATTATGGCCTTACTCGTTGATGAAACTAATTTTCAGCCGCCCGTGTCTATGTTGATGGCTATTTTGAAGCAAGAACAGGATGTCTTTGTAGCTGCTTATGAGTTGGTTAGTAAAATGTTCGAACAATGTAAGGGAAAGCTGAAACCTTTTTGGGTTAATGAGGAACAAGCGGATGAAAAAAAATTAAAACCGTGGATGAAATTCCTTCTAAACATAGTGCTGTTCAAATTCCA
Organism: Sequoia sempervirens; assembly: GCA_007258455.2. Classification (NCBI taxonomy): domain Eukaryota; kingdom Viridiplantae; phylum Streptophyta; class Pinopsida; order Cupressales; family Cupressaceae; genus Sequoia; species Sequoia sempervirens. The sequence goes on along the minus strand of VDFB02353493.1, from coordinate 286,868,088 downwards.
AAATATGAATTATGCCATGACGATGTAGCTGAAATTGAGAGCCATGATATAGAAGACAAATCCGAAATTTTATTACATGAAGTTGAGATTGATCATTCACCCAATGAGACATGTGAAGTGAAGATACAGATGAAAGTCTCCAAAGATATGATTGTTGCAGCCCTATCACGCTTTGACCACATACAAAATCTTATTGAAGATCTTTTTTGGAAGGCCCAAATTGAGAGAAGAAAAAAGGGTATTGAAGGAGGAACCCCTCTTGCAGATTTACAGGTAGTCAAAGAAAATTTGAGGACTTTGAAATCTGATTTTTTGAGCTTACTTTTGGATAGAGATTGTTCCATCAATCTTGCAGAAAACAGTTTGGGTGCATTGAATGAAAAGGTACAAGAAGTAGATAAGCTCGCCTTTGAGCTTACATCTACTAAAGAGTGTTTGGAGAGTACTTAAATGGCTCTTCAAGAGGCTGAAATTCAGTTAGCTGATGAAAAACAATCTTTGGAACAAGAAATTGGGAATGGTGTTGGAAAAATCAAGCAAGCACTAGATGAGTTTGATGGGCTTTATATTGATGCTGATTTAGAGCAACCTTCCAAGTTGATAAGAACAGAGTTGGAACAGCAAGCTGATCAATTGAACCAAGTTGATACAAACTCTTTTTAGATTACACATAATCCTCTCTTTGAGTGGGATGCATATTCCACTTTTGATAATCCACTATTCGTGTGGTAGGACGAAACCATTTCTAATTCAAGTGGTGTGGTTGATGAAGACTACAAGATATGGGATCCAGGTAAAACTAAAGATTAGGTTGATGAAATGGGCTTTACGCAAAATTGCAGATTTGAAGCTGTTCACTTTTCAATCAGCCAACACATGGTTTTTGATATTTGCATTTAGATGGTTTGGTCTATATTTTCAGTCAGTAAGTGGAGTATGTATTAGTGGGAGTTTAATGTTGATGTTGGTTCTATAATTGAGAAAGACTCTTCAATCAGATTTTGGCTCACAAAACCTATGCATATAAGAAGTTTCTTTCATTGTAACTGCTGCTCCAACAATGTAATCCTGATTTTTACAAAATTAGCTAGTGAGCTGATCAATTTTCAGTATTTGTAGATTATGTGGCAGCGAAATGTGGAAGAATTTTCTGATATGATTCAATTATTTCATATTTCCACATTGATGAGTGATGTTTATGACCATCCTTTCAAGTTGTTGATTTATGTATTTCCAGATGTTGCTTTGATGTTTTCAGCTTTATGGGTAACTTGAAGTCCTCATGGATATTATTTTGGCATTTGGAAATTGAATCTTCTTGAGATGCTATCAGTTGGTATTAAAGAAATAGATTCTATGACAACTTATTCTAGAGTTGTTTATGTTGCATCTTGTCTAATCAACAGCTTATCAGGAATTTATTTTCATTATTTATGGAGCTTCGTGAGGATTGTAGAGGAGAACCATCCTTTCTTGATGAACAAAGTGTCTGTTTTGTTGTTCAAGATCAAGATAGGTAGTTTGATTGCAGATATGTACCTCATTGGAGTGTCTTGGTAGGTGAATTCTCATGGTGCACATTTTATTTTTCAAAGGGAATTCAGTTTTGGGTAGAGGTTGATTATTTTGTAGGGTGTAATGTCCCCATTTTCGAGACCATCAGAGTTTGGAAGATTAGCTTATCATTTGACCCTCGTAGGCTAGTGTTGTGGATTAGAGGGTCCAGTTTGGGCATTAATGAGCTCTTCAAGGGGCAATTAACAATGTTTTCCTTTCCAAATCATTGGTATATTCTAAGGCTAAGTTATTCAGGCGATTCTAGCTTCATTTGTATGTACTTACTATTTATAGTAAGTCAGTGAGTTGATAGAGGCCAAGCTTACTATTTTTAGTAAGGCATCCAGTTGGACAAAGGGAGCAATGGGTAAACCGGTGGCAAAGTCAGAATTGATGAATGGCATTTATTTATGGAGTTTTAATTATTATTAAAGTACAACTTTAATAATAATTAAATAATATTTTAAAGTGCACATCATTAAATATTATTTGACTTTATTATAAAAGGTTATTTAATGAGATGTATTTAAGTCAATTATTAAAGTGCATAACATTAGGTCATATTTGACTTTATTAGTGGGGCCCATTTTATGACATAAGTTAATTATTAAAAAGCATTTGACTTGGGCACCTATTTCAATGAGTTATTATAAAGTACAACAAAAGCACATTTTAAAATGTATTTTAATGATTATTACACCTCTTGGAAGTCGTGCTTTTGGAGAAGCATATAAAAGCTTTGAAATTTATTTTCATTCATCATCTACACTTGTGCATTTAAGAGTTTTTGCATTGGGAAAAGGAAAACCGGGGTTTTCTGCTTTCTTGGACTTGGAGAGCATAGCTTCATGTTTCAGCATTCCTGAGGGTGTGAGAGAGCATCTGAAGGTTGCACATATAGGTGATTACAATTAGTGATCACATTGAGCGGATTAGAGTTGATTTGAAGGGTGTTTGAAGAGATCACAAATCAAAGACAATTCAATTGTTGATAAGAATTGCTGCTAATTGTCTTTAGCTGGGCCGTACTACTCCTAAATCAGGCCGTACCATTCATTCTCAGCAGGCCGTACAGTTCTGATTGGAGGGCGTGTGAACTAGAGGCTGAAACGCCTCTTCCTTTGGCTGCATTTCATCATTTCTAGGGGCGGCTAAGACATGTCTTGAGGATTGAAGCATTAATTTGATGGAGAACATGATAAATGTTAGAAATTTGCCTTTCAAGGGTTTCATCAGCTGCTGCAATTATTTCCATATTTGCATTGATTTGTTGCCTGCCTATCTGGGTATGAGATATTGAAAGAACTCTTGCATAAATTTTATTGCCACAAATCTGAATTCAATGCTTGATGATTTGCTCCTATAATTGTATATATTTTTCTTCTATTTTGTGTATATCTCTCTTGTTTTACTTTGCTTGGCATTATTATCAAAAAATACAAAAAAAACAAGAAAACCACAAAAAACAAAAAAGCAAACAAGCAGATTACAGTAGAAATTATCTCAGGGAGAACAAGGGTTCTTATAGTGGCATTAGAGCGGCTTCCTGCCATCCTGTTGGGTTTAAACAAATATTCAATGAATCAACATCTTGCATCATTTGAGTGACCAACACTCATTAGTTTCCAGTCAGTTTCAGTTATGGGTTACTTTAGTATTGAAGGAAAATCCAGGGAAGATATTGAATGGAAAGCCATCAGGCTTAGGGAAGGTTATGAACAAGAATCCCCATGACTGTTTGAGGACTATCATAGAATGCCAGATGATTTTAAAGCACAATACTCTCTTAATAATTATCTAAACTTTGTTGTCACCTTGAGTCTTGAAAAGATTGGGTTGGTAAAGTATATTAGGAGGATGTATAAGGAAAACATTTCATCTAAAGGGGAAAAATTCAGTCATGGGAAAGATGTTGCAATGAGCAACAGGATCAGTCTTTAGTATGATACACCCCATGCTTCAGTGCCTATTGATGGGCACAGTGTGAGCAGCTATGATGGAACCTTCAATTCATATAATGATGATGGTTCTACATCTAAACTCAATGTACAGGTTACAGGTCCTCCTAAAATGAGCAAGAACCAAATGCGAAGACAAAATCTATGCTTCTCATGCAAAGGATTTTGGGAGCCTAACCACCAATGCACGGATGAAAAGGTGAAAAAACTTTAAGTAGAAAAGTCAATCACAAAAGAAGAGCCAAAGGAACAATCAACAGATTTGCAGTTCACTGAATCAACAAGTAAGGATCCAAAGAATAATTTTTACGATGTTAAGGAAAAAGAACCACTAGATGCTACTACAAGTGAAGTGAATACAAAATTCTACATTGGTGATGTAGAGATTGTTCTTAATTAGTGGCATGAAGGTTTGGATTTACTTGATGATCCATTATTTGAACATAGCATTATCTCACCAGCTTAACATCGTAATTGCAAGGAATCAGATTGTGAGTTGGGTGTCTTGGAAGATGTTATTGTCAAGGCACATGAAGAAACCACAAAAGGGTATGACAACGATTCTGATTTTTGTGACAGCAGTCATATTCCTTTGCATCATCATGATATAGCAGCCATTACATGTGAGGATGATGGACGTGTGGAATTCCCTAACATTGACACTAAAGATTTGGGTGTTAAAAATGAATTATGTGATGTGGATTCAAGCCACAAGTCGTTTGATTTTGCGAATCAGACCTTAGAAGATGTGGACAAGACACAAGCTTTGTGTGATGGGTGGTTACAAAGAGTTGAGAAGGCAAAGTTATTGGCTGCCCAAGCAAAACAGCGTTTGCAAGAGGTCAAGGAACGTTGCAACTAGCTAGATCAAGCAAAGAAGCAGAGTGTGTCACACCTTAGATCTCTAATTCTTCCAAGAGAAGAACGTGTAGAAGTTGAGCATGCAAAGGAGAAGTGTCTTGAGGTAAGAAAATAAGAAGAATATGCAGTTATGTGTGAACAAGAGAAGACGTATGATTCAAAAAAAATTATTGGTACATGTAGCTTGCATCTTGAGTCTCATGAGATACCTCTAGTTGAGAGCCCATTTAAGGCTCAAGTCTTAGAGTTGGGTGAACAAGTGGATTATACATTTAGTGGATCAGCCACTAATGTCATTACTACTCATGTAGATGGAAACATAGGTGTGCCAGATTTGTATTGGTCTGTAAGCATTTATGACATACTTAGTGAAACACAATCCGTTCATGTTATCGGCTCTATGCTAGAGTGTGTAGCTGCTCTACTTCAGAGATTTGTGTTGCATGCCATGGAGATTCTTGTGCACAATTTATATGGGGATGATTGTCAATGTTGGGATCCGGGTGGTGACAGGCTTGGCACAACAGTGTGGTTGGGTCCCGATAAATTACTTCACCACTCTCAACATGGTGAAGGTTATGTAAGAGTTGCATAGGGGAAGACAACAGGTAATGGGTATGACAGACGTCCATTCTAGCTATGGGATCTAGGGATCGATTTGGTTGGTGGATGGCTTCTTTCTTCTATTAGGGTTGACCTAGTCACATGGTATAGTGGTATCATGTTGACGCCACAGGATTTGGATGGGGCATTCTATAGGAAGATCTAGGATCCCGACATTTAGTTGAGCGTTGTTCGCAAAGTTTGGGATCCTTCTGGTGCATCAGGATTCCATACAAAGCTTACTGGTGACTTACATGGCATGTACAGTGTGCATAGAGCCCACAATTACATTTTTGATTTACTTGTACATGAGCTGATATTGATGCACAAACTTGGTGCGCATGAGTTGGATAGTTGATATGATGTTTATCTTCGCGCAGTTGTGTTTATTCTGGTGCTACAGGAGTTGGTTGGAGATTGCTTGGGGGCAAGCAATGAAATATTCCGAGCCAATTTTTTTCAAACTTTCAATTACAATAAATAGAGCAATACATGGTCGTTAGGGTTAGCTCTAAACCAAAACGATGTTGAAGCAACTCTAACCAAAATGTACACCAGGATCCCGATGTGGGCAAGGTGTGAGCATTGGTCAAAGGATCTGAGTGCAGAAACAAAGCTGGAAGGAACTCTAACCAAGAATGGCGCCAAGTGATGGCGAGCATATGGTCAGAGGATCTTAATGGAAATGCTAATACAAGAACTCTAACCAAGAAATGCGTCAGCGAACAACGAGCATGTGGTCAGAGGATCCCTACCATCTAATATGCTGAAAGCAAACTCAACACCAAGTATGTGCTACCCAATCTAGTATGGAAATGAGGCGACCATATGGCGGAGCAATTACATGAAATAAAATACTGGAAATGGAGCTCAACGCCAAGTATGTGCACTCCTATCCAAGATGGGTAGGCGCTATCATATGACGGAGCAACTAAAAAGTAAATACAATAGACTGAGCAAGGATCAGTCTCTTCCACGAAATGTGGGAAATGTAGATTTCTTAAACAAGTAAATAGGTGGCATAGCCAGCCTCTTCCACCAATAGTGGGAAATATAATAAAGAGCTTACAAATGTGAATATTGGCTGGTTAGTACTACTAACAGCCTTACAATGTAATATATCTCCTGCAAGCACGATGGATTAGAGTGATAATCAAACTGCTGAAATGTAGAGCTACTCCAGAATGATTAATATGACTAAGACAGACAATCCCAGCCCAATTAATAATTTTACTAAGTCTGATATGACAGACCTGCAGTTAAAAATGGTGAAACCAGCAACTCCAGAACTCACTTAAATGCTCATATCTCTCTCAATACTCACTCATTTAACTTGAAATCAGTTGCAAAACATTCTAATGATGATGACAATGAAGATGGATCACAAAAACTTCTCACAAAGACCCCTATTTATTTTGCACGACTTCCAAGCACTTACAAAGTGAAATTGCCTGCAAGCAAGGGCGATTTACTTTAGATAATTCATAGACTTCAAATAAAATTCTGTAAACTTGCACATATGGTCGCCCTACATAGGAAAATAGATTGGAACAGTACCTAAAACAATATTATTTCTGTTTCTTGAGTTGTGAGTAAAAACAACCTACAGCCATACAAACCAGCAACTCTAAAATTGACAGAAAATACAATAACTCAACTACAGAATGTGAGAAGAACTAACTACAATGAAAGGAAACCAACTACAACTAAACCTCTCAACTAGTTGCTGTCTTTCAAGCAAGAAGAAGAGCCAAGCTAGGAGGTATGCATTCCTCGAAGCAATTCCAACACCATTCCGACAGCATAACTTTGCAAATTCATCAGATCCCCAAAATGAGGACCCAGAGCTCCAATTTATAACTTCAGAAGAGCTTCCTAGAAACCTCCAAGAAGGGCACCACCTCAAAGATTCTTTTAGGTCATTGACTTGTCTTTTGTCTTCACCCTCAGGATGGCGTACTTGCTTAAGAAGATAAATCACTTTTTAAATAAAATATTTGGCTCACCCAAAGTTGGCGCCCAAACTCCTTGAGCAATATTTGGCTTTAGAAATATTAAAATATTTCCTCCATGTGAAAATACCCTTCAATGTCCCCCTTTTAAAGACAATATTAATTCATGATGCTAGAACAAGGAATTATAATGTTAAATTATAACATTATAATATAAAATATCTTATATCACCATGGAAATGCATCAGAAGCCAAATTCAACCATACCGTCTGAACAGACTGCCATAGTGAAGCCTACTGATTAGGAGTCAACAAGTCAACTGCTAAAAATAGAATTTACTAAAAATAGTAAATCCATGTAATTGCTCAGAATGCCGAACAGAGACCACCAACGCGAAGCTCTCAGAAAACCCAAAAGGAATCCGCAATCCAAGTTCAACATTTCCAAGTGCAAGCTCCGCTAAAAGATGAAAACTTCCTCCAAGAAGCTTGGAAACCCTGATTCGAGCTTCTGCTTAGCTTACGAGTTCCCAGAAATAGGTTAATATCCAAATGAAGAGCGTAGGGCTAAATTGGGGACATTACAAGCAATTTCAAGGAGGGCGGACTGTAATGTCCCCATTTTTTAGAGCATTAGAGTTTGGAAGATTAGCCTATCATTTGACCCTCGTAGGCTAGTGTTGTGGATTAGAGGATCCAATTTGGCATTAATGAGCTCTTCAGGTGGCAGTTAACAGTGATGTCCCCTCCAGATCATTGGTATATTTTGAGGCTAAGTTATTCAAGGGATTCTAACTTCATTTGTAGGTACTTACTATTTATAGTAAGTCAGTGAGTTGATAGAGGCCAACCTTACTATTTTTAGTAAGGCATCTAGTTGGACAGAGGAAGTAGTGGGTAAGTCGGTGGCAAAGTTAGAATTGATGAATGACGTTTATTTATAGAGTTTTAATTATTATTAAAGTACAGCTTTAATAATAATAAAATAATATTTAAAAGTGCACATCATTAAATATTATTTGACTTTATTATAAAAGGTTATTTAATGAGATGTATAAAAGTCAATTATTAAAGTGCATAACATAAGGTCATTGTAATGTCCCCATTTTAGCCATATGCTCTTTTGTGACTAATAGCCTATTGCCGGAAGCCCGTAGGCTCGTCAGAGGTAAAATTAGGGTTTCCTATTTTATAGGAGGGTTTTGAAGCATTTTGAAGGTTTGCATATAAGATTTTTTGATGCATATCTGGTGGAGTTTTCTGGTTTTTGGAGAGCTTCGGAATGGTGTAACATGCATCTCCATCTAACAACCTTTCCTAGAACTTGCTATTTTTAGCGCACGTTGGAGAATCAAGATTTGGATTGCAGATTTTTTCCAGGTTTTTAGAGAGCTTCGTAATGATATAACATGCAAGAGAATTGGGTAACTTTTCAGAATTTACTATTTTTAGCAGTGATCCGATTGGCAACAACACAGTGAGCTTTCTTCTCTAGGTAGGGCAATTGAGTATTTCTAGATTTGGCTTTCTGGGGTGCATTTTAAAAGAAATGATTTATTTAAATCATTTAATTATTATAATGTGTTTTTGACCCCTTGGCCTAGAACAACAACTTCATGTTATTTTAAAAAAAGGGGAACCTTGAGGGTGGAAGCCTCATCAGGAGGTTAATTTAATATTTCTTAAGTTGAAATTATTCTTGAGGTTGGATAATTAATTTATCCAAGGTTATTATTCCCTAAGGAAATTGGACGCCTAAATGAAGAGGAGAAAAGTGAATTAAAAATTAAAATATTCTCAAAACAAGAAGGGTGTCCCATCTAGAGAAACTGGAGGGTCACCTCAGAATCTATTAAAGGAGGCCTTTGTTAATTCATTGATTATCTATGGTTTATCTTATCGAAATGTTGTTGGATTGATTTTAGAACCCGGCTAAGGGAGAGCTTAGCATTTACACCATTTTTTAGGCCTGAAACTATGGTTCCCTAGATGGTCAATTGGGAGTGTGCTTCATTCAAAAGTGCATATTGAGCATCAACGTTTGTCATGTCCCCGAAATCGGACATTTAAATATTAAAACATAATTAAAATAGTTAACCATCTGATATTACACAATTGTAATTGTCCAAAATTATAATTATGAATGTTATAAATATTAAAGTATATAAAAATATAAAATATAAACGTAAAATAATAATTGGACAATTATAATTATTATAAATACAAAATACATATTAAAATATATATAAAGAATATACAAGAAATTTAATATTATTATAATTATAATTATCAAAAGATAATATTATAATTATAGTTATCAAATAAATAACAATATAAATATAAAAATATAAATATTAACAACTTGACATTATTATTATAATATTATAAAGAAAACTAATATATTAATTAATTGTAAATCTGAGAATTATCTAAGACAATATAGAATACAAAATATAATAATAAAAATCATAAATAAAATACTTTATCAACTGCATTATAAACAGCGAAGGGACACAACCCTCCCTTTAATCGCCACCAATGAATCTTATTTAAGTGCAAACTATGAAGAAGTTGGGGGTATCGAATGAGAGAACAGAATTGCTGGGAAAGTAAGGTGTTCACTATTCTCCATGGGGAACGATCTCCTATAAGGATTTGATAAATAAACACGGCCAGCCCATATAAAAGATCCGCTCCTTTATGATTGATTATTCAACTATCATAGAAGCTGTTTGAGGAGAGGATTCGGGTTATCATTAAGGGTTTGACCTTCCATAAGAGATACGATTAAATGAGGATGAAGGGAGATATTAAAGGAGAACTTAGTAAAGAAGAGGGGATAGAGAGAAGCATCAAAAATAAAGGATAAGAATTGAGGGAAGGAAAGTAAATATAGGAGGGAATCATTAATGAGGTATCTATGAACTGCACTGTCAGAAATATGATAAGGCAGTAAGCAGTAAGTATAGATACTTACACATATGCATAGGTAAATATTCATTTATATATATATATATTAGTTACAATAATGATATATAGATATTTGTTAGAAGTAATGATATATGCACATTTAAATAAGATACATATATGTACCTATATACATATTCATATAGATAGATCTGATAATAAATGATATACCATTAGTAATGCATATATATATAGGGGAGAGTACATATGCACTATTTATATAAGAATCTTTAAATAGAATATAAATATATATATATATGTTTTCATATAGAAATAAAGATGTATATGTACTTTGAAGTCAATTAGAAATGATATACATATTTTAGACAGAATTTATATATCTATATATATATATATACACGATTGTGTAAATAATGATGCTTGTAGCAATTATTGAGCCTTATAAATAATGACTCCATTTATTCACTATGTTGTTAAAAGGGTATAATAGAATTCCATCTATGAAATCTTGAAAGATGTTTAATATATAATGTACTTATGAAATATATTATAGAAGAATCATTCATAGAAGTGATAAGAATAAATGAATAATTCCTTGACGTGAACAAAATATTTATACCATTTCCGGATCTATTAGTTTTTATCACTAAACTTATTGATCTCTAAACATTCCAATGTCTCTTTGAGCAATACTTTGGTTGCAAGATTCGGGTTCAAATGTTTCCATCAAAAAGGGGACATTACAAGTGGTATCAGAGCAACTTTCCTGCCATCCTGTGAAAATCATGTATGCAAACCGACCAAGAAAAAGGTATGCTCTATTGCAGATCAGGTATGGGTCACATCCCTTCTAAAATTATGAAAAACAATGACATTATTTTGGCAGATAAATAAGAAAATTAAATCACTGATGAATAGGCATATCTAAATATCATTAATAAATATACCTAAATATATGTGAACTGATGAGTACAGATAGGCAATTGATAAATACAACTTATGCATAATAATACTTGTCTAATGGATGTAATTTATTCTGGGAATGCATGTTACTATTATAGTATTGCTAATATGTTATTTTGAATTGGACAACTAACGATGTTATGATGATCTATCATTCTATTAAAACATAGTATAAGAAGGTGACATCGTTTGATGAAGGTTTCTACAGCTCAAAGTGGTAAGTTTTAGGTGTGTATTTTCATAGCCCTAATCAGCAATACCTTTATAGTTGTAAAACAATATTTGTTAAACGTGTTATAAATGATGGATAAGGGATTGGTAATTAATAGATTTAAGGACTAATGCATATGATAAATAGATTATTAATATCTTAATGAATCCTCATAGCATGTTGTAATTGTGGGTAACTTGTTAATATGATAATCATTAGATGCAATTTTTTGTATCATCAAACAATCATGTAGTTGGTTGAGGGGTGGAACCGATAGGTTGAGCAGATACTAGAGTCCCTTTGAGGTAGACCACCCTCATTGGATGACTGCAAGTCTGCCATTGAGGGCCGAGGGGGTCATTACAACGGGTGCTTGTTGGCCGCTCTCGGGCTGAGAAGGAAATACTCTAAGGGCCTCCTATGGAAATCCTTCCTTCAAACTATCGCATGGACTGTGTTCAAATTATGGTCTCTCACTCTAATAAACCATTAGATGAGGTGGAGTGGATGCCCACGAAGGAGAGCAGATGACTAGGGTCCCTTCAAGGTAGGCCACCCTTCGTAGATGGACTGCGGTCTGTCACTTGGGGCCGAGGGGGTCATTACAACGGGCGTTTGTTGGCCGCTCTCGGGCTGAGAAGGGTATCACTAAGGGCATCCTTGTGCGTGATCCACTCTGCCCCATTTGGGAATTGGATGATCAAAGAGATGATAACTTGGGTGTTTTAATATCTATTTAGTTGCTTAGAAATTTATAGGTTGAATGCATGATTACATATAATTTACCAGTGATTAATATGATAAGAATGGTTTTTCATGATTTCATTATGTTTGATTAATATCTTTCAAGTTAGTATTTTTATTTTATTTTATGAAGTATGATTGTACCTCATTAGTGTATATACTAGATGACCTTGGGATTGTGGAGGGGTCCACGGTGTAGTATGGGATGCACTGAATCCCCTTCCCCAACTGTCTGATAGTATATTTCATGCGTGTGTGATTATATTTGAGTGTATACTTTATGACTTGTGGTTGAATTTGCAGTTGGGTATATACTCTATGATTGCATTTGTATTTGAGTGTATACTCTATGATTGTATGTGTATTTGAGTTGACTTGTGACGATATTTGAGTGTATATGATCTTGTATTTATATTTGAGTGCATATTTGATGGATTGTACTTAAATTCAAGATGTATTTGTATACCATCAGACTTTGTATACTCTGTGACCTTGAATTCAAGTGTGTCATTCATGACTATGTATTGGGTGTATATGACATGGTATTTGCAGTGACTTATATTCAAGTGTATACATTGCGACTTATATGTATTCATACGTATGCTTTGTGACTTCTTGCACTCGTGCATATACTTCATGTTTTACCAGACTTATGGTATTTTGTTTCTTGGATAACGTCTTACTTGATCATTTCATGACTGATGCACTCTTATACATGACTACTCCATTCCTAAGTGTATGCTTGTGTTTGTGAAGTTCATACCTTGTATGTAATTGTTTGTATGTACACTCTAATGAATGCTTCATAGTATGTATTTTCCATTTTTTGAATGAATGATATGCTTATATTTTGTGCATAGAAGTAAATTTGAGTATACTTGAATGCTCTACATATTCATGCCCTAAGTAATGACTAAATGCTTCTTGCTCTTTGTATGCTTCCTGTTAGAGTGTATCTACATTGCTTCCTACCTTATGAGTATTTACGCATTGCATACCTTGACTGAGTTTATGTGCTCTACATGTAGTTACATGATTTATATGCCTTATGCGAATTTGATTGAGTGTCTTATTCCATGTATTTATAAGTGTATTTCGTGTATTTCATGTGTAATTTGTGATTATGCTCTTACATGTGTTCATGTTTGCTCCATGCTTTGCATCTTGTATGCATATTTGACATGACTGCTCTGTGGATAAATTTCTAATGTGTCTTTCATAACTAGTGTGTTTTTGACATGTCTACTTGCGATTGGCAAGCATACCTCATGCTTGATATATTCAAGTGTATACTTCATGCCTTATGTATTCGAGTCTATGTTTCGTGTTGGGGTATGCTCCATGTATTTATTCATGCCAGTACTTCATGCTTTACTGCTTATGTGTATTCAAATGTATGATTTATGTCTTATGATGGTGCCTCTTGTTTTATATGCTTGCTTTATGCCCAATGTGCTTTAGCATGTTTACTGCGTGTGTATATTTTTGTTATGTATATTTTATTTCTTGAGTGTATATTTCCGATTGAACGTGTATACTTCCTCGAATGTATTTTGAGTGTATTATTGTGCCTTGCTTGCATTTCCTAAGTGTATCATATCTTGCGAGGATTATGTGTTTGCTATATATATTTTTGTTGTTCCTTCAACATGATTAACTCATAAAAGCCTTATGTATGATAAGTTGCTCCATGTATGGTATGTATACATCTTGAGTGATTGATTGCTTCATGTTTTAAATATTTTCTCAATATTTGGTATGTATTCAACATATGCGACCCATGCGAAAGCCTCGAAAGCCTTGCAAGTGTATGATTCATGCTTTATACAAGTATACAACTTTATATGTATTCATGTGTGCTCTCCATGTTGTATGCGTATACGTCTTGCTGTATGTTCTACATATGTTTATATCTTATGCGTGTATATAATGGTGCTTCATGTTCATGTGTATTTATATTTTATGCTTCGTGCCTCACATATCGCTGTCCAAAATGTTTATGCTTGACATGTATTCATACGTATAATCCATGCCTATGTGTACTCATGTCTTGCCTTATGCTTTGTGTCTTACATGTACTCTAGTCTTATGGGAATTCCTATGTATGTGGTTACACGACTAATGCGTTTATCTCATGTGTGCTTAATGATGATGAAAAAATTTTCTTAGTTGTAATCTAAGTTGATATTGCTTGAGGACAAGCAATCTTGGGCAGGGCGGACTGTCATGTCCCCGAAATCAGACATTTAAATATTAAGAAACATAATTAAAATAGTTAACCATCTGATATTACACAATTGTAATTGTCCAAAATTATAATTATGAATGTTATAAATATTAAAGTATATAAAAATATAAAATATAAACGTAAAATAATAATTGGACAATTATAATTATTATAAATACAAAATACATATTAAAATATATAAAAAGAATATACAAGAAATATAATATTATTATAATTATAATTATCAAAAGATAATATTATAATTATAGTTATCAAATAAATAACAATATAAATATAAAAATATAAATATTAACAACTTGACATTATTATTATAATATTATAAAGAAAACTAATATATTAATTAATTGTAAATCTGAGAATTATCTAAGACAATATAGAATACAAAATATAATAATAAAAATCATAAATAAAATACTTTATCAACTGCATTATAAACAGCGAAGGGACACAACCCTCCCTTTAATCGCCACCAATGAATCTTATTTAAGTGCAAACTATGAAGAAGTTGGGGGTATCGAATGAGAGAACAGAATTGCTGGGAAAGTAAGGTGTTCACTATTCTCCATGGGGAACGATCTCCTATAAGGATTTGATAAATAAACACGGCCAGCCCATATAAAAGATCCGCTCCTTTATGATTGATTATTCAACTATCATAGAAGCTGTTTGAGGAGAGGATTCGGGTTATCATTAAGGGTTTGACCTTCCATAAGAGATACGATTAAATGAGGATGAAGGGAGATATTAAAGGAGAACTTAGTAAAGAAGAGGGGATAGAGAGAAGCATCAAAAATCAAGGATAAGAATTGGAGGGAAGGAAAGTAAATATAGGAGGGAATCGTCAATGAGGTATCTATGAACTGCACTGTCAGAAATATGATAAGGCAGTAAGCAGTAAGTATAGATACTTCACATATGCATAGGTAAATATTCATTTATATATATATATATATAGTTACAATAATGATATATAGATATTTGTTAGAAGTAATGATATATGCACATTTAAATAAGATACATATATGTAACTATATACATATTCATATAGATAGATCTGATAATAAATGATATACCATTAGTAATGCATATATATATAGGGGAGAGTACATATGCACTATTTATATAAGAATCTTTAAATAGAATATAAATATATATATATATGTTTTCATATAGAAATAAAGATGTATATGTACTTTGAAGTCAATTAGAAATGATATACATATTTTAGACAGAATTTATATATCTATATATATATATATACACGATTGTGTAAATAATGATGCTTGTAGCAATTATTGAGCCTTATAAATAATTGACTCCATTTATTCACTATGTTGTTAAAAGGGTATAATAGAATTCCATCTATGAAATCTTGAAAGATGTTTAATATATAATGTACTTATGAAATATATTATAGAAGAATCATTCATAGAAGTGATAAGAATAAATGAATAATTCCTTGACGTGAACAAAATATTTATACCATTTCCGGATCTATTAGTTTTTATCACTGAACTTATTGATCTCTAAACATTCCAATGTCTCTTTGAGCAATACTTTGGTTGCAAGATTCGGGTTCAAATGTTTCCATCAAAAAGGGGACATTACAACGTTACAAGTTTTGAAGTTATTTTCTATATTTAATGTTGCTGGTTCATCCATGGCTGAAGGAGATTTTCAAACATAGGTCATTGAATGATTTTATTTTGCTCATGGGTATTGGCTCCTTTGTTTTCTAAGCTTAGGGTGACCCTTCTTGCATAATTTCATAATTTATTGTGTTATCCCATATTTTTGACTTGTTAAAAATTGCGATAACCAATCAAAATTTTGATAAAATTTAAAGATTTTCTCTTCGAAAGCACGTATTACGAGGTGCAAAGATTAGAAAATCTCAATTTTAAGTCTATAACCCTTTGGGTTACCATTTTTCATTCATTCTCGTCCATTTTTGTGAAATTTTGAGTCATTTTTAGTGTGTTTTTGGTCAAATTCGGGTTTTTCTGACATCACTGCAAGTAGGAGTTTTTGATCTTGACTGCAAGTCAATAATAGGAAGTTTTTGAGTTCATTGCAAGTTACTTTAAATTTTTAAGTTACTTGTAATTGCTTTTAAAAGGTACGACTTACTTTTTAAGTTACTTGCAATTGCTCTAAAAAGTTCCGATTTTACTTATAAACACTTGCAATTGCTCTAAAAAGCCCCGATTTCATTTAAAACACTTGCAATCACTTTAAAAAAACCCAATTTTCATTAAATTTATTTGCAATCACTTGCAAATGCTTAAAAAAAAGTCCGACTTCTTTTATTTTGACTTGCAACATGTTTTCAAAACCCCGATTTAAATGTTTTTGATGAAAGGTAACTTGTAAAGTGTCATTAAAAACCCGATTTCTGAAAAATTAACTTGTAATGACCTTTTAAAAACCCGATTTCTCTTGTTGCAGGTCTGTTCCTCTTTATTTTTGTTGTTTCTTTCCATTTTAATGTCTTTAATCTTTAACTTTTTGGGATGCCATTGTGTGAGTTTGAGTTTACATTAAATAGAAATGATATGAGATAAAAACGTGTTTTCCTATTCCAATAAAAGTGTTCTTTGCTGAAAACGTTTTTATCTCATATCACAAAAACGCGTTTTTATTTTATATGCCTTCCATCTCACATAACGCCCTTTACTCACCTTTCATTCAAATGCTTTTTCAGCTGAGAACGCGTTTTTCTCTTATATATGAAAACGTCTTTCTTATCATTCCATACGCTTTCCATTTTACTTCCATTTTAAATACACTTGCATTCAAAAAAACTTGCCTTATACACAAAAACGCGTTTTGTTATCATTCATATCCCTTTCTATGTAAAAACGTTTTCCCTTCATTTCCATTTTCTTTCAAAACGCAATTTCCTTTTCATTCCATTTTCATAAATCCTTCATTCCATTCATCTCCTTCCACTTCATCTCATTCCCATTTCCTTGAAAAGAAGAAAAGAATAAAAATGCCCTAGAAAGCAAAACGGGATTTTTCCAATCAATTACAAGTAGGGCATTTTTGTCTAAAATGCAACTACAAGTTAACACAAGGAAATAAACTTGCAATGGCTTCCAAAAATCCCTAATTCACTTTTCACTTGCTATCAGCCTTCCAAGACCCAAAATTCACTTGTGAGCCCATTTTTGCATCAATTTATCCCTTCCCTTGTCAGTCTTGTTTACACACATGATCTATCAAACCAACAAATCAAGGCATGGGCATTGTTTTATAACAATTTCATCTTGAATAAGGTGTTAGGGGTTCTTCATCAGTGAACAAAAGAAGAAGAGATACAACAGTAATTCATGGAGCAGCCCGAAGGTCAATAATCCTCATGAAACCATCTAGGGACAAAATAAATCAAGCATGGAAAAAGAATGCAACAAAGAGAAGAACTTCCTTCCTAAAGAAATGATACTACTCCAAGCCTGTGATAAGGTTGAAGTTCGCCAAGGACACACAGATCATTAAGAATGCAAATTCCCGTTCCAAGTTCGAGATGTCTTCACCAATCCTGAATACTTCAAGTTCTACAAATTATGTTTAAAGTTTTAGATTGGTTTTCAGATTTGATACTGCAAACTTTGAGTTGTTTGTCACGTTTGAAGCTATTGTAGAACGCTCAAGCAAAGGGGGTAACTTGCAGACTTTGTGTTGCGTTTATTTTCTATGTTTGTGCATTAAAAGTACATCATGTAGTTAGATTTTGAGCTGCTACATACTGTACTTAGTTACTAGAAAATCATCTAAAAAGGTTGATAGGAGAGTAAAATTTCAAAGACTTTGTGCTTTCAATTTGATTTCCCATCCCGAAGGAGCAACGAAGGACTTTGTACCTTTATGGAAACTTTGCTTTTTTATTTGTTTACTTCATAAATCATTTATGCTTTCAGCTATGATTCTTTCCTGAAAAGAGAAAAGAATTTAGTCTTTCCTGAAACAAGAGGAAAGATTATTGTTCCACCCATATTTGTTTTTAGTTAGTTAGATAGGGGGAGCCTTCCCTTAAATAGGAGAGTTTAATTCACACACTGTGTTGAAATCACCATTTTGTCAAACCTTCTAAGTTTACAAAATATTCAACCAACATATTGTAAAGTGTTCCATTTTGGGAGAAGTTGCCATTCTTCTCTAGGCCATACCTTTGTTAGAAGCTTGCTTTGGGAATCGATCCCTTCACTTTATGTCAGTTTTGCTTTGACAATCAGTTGCTGGTTGGTCACTTTGCTTCTTGTGTTCATTTGCTTTCAGTCTTGGGCGATTTGGAGCAGTTTTGAAGAAGTTGTGATCTGTTTGGTTATTGCTTAGTTGCTGGTCTGTGTGTTTCAGTTTGCTGGTCTTGTATATCAGACCTAGTTTTTGTCATTTCATGCTATATTTCTTTGGCCATTCAATTCATAGTTGTAAACAAAAATATAGTATAATCATTGCATGAGTTGGGAGAAAATACTATTGCAAAATCATTGTAATAAACACTCTGTAATTGTTGGTTTCAGTAGTACTGGATCAACCTTTAATATTTCATTGTAGCTTTCTTTATTCACCCACTGCTTAAGTGGATGCCTATTGAAAAGCGGATGTCTGTTGTTAGCAGATGATTGCTCTTATTTGTAATATCTTCCCCCCACTGAATAAGTGGTAGCGTGGAACCGTCATGGTCAAATCACCACCTACTATTTCATTTTCAGTTGTAATTTCAGTTCAGTACTGCTAATAATCCCATCACCATAAGCTATCCCCTCGCCTTCAATAGGATCTTGGTGAACTTTCTTGGTGAAGGTTACTTTCAAGTTGGATATCTATTGGGAGCTAATGCTAATCTTTAGTGTTGTACGGGTTTTTGTGATAAAAAATTGGAAAAAAACTAAGGGGCATATTTTAGTCATATTTAACTTTATTAGTGCGGGCCATTTTATGACATAAGTTAATTATTAAAAAGCATTTGACTTGGACGCCTATTTCAATGAGTTATTAGAAAGTACAACAAAAACACATTTTAAAATGTATTTTAATGATTATTACACCTCTTGGAAGTCATGCTTTTTGGAGAAGCATATTAAAGCTTTGAAATTTATTTTCATTCATCATCTACACTTGTGCGTTTAAGAGCTTTTGCATTGGGAGAAGGAAAACCAGGGTTTTTCTGCTTTCTTGGACTTGGAGAGTGTAGCTTCTTCATGTTTCAGCATTCTTGAGGGTGTGAGAGACCATCTGAAGGTTACACATACAAGTGATTACATTGAGTGGATTAGAGTTGATTTGAAGGGGGTTTGAAGAGATCTTCATCATAAATCAAAGACAATTCAATTGCTGATAAGAATTGCTGCTAATTGTCTTTAACTGGGCCGTACTACTCCTAAATCAGGGCGTACCATTCATTCTCAGCAGGCCGCACAGTTCTGATTGGAGGGCATGTGAACTAGAGGCTGAAACGCCTCTTCCTTTGGCTGCATTTCATCATTTCCAGGGGTGGCTAAGACATGGCTTGAGGATTGAAGCATTAATTTGATGGAGAACATGATAAATGTTAGAAATCTGCCTTTCAAGGGTTTCATCAGCTGCTGCAATCATTTCCAGATTTGCGTTGATTTGTTGCCTGCCTATCCAGGTATGAGATATTGAAAGAACACTTGCATAAATTTGATTGCCACAAATCTGAATTCAATGCTTGATGATTTGCTCCTATAATTGTATATATTTTGCTTCTATTTTGCGTATATCTCTCTTGTTTTACTTTTCCTGGCATTATTATCAAAAAATACAAAAAAAACAAGAAAACCACAAAAAACAAAAAAACAAACAGGCAGATTACAATAGAAATTATCTCAGTAAGAATAAGGGTTCTTACACAGGGCCACAGGAGGGGCTAATTCAAATTGATGATGATGAGCTGATTGTTTTTATCAAAGTAGCGCAACGTCAACTTGGTGGTTATTTCCAAAGATTGGTTTGGGATCCTGGAATCATAGTTGATTTGATTATCTATTTGCTTCAATCAGGAAGTTTGGTTTTGTTGACATTGCTTGAGGTCAAACAATATTTGGGAAGGGTAGACTGTAATGTCTCAAATTTTTATGTGTCAGCGTAAAGTTAAAATTATTAGTTTAAGTTGTCAAAAGAGTTAAATAAAGTAAAAAAAAGACAACTTAAATTAATAATGCAAAAAGTAACTTAAGTTATGAAAAGCTAAATAAATTAATTAAGTTACTTTTAAAAGTGAATTTTCTTAAATAAATTAAAATTAAAGGGAAAAAGAATGAAAATTCAAGAAGTCACGCTCAAGAGTTACAGAGGGAAATGAATAAAAGTTTCATGAAGCTTTGTTGGAGGTCAGGTTGGATTTGGTTTTTGGGAACAAGTTTTTGGTTGGATAATCTCCAGAACTTTGTGGGGACATAATTCTTCACAAGGGATATCATCTTCAGTGTTGGAAGATAACCCCCTAGATGATTGCTCATAGTCCTATTTCAGGGGTTGTGCTGGGATTAATTGTGTTAATTTTTGTGAGGCTTTATTTGAAGACTTTTCAAAATTTCAGTATTGAATAAATTGTTTTACAGTTTAGTGTTGGATGTTTTGATGATGAATTTTTGGTGGTCTCATTCAATACAATCGTATCAAATTTGAAGGAGTTTAAATATTGATGAAGAATGATTTATCTATGCGGTTGAAGTGATGATTGGCAGGAAATATCACAGAAAGGAAACTTTAGGCACCCAACTCTAATTCACTGTAGCATTCAAATGCCAATAGTAAGAGATTGAATCGGTGGCTTCTTTCCATGTTGCCATAATCAAGAGCTTTTAGAGAGTTAGCTAGGCGAAAGGAAATATATAATTGATAGATGCAAAAATTGAATTTGCACATAGTAAATTAGAACAAAACTTGGCGTTTGATATCTTTGAGGGAACACAAGTATTGCAGCTTTGTTCTATTATTTGTAACAGTTTGGAATTGCAAATTACGTGAAGCTTCAATGGCATATTCCGCCTAGGAATTGAAGGATATTAAAAGCTATCGCCAAATTACATTGGTGAAATCTTCATTGGTTTTCTCATGGAAGTTTTGTATGAGCCGTTATGAATGATTAAATCTTTGCAAGTTTTGATTAATGAAGCCAACTTTGATTTCACAAATATTAAATATAGAACATGGGATGGCAATTCATGGCATATTCAGTATCATTTAACCCATTCAATATCTCTAACCGGTTTCTGTCGCAAGCTTTTTAAAGACCATTGCAGTATAATTTCCTGAGACTTCCTTTAATTGATTAGCTATTGTTAGTATGAAATGGGAAAGGACTTTGATGTGAACAAGAAAATACACAGCCAATTTAACAAAAAAAATTAATGGCATAATCTTCAAGCATGTCAAGAAGATGACGGATTCTTCTAAGGTATGGAGAAGTTTAAAGGTTGAAGTGGAATAGTTATGAAGGACGTTTCATTAAATATTTCTTGCCTATGATTAAACATTGCCGTGAACAAGACAAGGCTACAGAAAATAAGAAAGATTTTTGGGTGAAGAGGAAGTATTAGGAGCTCTGGTGTATTAAAGAAACTGCTTCTTTAACTCTGGAATGTGTTGAAGTTGAATGTATTAGCTAAGAATGAAGGCATCGATTATAACAGGGAAATATTAATATTGCCATGTAATTGATGTTTATCATTTAGCGACTTTGGAGGCATCATATGAGTTAGAGATATTCAAAATTAAATCTTCAAAAAGAAATCAATATATAATTTACTAGCGCTGCAGCCATTCAAAATGATACCATAATTAATGTGGTAAGGGGTCGGATATTATCTAATGTCGTGGAGTTGATTCTTTCAAGGAGGCGCTATATATTACAAATACCTTTCACTTGAGACTCATTGGAAGCAACCACTTGTTGTGGAAGTCGACATTGAAAAGGTCCACGTAGCTTCTTGAATATTTTAAATTAACAGGTTTGGAATATCATTCTGCCAGACAAAGGAACTTCAATATTTTGGGCAAAATCGACTATTATAATATGAGTGTGAAGGTGTAATATTCCTTGCTAGTTCTGATGTGATTTTTCCTTCAAGGAATATTGTCAAACACTTCTGATACAAACTTAATGCTCGCTGGTTTGTGGTTTCAATCTGATATGTTTGCTTGGAAAGTGATATCAAAGTATTCTAGATGCTTATAAATCAATACTACAATGACTAAGCAATCATCTAAATGCATAAATGACTTCTTTCAATCTTTTCAAATGCACATATATGATTTCTACATGTAAAATATGCACCTACAGCCAATTGACATTTTGTCAAACAATTGGCATGCAAACTATTATTCTAATCAGCATGAAGATTACATCAAGCATTTGGCATATAACTTATATCTCCTTTATTGAATGACAATTTGAGTACAATACTGAGATAGATAGCCAAGACTCTTGGCTTCACAATAAATGTTCAATTACAATGCCAAAGTCTGATATGAATGATTACCTGCAGCAACACCTAGAATGCCAATGCAAAATAGACTAACAAAATGCAAGAACCTGGTATTAAGTTTACCTTGACTTGAGGACGATGTAGTGGCTCCTTATGCAACGAATAAAGGCTTCTCCTAAGCCAAATCAGATCCAACATAAGCCGCCCCTGCTGTATTATTAGACTCTTCAAAATAAATTGATAGATAGTTGTAAACCTTGAATCTTCACACCTGATATCATTGACAACCCTCAAGGGGATATGCACCAAGGTGATCAAGTGAAATTGTTGCATGCAAAACACACTATGAATAAATTCGTCCTTCCTAGACAGCCGCCCCTGTTTTTGTATAAACTTTTGATATAAAATGATATCAGCTTCCAAGAACATTCAATTAGTGCCGAACATCATTGATATGAACCTTTGAATGCAGCGCTCCAAGCCTCTATCCAAATTGAACCAAGCTAGGGGCTTAAAGAATGAAATCGATGCCCTCAAATATGACTGTCATGAAATATCAGAATCTCATACCATGCCAAAATCGACCCAAGAGAGGCTGAAAATGTTGAATATCGATCTGCAATAACTCCTAATCGATTCTCCTCCAAATTTGGCCCTTGCCCACTAAATTTGCAATAGTGAGATGACTAAAGTATCACCTCCAACGGCTGCAATAAAGCACAAGTTGAACTTCTGAAATGAAACCCACAACTAGCAACAATCTCAACTGATAGTTTCACAGCCTCAAAGTTGCTCAACCAATGGGAGTGTCGTTCCCAAAGGTCCAGTAATGGCAGAAACCCTAGCTGGCTCCCTCACCAAACAAGTCCTTCAACAAATATCAATTCCTGGATGTCCAAAAATGAGCCTTTTATACTTTTCCTGGAAGAGCTCACACACTTTTCTTGCCAATGTGGGATAAAAGATATATTTTATTTTATTATAGTGACTTTCTGATATAATATTTTATTTAAGTCACTTTATTAAATTAATTAAATATAAGGTTACTTTATAATATTTATTTATTTAATAACCTTACAAATAATTAACTTAATTATTTATCTCCCTTATTACTCCCAATCCAACTGAGTCCAGGAAACCACCAACTAACTAGGTATCTGCCCAAAAGACCCTCTAACCAAGCTCCTTAGCCTACAAGAGTCAGGAATAGGCTAAACCCTCTGAAAATTGATGCTCACAATAATGGGGACATTACAAAAGGGTGCCACTTATTTTAATAGCTATCGCCTCAGTTTTGAGGGAGTCTTTGAGAATTTACAGACATATGAGTCTTAATCAAAAAGATGTTATATCAAAGATTTTTCGTCATTTTGAACCACCACCCCAGTTTAGCTAGCTATGCCATCCAAGTTAGAATAGAGCCGACACTATAAGGAAATGGATAACAGTAATAAAGATTAGGCAAAAATATTCACTAAGGGATGCAAATTCATTGACCCTTAGGCGTTGAAAATTAAGAGCCGCTTCATATCGTTAATCCATGATCAAGTGCTAGTCGTGCAAGCAGTCTAGTCCGACTGGAGTCTTAAATCCTTATCTCTGTATCAAGTATTGGAGCTTAATATATATATCAGGTCAAATTTTGCATTGTTGTGTTTACTTGTGGAATCTGATGGACAATATCCTGAAATATAAATTTTTGAGACAATGTCATTCATGTGATATTCTGATTTATTGCTGGCAATATAGATGTCTACATTTCTTGCATTTACATTGGTGAAGATTTTCTATGTTGATTGATTTGTAAAACAATTTCCAAATATTGAACTCAAAATTGGGAAACAAGTTCAGTTCTACCTTTAGCCAAAGTGTTTGACAAAATGGCTGAATAGTGGTAGTCTCATAATTGAAAAAAAAATTGGTTAAGGGAAGCTTAGAATAGGGTAGGTCATTACATAACCAGATTCTTCAAATTAATTGATGAAAATAAAAATTATTTTACATGAGGCCAACTCTCCCATGGTGTTGCCCATGGTTAACTAAATAGAGGAAGGGAGTGAGGTGACACCAAAACCAAGAGACCGCAAGGGGTAAAAGAAATGGATTACAAAAGAGTCCCGGCATCCTTTTACAAAGACTAGGTCTGCAATTTTCTTTGATTGCTTGATTCTAAGATCCTCTAGCTGTTTGGATTTGTAAAATAATTCCCTCCCATGAAGGGTAACAATTAAAGACATTAAATTTTCACAATCCATAATATTGGATATCAAATGCAAATCTTATACAAATAACTCGTATGAGGATGGCAACCTATTCAGCACCAATGCCACCAAGTTGTAATCGTTACCTTATTGATGGAATTGAGTTGATCTTGGATATCTTACCTCCGAAGAACATGTTTAGATAGAGATCCACCCTCATTCATCTTTGCTGAAAACAGAAAATTCTTCAGGCATAACACCCAACTCCTCTCTGAAGTCGTGTTTATTCTTTAGACCAATCCATAGCATACTAGCCGCAATGGCATTCCAAACCTCACATATCAAATCATCTAATATCAACAACTTCATTAATAGAAGGGCTTCCTTATCATGCTTGTCATAATCCACAAAATGTGTTGTAGGGTTTCCCTTTGTGCCAATGATTATTTTATCAGTCTTAAAATTCTGCAATGGTCAGTTTGTGACTCCAGGGATTCTATTTTTCCCCATTAACTTGTGTGCCTTTGACAGAACAAGGTTTCAAATATTTGCCATTTTTCACTTCACTAGTTTGACAACATCCTCCCACAAGCATAATAGATCATGCCCTAGCTCGAAGTTCATTGAGACAAGTCATCTCCTCGTTCTATCTGCTCTCAATGTGCTTGTCATGAATAGAAGAGGGAAATCACAAGTGTGAAGTTTAGGCCCTTGCATGGGAGTGAAACTCCCAATACAAGCATTGACCTTGAATGGGACTGAAAAAATTTAAAAATGAGAAAGTTCAAGAATTTGTATTTGTTTTAACTATATTTTTCATTGCAAATAGGTCTATAACCTTAGTGACCTGGTTATGTCTTCTAATGCCAAAAACATGCTCAAACTCACATTGCAGACTATAATTTGTTTTATCCTAAAAATTGTGCTCTAAAAACATCACCACCTCCTCCCTTCTCTTTATCCTCAATTTGTAGCTATATACAATCTCTATCATCTTTGTTGCATTCTCCATAGTCTATGCCACAAATTTCCTTAAACTACAAGCCCTTTCAAGCACCAATAGCTCTACCTTTGATACCAATGTTCGAAGATGTAAACAAAGAAAGAAACAGGAGAAACCAGAATGCACACTTTGAGATTTGTGTGGCTGTTATTTTATAATGTTGGGAGTAGTTACAATATACTTGAGACAGTTCATAACCAGCTACAAGTTGCAGAACTAACAACTACCATTCAACTGTATATATTCAATACTTAGTAAAGTTGACAACTTAGCTCCCTTCCAAATGTGTGATGTAAGAAAAGCTACATATATGAGCAAGGCATATATACTTGACCAGAATTGTTGATAGTAAGAGCCCAGATTGGCAGCTCATTGTCTCATATCAACTACTTTTTCTTTTCCTAGGTTTGGACTTCTCATTTCCATGCATTAAAAACTTATCTCAAATTTTGACCAAGGTGACATGCCCTATAAACATCTATTAGTACAACACTATAGTTTGTATTAAATGATTAGAATCACTATAACATAACCAAAAGAATAGATATATTTCAGATCATCTTAGGCAAAGTAGGTGCGCATACCAACTCATTAACTCCACAATGAAGTAACGGAGCTGGGATGTAAAGGTTGCATTGGGGTCCCCTTGACTGAAAATGAAAATACATTGATGATTAGAAAATCAAAGAAAGAATGAGATATAAAATTATCACAACGAACCAAACACAATGATTCAACACATTTTGGTTCAAGTTTTCTTGTAATCTATGCATATATTCAAAAATGGAAATTAGAAATACAAATAGGAGGGGTAGCTGTCTCCATACAGGCCAAAAGCGTCCAAGATTGAAACCATTGATGAAGGCCACACCTTTTGTCCATGCTCGAAATGAAATATAGGTATCTTTGACATCATGAGATGAGATAATGTTCAAGTAACCATTGAAAAATGTTGGCCCTTCAAGATTTTCTGTATCAACAACAAAAAATATACTGAATTTTTTTTCAAACTTGAATATCAATAGAGAATTGAAGCATGAAACAAGTGATATGTAGAATCAGAAACACCTGAAATTTCATAATTAAGCGGAATGGGGAGATAACTAGAAAACAGCCACTTCTTTCTGCTTTCTTGTGGATGGTAAGGGTGTCTTATTATAGTTATCTTTACATTTAGATTAATATTGTAAAACAAATCTCTGACTTTCTCATATTTCCCAACAACAAGAGTGTAATACCTTAAATACTTTCTCAAACTCAAATATCATAAACAACTGAAGCGCAAATGTAATGTCCTCATTTTCCAGCCCTCTTAGGAAATAATCATTATTTTAATTATTTAATGTTACCAGGCAAAAAGTGCAAAGTTAAAAGGGTAAAATTAAATAATTATATTAAAATGTTATAAAGTGGCATACTTTAATGATAAATTAATAAAGCCACTTTATTAATACTTTTAAAAAGTGACAAGTGAAAAATAAAATTTTAGGGGTCACATCAAGGAATATTAAAATATTCTTCTAAAAGCTTGTAGAATACTCTTCTTAGACCTTTCTAGAAGTTCAAGGAGTTCTTTAAAAGGGGAAAGAAGGAGCTCATTTCTCTCATGCTTGGAGTCTTAAGTCACAAGGTTCAAATTTGAATTCGAGTTTGCAACATTGAAATTTGGATGAAGTTCGACAAGAAAAAAATTCAAAAAGTAAAAAAAATTTGGATTAAATTCGGCTTATGTATAAAAAATATATTTAGAAAATGATTAAAATACTTTTACCATTCATATATAGATTTGGGTTGTTTGTATATATATATATATATATATATATATATATATAATTAAATTAATTTAAAATATCATGCATTATGTATATAATAAACAAAATTATCATGAAAATTATATTCATAATTTATAAATTAAATAATATCAAGGAAACACGGGGACGGGTCCCCTACCCTTTTGCCCCTCGTACCCGTACCGAGGACGTTTTGGGGAGGGGTGACGCCTTGGGGACATTTTTCAAGCGTCCCCAAAATGTTTCCTTTTTTTCGAAATGTCAATGATTGGCGGAGACGTCTCAGGGACGGCAAGGGGACAACTCGCCATCCCCTAGATGGTTAGGGGATGCCTAGCTATCCCGAGGATAGCCAGTCGTCCCCTTTTTTCCAACAAGTTTTTACAAAAAAAAAAAAACTCGGAAATTAAAAATGCTTTTTTTTTATTGTTTCTAAGTGGACCCCACACCCTTCCAAGCCTAAAATGAAACATAAAACTTGCTTTCAAAGCCATTTGAGTTAATTTTTAAATTCCAAAAAAAGAATTGCAGCTAAGAGGCAAGTCAGCAAGAGAAAAATTTGCAGTGACTCAGACTCTGAGTCTGATTTTGATGCAATGTTGGCAAATGTCAAGTAGAGGCAGCCATCATACTTTCTATACTATGGTTTGGACATTTGTGACTTTGTCATTTTGACATTTGCAGTGCAAACTTGTAGCCTTTGGGCATTTTATTTTTAAAATTTTATATCATATGCACATTAATTGTTTGACATGAATTATGGAAGCAATTAAGTAGTTGTAGTATTAATTTGTTCGACTCTATAATCTATATGTCAATATGATTGGTGATTACATTTGCACCTTTATCAATGTTCATTGTAATAATTATCATTACTCATATGAATATCTGAAATTTCCCTATATTTTAAATTTATATATATAGCTGTCCCCCCATCCCCAAAAATCCCCTAAAAAAATGTCGTCCCCGAAACACGTCCCGCCGTTCTACCGTTCCCCCGTACCAAAAACTTGGTGGAACATAGAATAATATTAAATATATGATACTATATTAATAAATTAAAAATACTGAACTTTAAATATAATTGTATTAGATATTAAATATTAAAGTTTTATTCTGATGATTTCTTGAATAGGACCAAGATTGCAGGTATATATATTAAAATTAGACTTTGCTTATATTATGCACTCACATCCCAAGTACTATAAGACTGATAATAATTAAAAGTGCTAGATTTTATTTAAATGGTAAATTTTATTTTTATCATTAAAAAATTAATTACTAGAAAAATATTAAATTGATTTATATTTTAAAAACACATGATTAATAAGTGAAGTAAAATAATACTAAATACAAATATATTAAATATTAAATTTTTAATATAAATAAAATAATTTAAAACTTTTAATTAATGTCATAATTCAATTAAGATTGTTGTTTAAAATGTTATTAAATATAAAAAAATTCTAAAAAAGCATAATAAAAATATAACATTTTGTTTAAAATTTTATAAAATATAAAAATAATAAAAAAAAGTAATAAAATTTTTACGTTGTTTAAAATTTTATAAACTATAAAAGAACTTTAAAAAACTAATAATATTTTAAGATCTTATAAAGTGAAAAAAAAAACAAAAAACCTAAGAATAATAATTTAAGATTTTATAAAGTCTGAAAAAACAAAAAAAGCCTAAATTTAATGGAAAGATAAAGTTTTTGCACGGATGCTTTTGGAGTCGCGGAAGAGTTGCAGCTTGCAGAGACAGATCCTCCTCACGAATTCGTTTAAAATCTCCACAGCTAGTGTGTGAATCCAAGGCCCAATGTGTGGAAGGCTCAACAATGCAATTGGGAGAGAAGAGTACAAAAAGATCCACAATGAAAACTAGTTGAGTCTCCTCCACAACTAGTGCACAACTTCTTATGAACTTATAGATTTAAACACTGACCTAAAAGATCTTTATAGTTCCTCATGATTTTTTGACGAATCTGTCACAGTTTGGAATGTTCTTCTCTAAAGGTCGAAACAAAAACCCTAAAAAACGTATTAAAAAATTATATTTAAAAAGAAAAGTCACATGTTCCATACGAATATATTGGCAATTTTTTACGAATTTGATTAGCTTTTTTATAGATTCGCTAAATTTCGAATTTGATGTCGAAAATTCAGCGAATCTTGTGACTTAGCTTGGAGTTATTTTCTCATTTCATTAGAGATTTTTTCTAAAGCTTCTTTGGTCTGTGGGTTTGAAGACCCTAGGGAACCAGTTTCAGTAGTGAAACTATCAACCCTAGCTAGATTGTTGAGGAATCCATTTAGGGTTTCTACAGGTATTTCACTGCAAATTTAATGGTCACTTTCAACAACCAAATTTGAAGATTAGCGGTTGGAGTCTGCTTGTCTAAGAAGGAAGAATTTTGAAGAATCAGTTTGGGGTTTCTGAATAATATTCATATTCATG
>VDFB02353493.1:286818643-286838049 GCA_007258455.2 Sequoia sempervirens | reverse complement strand
GCAATCTGGAAATTCATTAACAAAAGTCGTCCATTAATTACAAGTCATATAACTTGGAGAATTGGAAACGACAAACTGGCAAGGTTCTGGACTGACTCTTGGAATGGCTATAGGAGCTTGGTTGAACAATTTGAATTAGAAGTGGAAGTAGGACAACTGGAAAGTGTGAGAGGTATTGAATTTTCCAGGTATCTCAATCCTACAGCGTCCTGAGAAGGCGGAAAAGCAAACTAGATTAATCTGCAACATTTACATCTAGACCAAATTAAATTGAAGGCAATCACAAAAGAACTAAACAATCGGGTAGTCTTGATATCCAGGGAAAATGATTCCATTGTGTGGTGTGGGGCAAAATCAGGAAAATACTCTGCCAAATTGGGTTATCAAATTCAAGCAGAAATTGGCGCAAGAATAGATTGGCTGGCGAGATTATGTTGGGATCAAGTCGTGCTACCCAAAGCAGGGGCATTTCTTTGGGTTGCATTCCACAAGAGGTGCTTAACAATGGAATGTTTAAAAAGAATGGGATTTGTAGGCCCAACTCGTTGCGTCATGTGCGAACACAACGAAGAGGATGTTGATCATTTATTCCTTTCATGCCCTACTGCAATGTTTTGCTGGGATTGGCTTCAGAACTCTTTTTCTATACCAGGCCCAAGACAGAAGAACTTGCGCGAATTCCTCAACTCATGGAAGTTGGGTAACATAAATGGATATTGGCAAAGCCTTTGGGTTTTAGCTCCATCATTGGTAGTATGGCACATTTGGAAAGAAAGAAACAGGAGAATCTTTAGAGGCGAAGCACTCCATAATTCTAGGTTAATTGAAAAATTGAAGGCAACAATCATCGAAGTAGCAAATAGCAGGACAAGAGTGAAATCCTGCTCGAAGTTCACAAAATGGGACGAAGATATTCAAAAAACGTGGGATAGCTTAAAAAGACCTAAGGTACGCACGTCCGCAACAAAAATGGTTGATAGAAAATCAGTACGTTGGCAAGGGCTAGTGGATCTCCCTTGGAAATTGAATTTTGATGGGGCAGCAAAAGGGAATTCTGGGGCTACGGGGGTTGGGTGCATAATTAGAAATCACACGGGTGATTGTGTCTGGGCCGCCTCCAAAAATTTGGGGGAAAGAACCAATAATGTTGCTGAATTTGAAGCACTGCTGATGGGAGTCCAACTATGTATCACTAAGGGAATAAAGTCAATTGAAATAGAGGGAGACTCAATGATTTGCATTCAAGCTATTATGAATGGCAGATCACCTCGCTGGTATCTTAACACCTGGGTTGGCCAAATCAAGGAACAAATAGGAAAATTGGAAAATTTTAAAATTGGGCACGCCTTTAGGGAGGCAAACAAAGCAGCCGACTGTCTAGCGAATGCCGGGGTTGGGCAAGTGGATGAGGTAATTATCGACTCCAAAGCTGAATGTTGGAATGGACTCCTGGAGTTGGTGGCAAGTGATCAGGAGTGGTACCAAAGGCCACCAGCTTAGGGTTATGGAATACAAATTGTGTTGTGCTGGACTGGTAATGGCAGGGGGAAGGGCAACTTGGTACGTTTGCAGATTTACCCATTCATACGTTGGATCTCCACACTTGTTATCCCATACGGGTCAAACTGGAAATGGCGGCCCTTTGTCTCTTACTAGTCACGAGTTGTCTTGGATTGAAGGCTTCGACTGTGTGTTATCCGGTCTTGGCGGAACGGACCATCGAACCTCTCCATTTTCTGTGGGGTACAAGATTTTCGCTCGGCTATATTTGGCCCAAGGTCTGGGGTTCAAAGTGAAACCATAAAACCATGGTTTTCCAATTCGGAGTTGCCTGTGCGTGTGCTAAGGAGCCTATGGCAAGCCAATGTTCTCACCTCTTCATTCGCCAGAACAGAGAGGCCCTCGATGGAACTGTTGCAATTGCTACGAAGGTTTTAGGTGTGCGTCAACACTGGTGCGACGACAGAATCTATGAAACTATTTGCGGTGCTCTGGTTGATGTTCATGAATCAAAGGAGTGGGTTGCGGTGTGGCTGAATAGGATTGTTGTTGGCATCAATGTTTCTGCTATTGCTAACGCAACAATGGATTTGTCCACTAGAGGATGGGTGAGTTTCTTGAAAGCATTTTTTGACCCAGAACTGGCCCTGGATGAGGGGATGGAGGATGCCGAGGTTGAGGCAACAAAAAACTTCATGTCGGATGCCTGGGAAGTCTTCCGTGCTGGTGTCAAAAACAACAACATGAACGCCTTTTCCCAGTTCATGAATTCGGATCGAGCATGGATCAGTTCTGATAGCCTAAGGCGCTTGACAGATTTGGGGGGTCTTTTGGCAATCTTAAATCATAGTTTGGGAATCTAGGTGGTTGTTTTGTGAAGAAGAATTCCCGGCGTATTCAATGTTTGTTATGGTAACTGTCTTATGTCTACATGATGTAAAGATGGGGTTCTTTCTGGCAATTTGGGAGCCTTTCTCACTAATGGTAGTTACGTTGTTCTTTAGTGACAACATGAAAGGCTTGCGGGCTGAATGTTTTTTGTCGAAATGTAATCGAGAGTTACCCCCTATGTCTTGGTAACACTCATCTATAAAAAAATAAATAATATACCATCATTAATAAGCAAAATTATTTCATCTTCCTACACAAACATTTATTTCAAATTGTTTTTCTTCTTAGTTCAAAGCATTTCATAATTACATTCTACTATACTTAATGTCAAATACTAAGTTCAATCCATACAAATTCTAAATTAACAAAAAAACCATTGTCGTACCTATTGCACACGAAGGTGTGATTGCTAGTTTTAGTTTATTTCCTATCTATTTTTAATCACTATTAAGGAGGGATACTAATGTATTTGATGCATTCAATTTATTTTATTAGTTTAGCCAATGAGCATATAGAATTAAAAAAAAAATGAGCAACAATCCTATAAGCTACACTTATTTTTTATTTTAAATAATTGTAAACATGTCATTTATCTTTCTTTCTATAGGTTCATGGAATAGTAATAAAAATCAAAATTTTCTTTCTTTTTTTGTAGAGTACATTTCTAATCTAATGTATTTAATTTATTAAATAAAATTTCAAGTCTATTAATGTCTTGAATGACACGAGCACTATTATATGCATCATAATAGTCATTTTCTATGTGACAAGGTAAATTCATATGAAAATAAATTTTCACCTTAATAAAATTAGCTTTAAATTTATTTTGTCTCTTTAAATAATATTTCTAACATCACTCAATTTATTAGACACAACAAAATTCATTGCACTCACTACAATATCGATAGGAATCTGACACAATGCATCTCTTGTTTTAAATGTAGTTATTCAAGTTTAAGGTCCCAAACATAGTACATTAGTTATGGCTTTGTAATAAAGGTATCTTTCATCATTGGAAATAAGAGTAAATAAAATAATACTATTCTTTAACAATTAACATCATATTTATTTGATCTTGTTCATGGGGCTCTAAGAGCTAATTTTAATAAGGAGCAATCTTAAATGTATTTCTCCTCCACTAGATTCATTCAAGTTGAAAATTGATGGACCTTCACAAGATAATCTTAGTGCTTCAATAGTCAGATATATTATAAGAGGCTCTTCTATGACATTGGCTAATAACACTACTTCAAAAAATTGACGGTCAGAACCAAAAAGGAGATGGAGGCTTGAACCACTTGAATGGCTCAATTCAAAATCTCTTATATTTTATTAGATAGGTACTCTATGGTCAATTTTAATGTTATTCAAAACAAGCACTCTCCAAATTGAAAGTTAAAAACTATTCTAAAAAAAATTGGCTAATTTTAAATACTTTGAAGTCATTTTCTTTTTGCCATTAATTCAAAGAAGCTAAGGAGGTGGTTGACTTTTTAGCCAACTATCTCATTGATAACAATAATCAATTAAGGTAGGAAGGTTTGGTGGATATATTGGAAATAATTCCTTGACATGCTATGGTTGATTGATAGCTTGTCCCTTTGATTTCACTCTAGTTGGCATGCGTGCAGTAGCCCGTTATTCCATGTGAAAGAGTTGGTTCTCTCATTATGTTTGTCCTATGAAATAGTTTAAAGTATGGTTAACTTGTTTCTTTGTCACAAATAGAGCCTACGTTTCAGCTTTATTTTGAGAATTAACAAATGTTTATCCTTTGGTCCCACTCCAACAAGCATATGAAGGTGGTTTTTTTGAGCTTGGGGGGCAATGGAGAATACACTAAAGTAGTCCATTAGATCAAATTATTTGGAGGCAACAATTTTCCATACGAGTTTAGAGGTGTTACAGAATCTACTCTAGACTTTGCTTCGGTTCACCCTAGTCGTCCAAATCCAGTAGCTAGTTGCGAGGTTCGTGGTTGTCTCAATGTCATCATTTAAGGAGTTATACCTGCACCACATCCTGGCTCTTAAAATGGCAATTGAAGGCATCAAAAAAGCATGATGAGGGATCATCCTCCCCCACATGTGATCTTTTTGCCTAAGGCATACAAGCAAATTTCATTCTCCCTTGGATCATGAAAGGGCAGAATATGTTGAAATGGCAATTAATTTCCTTATTCAGACTGTTGGGCTTGTAGATGCTGCCAAGGTTGAAGTTGAAAATGGTAATGATAAGATGGAGATGGAGGTGGTCTCAATAGAGGTATTGGATTTTCTTATATATTATTATAATAGTTTTTGCTTATATTTTTATGTTGAGAGGTATAATTATAATGACCTTCATTATGTTGAGAGGCGTAATTATAGTGACAGCAAAGAGTGAAGTGTAATGATGTGAACATGTTTACAAAAACTAAAACACAACTAACATATATTAAAAACTATGTTTAAAGTAAATAAACTCTCTTAAGTAAATAAAATAACTTTTCAAATAAAATTAAAAAAGTAAGCAATGTAAATAAAATAAAATAATTTTTAAATAGTTGTAATGTAAAATAAAATGAAATAACTCTCAAGTAAATAAAATAACTTAAGACTAAAATCTTTGCACATTTTAAATAGACATATTTAAGATATCTATGTCAATGACCAAATTTCAAAGTTCCACTATTTAGAATCTAAAGTTTATGTTAAATTTTTTATATTTCAAACTTAATATAACGAAAATAGACCCTTATCCCACATTTCATTTTCATATAACATGCATTTTAAACTCTTGTTTTAAAAAATAAAAGTTGTAATGAACTAAATATATCAACTAGCCATTCAACTAAGAATAAGGAACAAATTATTGTGAAAAATGGAAACTTGAAATGTTATAATTTATTAAAAATAACAGCAAATTCAATCATACTAATTCAAATTTGCTCCTCATAATAATTATTGTCTACAAGTGAAACCATAACTATCAACCAAATTTGGCATCTCAACCTTGAGAATGTTGTACAAACATATTAAAGGTTAAATTATTATTGATATTTGATATGTGTGAGTATTACAATTGATTGTATAAGCCAATAAAAAAATAATGTACATCTATTATATGTATATATTGCCTCGATTTAAAAGATAAAAGTTAACAAGGAACTAAATGACTCAACTAACCATTCAGCTGAGAAGGAGGACCAAACTGTCATGAAAATTGCCTAGTTTGGATCTCCATGATGACTTATGGATGAAAACTTGCAAACTTTATTAAAAAATAGTACATTCTATCATACTTATTCTAATTTACTCTTCATAATAATTTTCCACAAGTGAAGTCGTGACTATCAACTAGACTCACTTCAAGCTTCATGTTTGGCTTTTCAAGTTCCAAAATGACCTATACAAACATATGAAAGGTTAAATCAGTATAAATATTCGATACTTGCAAGTATTACAATTGATTTTACAAAAAATAAATAAAATTTAAGATAAATATATTTTTAGAAAATGATAATAATATTTGCATCAAGAAAGTGGATACGATTAGACTCATTAAATAATAGTTTTAAGGTTTTTTTTTTTTGAGATAGACCTCATATTGTCATTTTCCTATAACCTATATATAATATAATTGTCAAATATTTTGTTGATTCTTATACATTATTGTAAATAATAAAATATTTATAAAAATAATACATAAAATTTATAAAAATATAACAAACTAATTGCATTAGAAAATTAATTCATCTTTACTTTAAAAATAATTATCCGTCCATTGCGAGTGAACTTACAAAGGCTATTTTTTTCTTAGAGTTTAGACAAAATGACCATGCGTTTTCTCAAATACTTTTCCTATTCTTATGTACTCTTTGTCTGAATTGACTTTGCGACTGCTATCAATAGCAACAATACATACACAAAAAGAGGATAATGCATGGATATTAAAGTAACAATGGAATCAATAGACTATGTTATAAACTATGAATAGAATACTGAAGGCCAAATATATGACAATCAATATTGAATGTAACAGTGCTCATTAGTGTGCACCCAATCACAAAACACTATCACTTGACTAATCAAGACTTTTTGAAAATGGATGGGAGCGGGAATGGTAGAGTGCCCCTGCGTTTGACCGTTGATCCTGGCGCAGGCGTGGTTTTTGCGTTTGTTGTCGCTGCCTCGCACGTTGCTCTAGATGGGTCACATGGTAGGGATGGTGATCCGGCTAACAACCAGCTGAATATAGATCCGGCTAAGGGGGTTGCGAATGATGTTGGATGCGGTTTGCAGGCGAATGGAATGACCATTGGAGGTGGTCTGGGCAGCGTTGGCCCTGTGTCTACGGTGTTTGGCGGAAGGAAGGTTATGGGTGTCAGCCCTACGACCAAAGCCAAGAAGTTTGCGGGTCCCAAGCATGGGTCTTTTGGCGGATTTATCCCAGTCAAGAATGCCATTTCAGTGAACCTGAAAGATGAAATAGTAGAAGATATTGAGGAGGTTGCTGCTGACCTTTCCCTTTGTGGGGTGATCTGCTGGTTCAAAGGTTTTTGGCCTAACCTTCCTCAGCTGCATTCCTGGATCTCCAGTGAATGGGAGCCTTTAATTTTGGGTAAAGTTCATATTTATCCCTTGGCTAGGGGATTTTTTGCAGCTAAATTTGACAATGCTCAAGACAGAAATGTAATTTTGTGTGAAATTTTTTTTAGCTGGGAAGATAAATATTTGTTGATGATCAAACCTTGGCACTATGATTTCAACCTTGTTTCTAAAACTTTTAACAAATTCCCGATTTGGGTTAGATTTCCTAATCTCCCCCTTCACCTTTGGCATGACTCTCTTCTGGAGGAAGTGGGTGATGCCCTTGGTGATTTTTTGATGTTGGATGAAGAATCTTTTGACATTCTTCATTCCACCTATGCTTGCATTCTGGTTGAAATAAATGTTTCAAAAGGGTTGCCTGCTGAGGTCCTACTTAAATCTTCTAAAGGCTCTTGGGTCCAATCTTTGGATTATGAAGGGATACCCTTTCGGTGTAGAAGATGCTTCAATACTTGACACGCTGTTGCACATTGTAGATTTGAGAAAAAAGTAAAGACAACTACTTGGTGGAAAGGTGCTTCTCAACAACATTATACGGTTGAGAAGATAGCTAATCAGAATAAGAGTTTTTCAGAGGTGGTTGCTTCTGAATCATTGGGTCTTGGGATGCCCCCTCTGGTCATCTCAAATGGCGGGGTCGCTAGGGCAACCCCTATTGAGTCAAAGACTGCCTTTTCAGGTGAAAGTGCATCGGCTTCCCTTTCTGGTGGCTCTTCAGAAAAGTCTTTATCTGTGCAAAGGAATCAATATGAAACTCCAAATAATTTGGCTGTTAGCTTTCATCCTCATGATAGTAGTGAGCTGGTTTGGCATGGTAAGGTGGCACAAGTGGAAGAAGGTTGGATCACAGTTAAAGGAAAAAAAGATAAATCCTCTAAGCCTTCTTTCGACATGATTCTCCGCTCCCACAAGAAAAGTGTAAAATGTAAATCTTGAATGGTCTTGTTTTGGAGCTGGTCTTTTTCGCTGGTTGCTTGTCTTTTCTGCAACCTTGCTCTTTTTGTTAAAGGGTTCCGGGTCCCTTCAAAATCTGTTTTTTCCTTTATCAAAAACAGTGCTCATTAGTGTAAGGAACATAAAATCATTATTATATTATATTAAGGACATATTCATATAGCTTGCCATATAATTGATTAAATGTTTAGAATGTTTCTATTAAGGCTTCACTGAACAATGTTTGGGGCCTAAAACATGTTTCAATATCCACCAAAATAGTAGGATTTTCACTAAGTAGGATACAAGTTAGAATCAGGGAGGAAGGAGTTCTGAGGTTGGTGAGGTGGATGAACAGTCATCCTCCATTTCCAACCTCAGAGATGCTCCTCTTGTTGGAATAAACTCTAATTAGTGCTCTTCATTGTGCTTAGTGTATTCGGTCCAAAATTCTCCTTTGATTGTGGTGCAAAGGGTACTCCCCTCTACCAAAACACCATTTACAAAAACAAAATCACACTCACAAGCAAGACTATGCCTTGACCCAATAAAATAACAATTGCAAACAAATTTGATTTTTTTATTGATTTAATTCAAATTACAATCGGTTAGCCTTATTGATTCCATCCTTCAATAGGACATCTAATTTGTTCTTCCATTGTTCAAAATATGCTTCTTTCTGTTAAATTTAGTGATCAAATTAATGCACATAATTTAATTCAAAAAATTCAACACAAAGACACAATAGATACCCTGGGAAAACCCTTCTCTTGAGGGAGAAAAAACCTAGCCAATAATATCTCTTATATTATTGAATCTCAGAAGAAACTCCTTTACAATGAGGGCTGATAATGAGGCCCAATAAAATGCACCACAGACTAATGCAATCACAACAATACAAAGATGCAAATCTTAGTGATAATACACAACCTTCTATCAATGAATCAATCTGCTCTTGAATACAAACTCACACTTGAATATATCGAACTTGTGATGAACTACAGACTGAATAATGAATGCTTTACAATGAAATCCCATTGATCATATATACAAGTTGAGAGTAGAGGATGTGACTCTTCAAAACATAAGTCAGCCTTCCTTGAAAAGACGTGTTTACTATAAACATAAAGTCGACCTTTAAGAAATACGTGCCTCATAAATTTGAGTCTCTTTAATAACCAATCATTATTTAATATTAGAGATGTGCCACTTGAACAAATCACAATCTTCTATAAATTAAATAGCCAACGACTATGATTTAATTTATTCCATAATGTAAGGAGATCGGCTGGAAGTGAAGACCAACATTGCTATAAACATCAACACTCCCTCTCAGCTAGGGAGGATACTTCCAACTGCACAAGACATATCACCTCAATGTGATGTCTACCACAATGGCTACAACCAAATGTGGAAAGGAAGAATATCACCTCATCGTGATATCAGATATCACCTCAACATGATATCAACTATAATGGCTACAACCATATATGGTATGTACAAGTGTTCATCACTTGCGTGATGTTGTCACCTCAACATGACTTTCACCATGGCTCTCCCAGAGGGTGAAAACACAAGTACAAGAAAATCATCACAGATTCTCTCACGTGATGTCATGGAGTCACACACATGACATCCACCATGACTCTCATAGAGGGTGGAATCAAGGGATTTCACCTCGAACTTCTCTTACCGAGAAAAACTCATTAATCAAGGGATTTCACCTTGAACTTCTCTCACAAAGAACTCATTAATCAAGGGATTTCACCTCGAACTTCTCTCACAAAGAACTCATTACTCAAGGGATTTCACCTCGAACTTCTCTCACAAAGAAGAACTCATTACAGGTTATCATTGATATTGAGACTCTTTCTCAGTTAAAACTAGATTCTCCACCATACCAAGTTTATCTCGAAAGTACACAAACTTTATTTTGGAGAGAGGCTTGGTGAGAATGTCTGTCGTCTGCTCATCAGTGCTGATATACCTCAATTGTATAGCCTTCCTCAATACCATATCTCTAATATAGTGGTATTTTATCTCAACATGCTTGGTTCTGTCATGAAACACAGGATTGACATAAAGCTTCACACAACTTTGGTTATCACAATGAATGATAGTAGGCTCCATTGATTGTCCAAACAATCCTACAAGGAGCTTATGAAGCCACACTGCTTCCTGAGCTGCCATACAAGCCTCAATATATTCTGCCTCTACTATACTCAATACTACAGAAGACTACTTCTTGTTGCACCAGGAAATCATAGCCGATCCCAAACTGAGGCAACATCCAGAGGTGCTCTTCCAATTTGTGACACTCCCTGCCCAATCAGAATCAGTATAACCATACAACTCCAAGTCCGCATCTGAAGAATATCTTAACCCATATCCAACTATGACATGCAAGTATCTCAGGATATGTTTAGCTTCAACAAGATGTATCTATCTTGGTTCACACATGAACTGACTAAGAGCACTCACAACATAATAGATATTTGGTCTAGTGTTAACTAGATACATCAAGGACCCAATCAACTATTTGTACATTGTAGGATCCACCAAGTCTGAACTAGCTGCAACCTCCTTCAATTTATGTAGGTTGGTCTCCATAGGTGTAGACATGGATTTGCAATCCATCATACCAAACCTCTTCAGTACATCAATGGTGTACTACCCTTGACTTAGAATCATCTCATCTGGTTTTAGCCAGACTTCTAAGCCAAGGAAGTAGTGCATAAGTCCAAGGTCTTTCATCTCAAACTCAAAGGCCAATTCTTTCTTACATTTGATGATTAGGTGCTCTTCTCTAGTAAGTATCAAATCATCAACATATAAAACCAAAATCAATGCTTCACCATCAATTACCTTAAAGTACAGATTAGAGTCAGCATCATTCTTCAAGAAGCCCAAACTTGACAAGTAACGATCAATTCTTTCATACCATGCATGAGGAGCTCGCTTAAGACCATACAAGGCCTTCTTCAGTTTGCAAACATGAGACTTCTTCAGGTTGCTCGATATAGACTTCTTCCTCGATCACACCATTTAGAAAAGTTGTCTTCACATCCATTTGATGAATCTTCCATCCTCTAGATGCTACAATGGCAATGATGGTCCTAACAGAAGTATAGTGAGCAACAAGAGCAAAATTTTCTTCATAATCAACTCCCTCTTTCTGAGAGAACCCTCAAGCCACGAATCTTGCCTTGTACTTCTCTATGCTCCCATCAGCTGTATGCTTGATCTTGAAGAGCCATTTCGAAGATGCCACAGATTTTCCTTTGGGTCTAGGAACAATGTCCCAAACATCATTCTTGAGAATTGATTGGTACTCCTCTGACATAGCATCTTTCCAAACCTATTGACTGGAAGCTTCCTCCACACTAGAAGGCTCAAACTCAATATTCTGACTCATCAAGGCAACATAACTGGAGAACTTATGTGGCCTTTTACTTTCTTTGAATGTACCTCTAGGAGTAGCGAACCTTTCAGCCTCTTGCATAGTTTGCCTAGCCCAAAGAGGTCTCTTTCTTCTAATCACAATATCAGTAGGCCCATCAGTAAGTTCCAAGGGCTCAACTGGATCAACATCTTCCTTCAACATCTTCCTGAAGTCTCCCTTTGAATCTCAGGAGTATGGTCAACTTCCATATCCTAAGGAGACTCATCATAGTCAATCTCCACATGAGTTCCCTTGGATCTTCTCAATGCAACATCTTCCTCGAATGTGACATCTCTACTTATTTCAATCAATTTCTGACCTGGAACATATTTCCTGTAGGCTTTTGATGTCTCACTGTAGCCCACAAATATTCCCTTCTTGCCAGAAGGCTCCAACTTAGTTCTCTTTTCTTTTGGAACATGAACATAGACAAGACATCCAAAGATCCTCAAATGACTAACCTCGGGCTTCTTCCCTATAAAGGCTTCTTCCATAGTCATATTCTCCAAGACCTTGTGAGGACTTCTATTTTGAACATATACTGCAGTCCTAGAAGCTTCTGCCCATAAGAAGGTTTGCAAATCCTGGTCATGAATCATGGCTTTCGTTGTTTCCATAATCGTCCTGTTCTTTCTCTCTGCAACACCATTCTGTTGAGGATTATAGGGAACACAAAACTCCCTCTTAATCCCAACATCAACACAAAAATTTTGAAAGCTACCAGAGGTGTATTCTCCTCCATTATCAGATCTGAGGATCTTGATTCTTTTACCAGAAAGATTCTCTACTAGAGCTTTGACCCTTTCTAACACTTCCTCTGATTCTTTAGTTTTCAAAAAATAGATCCAAGTCTTTCTAGAGTGATCATCAATAAAAAGAACATAATACAAGAAACCACTCGAAGAAGGAACAAACATAGGTCCACATAAATAAGAATGAATAAGGTCTAAAATACACTTAGATCTACTTTCTCTACTGTGGAAAGGAGCTTTTGAATTCTTACCCATAGCACATCCTTTGCAAGTTCCTTCATGCTCTTGATTGAACTTAGGAAGTCTCGCGACCATCTTCTCCATGATAGGTAAGGCTCGGAAGTGAAGGTGAGCCAATCTTTGATGCCACAGATCACATAGGCTTGAAGAATCATGAACTAATGCTTGTAGAGGATGCGTACATAGCCTATAGAGGCTTTCATGTCTAACACTAATTAGTTGAGCATCCTTGAAACTGGAATTCTCCATCCACACAAGAACTT
The DNA here is from genome assembly GCA_007258455.2 of Sequoia sempervirens. Taxonomy (NCBI): domain Eukaryota; kingdom Viridiplantae; phylum Streptophyta; class Pinopsida; order Cupressales; family Cupressaceae; genus Sequoia; species Sequoia sempervirens. The sequence goes on along the minus strand of VDFB02353493.1, from coordinate 286,825,436 downwards.
TTCCTTTGGAGAAGGCAACTTGATATCCTTTATCTTCTAGAGCTAAAATGGAGATGAGATTGTGCTTGATTCCTCGAACATAAAGAACATCTCTCAACTGAAGTGTAATGTCGGAATCCAAATGAAGAGTAGAGGTCCCAATCCCTTTCACAGAGTAGCCAGCATCATCTTCGATAATAACTTGTTCGAAAGAATCTTTCTCCACCAAACTTGATAAGTGCTCCTTAAATCTGGTAATGTGTCGAGAAGCACCACTGTCGATCAGCCAAGTGTTGGTATCTGTAGGTACATTGCTTGACAATGCTGAATAGAACAAGTATTCACATGAATCCTTCTGTGGAGAAACATCATCAATATCTGCAACAGTGGCTTGTTGCTTAGGTCTAGTTGGACAATGCAAAGAGAATTGTTGCCACAATTTATATATATAAGAGAGATCTTTGTTGCTGGGTTTTTCTCCCTCAAGAGGAGGGTTTTCTCAGGGTATCTACTGTGTTATTGTCTGATTTTGAATTAATTTTCTTTGCATATAATCTGTTCATTGAAACTTTACATTGTATTAGAGCGGATTTGAGAGAATCGTGATCAGATTATTGCTAATTAGCATACCCTACTTGTTCATTTGTTCACTTAGTCAAGATGGTGAATGGTTTGAAGATTGAGGATAGACTCGAGGGTGCATCTAACTTCACATCATGGAGGTTTAGGATCATGCTTACCTTGCGTGAAAATGACTTGGGTGAGTTCGTAGAGTCCAACGTTCCTGAACTTGAGGAGGAAGAAGCGAAGTTACAATGGGTGAAGAAAGACATTAAAGCAATGAAGATATTGGTTGATTCCGTCAAGGATCATATTGTGCTTATCGTCTCTAAGTTGAAGACAATAAAAGAAATGTTCAAAACATTGGAAGAGATGTATGAAATCAACAATACTAGCCGAGCGCTTGCACTAAAGCAACAACTTCATCATGTGAAGATGGCAAAAGGTGAATCAATGATTGCATATGAGGATTGTAGATTTGAGAGATCAACTTTCAACAATAGGGCATATGGTTGATGACAAAGACCTGACCATGCTTGCTCTCAATGGTCTACCTTTGTCTTGGGAATCTTACATTCAGGGAATCAATGCAAGATCAAAATTGCCTAAGTTTGATCGCCTAAGATCTGATTGCATTCAAGAAAAATCAAGGTTGGTGGCAAGAGGCGTTTGTCAAAGTTCAAAGAATGAAGACATTCATGTTCTTGCCTCCCATGCATCAAAGAAGAAAGGAAAAGATGGAAGGAAAGGATTCTTCAAGAGGAATCAGGACAAGGGAAATGATGATGCACCTCCATTTAAGAAGAAGAGGGATATGTCCAAGATTCAATGTTTTAGGTGTGACAAGTTTGGGCACTTCGCCAAGTATTGTCCTACTAGACCTAAGCAACATGTCACCGTTGCGGATGTTGATGATGCCTCTCCTCAAAAGGATTCAAGTGAATATTTGTTCTATTCGGCTTTATCAAGCACTGTACCTTCCGACACCAACACTTGGATAATCAATAGTGGTGCTTCACGACACATCACCGGCTTTAAGGAGCACTTATCAAGTTTGGTGGTGTTGATGTGATTTTTGTGACCGCACCAATCAGGAGAACGAAGTTGTCCGAAGGCTACTCCATTCTCTCTTGATCAAAGTATTCCGTGCGCTAAGATTGCGAGAAATTTCGCACGTTCAACTCCAAGGTTTCGAAATACTTGGAATACCCTCAGTTGGTTTGATGTGAATTGATGTTTTCACGAGGGGACTTACACAATTGTTCAGGGTATTTGCAGTTAACAGTAAATGGATGATTGGAAGGGATTTGTGCAATGCGAATGATTTAGCAATATGGTATGTTCTCTAAAACTAACCAAAGATGAACGGAAAGTAAATGAGTGTAAGGATAAGAAGATTCTAGATTCTATTCTAAGGTGAGATGTGGGATCAATCTTAACAACTTCAACCAACTCTGTTCCGCCTCATGTTGGACAGCCTACGCAAAGTAGGTGCAATCTTCAAAGGGATAGCAAGTAATTTTCAAGTTACAACCCAGTATCAAGATACCGTCAAAACGACACATACCAAGACATGAGCTACAACTGAAGTTAAGTTTATGAAATACTCCAATAGACCACGCAAGGAAAACTTACTGTCAGCAAGCCGCTAGTGGTATGGAATGAAATGAAGTGCCTTGATCAATGCCACACATCCACAGCTACTATCTACTTGCATGAAATGAAAATGCTACTTCTTAAACTACTTTATGCTATCTTATGCTACTTGGAATTGAAGGGACGAAGAAACCTTGCTAGCTAAACACAATGAAGACGAATTTCACCATCAATGAAAAGATCTTCTATTATGAAAGTGTTACACAACAATCTCTTACAAAAGTTTTCAAAGGAAAACTTTTCCTTCTCCTCCAAACTATGCTAAACTATCAAGCAAAATGTCTACTTTGCTCTACTCTCTAGTCCGATCTTCAATCTCTAGTTTTGATTCTAATTCTAATGAATTACAAATGAGGGGGACTCCCCCTTTTATAGATAGCCCAGTCCAAAGGACGGCTAGGGTTACAATCAAAAGAATGGCTAAGATTAAGCCACCTCAGCCCTAACCCTAAAGACTGCCAGAATGGGGAGTGGTACATTAAATGAATCAAAGATTCCCACTCACTCCCAAAATAGTAAAGACAATTAATGCCCACAATCAGTCTTCTAAAAGATCATCGTCTAGTAGTGCATTTCCATTCTCCCTCTCTCTGGCTGCAAACTCAATGAACCTGCCAAGTACAGCCCCAACCTCCTGAACTGAAATGGGTGGAATGCAATCAAGCTGGAACTCTAACACTGTGACTGACTGTTCATGCCTTGCACAAGATTTTCTCCAAGCAACTAAGGAATTCTATGTGCTCTGGATCAAGCTAGAGAAAGTAGAACTGTTCTCAAAGTCATCCTGTACGAAGGTCTTCACCTCTGAAAAGAAAGGCACTAGCCCACCCCTCAAATTATCATCACCTCATCTAGATTCAACCGCCTAGCAAATATAGCCTCGAAAGTATTCTGGACTCCATCAATGATATTGGCCATAGCCTTCTGTACTCTAGTTGAATCTGCTTGTGCTGCGTCGAAGAAACCACGTCCCGTGATTGCTGAAGAATACCATCTAGAAAAGTCATACCTGTCATTCTCCTGAATGACCCCTCCATCAATCATCAACCGCAAAGGAACATGTCTCAATGCCTCAAGACGCTGAATTACTTTGCTCCGATAAACAGAAGCATCACCCCAGGCCTGATCAACTGCCTCCATCCGTGCCAAAATACTAGAAGCCTGCTGAAAAGCAAGAGCAAGGTCTTCCATAAATTTTTCTGTCTCAATACGAACTCCCGTGACCCACTTATCTGCCTCCTGTGGCATCTTCCCTAACTCCAACAAGCCATTGATCGACTCTTTGGGTATTTCAGCTGGAAGTTCTATCGCTGGAATCTCTTGCCCACGAGGACGAGACAATTGTTGCACATATCCTATCAAAGCCTTATGCTCTCTTTTCAACTTCTTGTACTTTCCTTCCTTTTTAAATAATCTGTCCTTGAGGGCGTGATAGGAGTTATCACATTCCTCTACAATCTGTGCACCTGTGGGGCGTCCTAACTCCAGAGTTGTGACCACGTAGTTTTCTGGTACTGCTTCGTCTCGATCACAATCAACTTGTGGCACTGCTATGTGAAGGGTGCGGGAACCATCCTCATCAGTTGATATCTTTGAAAACTTTCATGCTCTCTTCTTCTGTGGAAGTGCGTTGATCCTGTTAAAAAACTCTTCCATTTCAACTGCTGGATCAATCTCTTCGCTGGGGCTTCTTCTCATCCTATCTCAGAGCCAATCAGGTACTGTATATTGTATATCAAATGGCTGTTGTTCTTGTGCCTCTACTCCATGGACTTGTTCAACTTCTATATCATTCTGGTGAGGCTCATCGTCCTCAAGTGGCTGAGTATCTCCTGAAACTATATCATCATCATCTTCCAAAGCCGTCTCTAACTCTTGCTAAAACTGGGGATCAGTAGCAGTCCCCTCGTCAGTCTGCTGATCATCTCTAGTAGGTGCGTTGACGCTCTGGCCAACTGACTCTCTCCGTGGTGGCTGATTATTTTCTTATACCGCTTGCACCTGATTCAATGCATTTCTTTGATCAACAAATAAAGAAACCTCCTGTATGCTTGGAGAACGTGTCTCCAATGGTGTGGGTGATTCAACTGCAACTCTTGGAGGCTCCGGCTAAACGAGCTTCTGCCAAACTGGCTCTTTTCTTCTAGATTCCGAACCTCGTGTGATTTGTTTCTTCCTACTGGTGGTGGGTGTCCTGTAATCTCCCATCAAATTGTAAGTCAATGCAATCGACCTACTCTTCAACCTGCTCACCTGTCTATCAACCCATGCCCTGGTAAATGTCAAGACTGGAATGGAAAGTGTGTCCAAATCAGCAACCTCTGGTTTTGACCAATCCGGGAGTGGAAGTGGAGTATCTCTCACTGTTTCATAATTTGGATGGACAACGTCCATGTCCTCATTTACCTGGTTTGGTATCGGAATGACTTCACACTCCCTGATCATGTTTATTGGCAACCTAGAGAACATTCTTTTCTTGACTTCAGCCTCGTCCGACGCATCAGCCCAATAATCCTCAATATTTGCCTTATGTTTAAATTCCTCTGACAGTACCCATTTGATGTTGTTATGCGGATCATAGTGTTGTCGGTTGGTGTGATATGAAAAGTGATAAAACTGAAGCTCGCTCTCGGCTTCTCTAGCTGCCTGTAATGAAGGACACACTTCATCGGAATTGCCCATGACAATTGGGAAGTCAACACCTCCCTTCTTTTTTTCTTAGAATCTTGTAAGTGAGCGAAGAAGCCAATTGCCTAGATATCTCTAACATCAATAATGCGGCAGTTTGGTGTTGTCTGGTTTTGTGACCATTACCAATGACGAAGAACAAAATAGTTTGAGCTACTCCGTTCTCTCTTGATCAAAGTATTCCATGCGCTAAGATTGCGAGAAAGTTCGCATGTTCAACTCCAAGGTTCCTTAAGTGCGAATAGACCCAGTTTGGTTGATGTGTATTGCTGTGTTCGTACGAGGGGACTTACACAATTGTTCAGATTTTCACAGTTCGCAGCCAATGTAGGATTTTGAAGGGGAATTCTCACGTGTATGATTTGGCAATGTGGTTCCTTTCCTAAAACTAATCAGAAATGTACGGAAAGTAAAAGGGGAAAGGGCCTAAGAAATTTATACTCTACTCTAAATGCAAGATGCGTGGGGCTTCGTTTCAATAGACTTCAACCGGATTTCACCTAGCCTCCGTCGGACAGCCTCAGCAAAATCGGTGCAATCTTCAAAGGGGATAGCCAAAGGTATTCAAGTTATAGTTTAACATACATACACCATCAGAACAACGCATATAAGTATGTAAACCACAACCGAAGTTAAACACAAGATAATGTCCAGTTGACCACACAAGGCGGACTTATCATCAACAAGCCGCTAATGGTATGGAATAAAAGCGAAGCTATCTCAATAAAACACCACACACCCTAAGTAGAAAACACTTTGTGAATTTCCCAATCTACCCGGATACGAGGAAGAGAAAGAGCACTTTAGCATTTCATGACAGGCGGAATTCCATCATCAATGAAAAGATCTATTATCCAGCAATGTGTTACCACGACAATCTCCTCAAAGTTTTCAAAGGGGAAAACTTTCTTTCTTCTCCAAATTATGCAAAAATGCTCTACAATACTACACTATCTAGCTCTAATGCTCTCTCCAATTCTACTCTGATCTAATCTCTTGTTCTAATTTCTAATGTATTACAAATGAGGGGGACTCCCCCTTTTATAGCTAGCCAAGTCCCAAAGGACGGCTAGGGTTACAATCAATAGAGTGGCCAGAATCGTGCCACCTCAGCCCTAACCCTAAAAACTGCCAGAATAGGGAGTGGTACATTAAATGAATCAAAGATTCCCAATCACTCCCAAAAATAGAAAAAGGTAATAAATGCTCCATATTCAGTCTTCTAGAAGATCCTCGTCCAGTAGTGTGTTCCCATTGGCCTTCTCCCTGACTGCCAACTCAACAAATCTGCTAAGTACGGCCTCAACCTCCTGAACTGAAATAGGCGGAACACAATCTAACTGAAACTCTAATACCGTGACTGAATGCTCGTGCCTCATACAAGATTTTCTCCAAGCAGCCAAGGAGTCCTGCGTGTTCTGGATCAAAGTGGAGAATGTAGCAGTATTTTCAAAGTCATCCTGTACAAAGGTCTTAACGTCTGCGAAGAAGGGAACCAACAAACCCCTCAAATTATCAAAAATTATTTCACCTGGACTCAGCCGCCTAGCAAATATGGCCTCGAAAGTGTTCTGAACTCCATCTATGATGTTGGCCATAGCCTTATGTATCCTGGCTGAATCTGCCTGTGCTGCATCGAAGAAGCCACGCCCCGTGATAGCTGAAGAATACCACCGAGAGAAATCATATCGGTCATTCGCCTAGATGACACCTCCATCGATCAGCAACTGCAATAGCACATGCCTCAATATCTCAAGACGCTGGATCACCTTACTCTGATAGATAGAGGCATCGCCCAAGCATGATCCACCGCATCTATCCGTGCCATAATAGTAGAGGCCTGCTGAAAGGCAGAGGCAAGGTCCTCCATAAATTTCTCTGTCTCAGTACGAACTCCTGTGACCCATTT
>VDFB02353493.1:286639897-286818543 GCA_007258455.2 Sequoia sempervirens | reverse complement strand
GTGATGTCTTGGCGAAGCGAGGCAAGTCCTCGCTTAACCTGATGCTTCTAGAATAACATGAAGGCTCGGTGGGATGTCTTGGCGAGAGCAGTAAGTCTTGCTGATGGTATGACATTTCGATGTGGCTTTGAACATTGGTATAATGTCTCACCGAAGAGCGGTATGTCTTGCCGATAGAAATACTGAAGTCGGTGCAACTTGTGATATCGATGTAACCTCTGCCTGAACGGCGGAATCTTGGCGATATTGATCAAGTGTTATCCTGCAAAAGGAACGGGGAGATGGTTAGTGTCTCACCCATTACGCCGAAAGTTGAATGTTTCCTTTGACCGTTTGACTTTCCTATGTGGCATCTCGTGGACTAATCAGAGGAAGCAAAATTCAAATAGTTGATGGTTTGATTTTTACAACAGTTGCAACGCTGGAGCTGAACTGCATGCAAGGAAAAATCAATCGCTCGAAAGGAAATTGTCTATGATGGGTAATGGCGGATAAGGATGAACAAAAGGTAAAAATTAGAATGTGATAAGATTTAAAGAATTGATTATGAGTTTGAAATAATTGGATTGTTGAGAGAATCTCTATAAGAGATTGAACAGTGAATGAAGCTACTGTGAATTGATACCAGAGAGTTGTATCTCTGCATTGTATGTAATTGTTTGTTACTGTAATACAAAGAGATTCAGCTTGGTGTGGTGGGTTTTTTCCCGAAATGGTTTCCCACGTAAATCTGTTGTTCATTATCTTTGTGAATTGTTTTTGTTTCTGTAAATCTTTCATGTGTGTCTTAATTAGATTGTAATTTGGAAATTAAAAGTACTGTATTCATTCTTCCCTGTGGTTTTGACATTAGGAATGTTGCTTCCACACCTCTGCTTTCCTTACAGTGAGAGGCCCGAAGAAGGGAAGAAGGGGAGAGTGAGGGAGAGAGAATTAGGAGGGGGAAGGGAGAGGGGAAGAATGAGAGAGAGAGAGAGAGAGTTGGAGGGAGTGGGAGAGAGATAGAGGGTGGATAGCTTAAGGGTTTAAGGATTTAAGGGTTAAGGGTATAGGGCTAAGGTTAGAGTGGAAAGACATATAGGAGTGAGTGAGATGGAGAGAGAGACTTGAGAGTGGGAGAGGGGGTAGGAGGGAGAGACTTGAGAGAGAGAGATGGGGGGAGGTGAGAGGGGAAGAGGGGAAGAAGGGGAGAGTGAGGGAGAGATAATTAGGAGGGGGAAGGGATAGGGGAATAATGAGAGAGAGAGATAGAGTTCATTAGGAGGTGGGAGGGAGAGAGAAAGAGGGGAAGAAGTGGGGATAGAGAGAGAGAGAGAGAGTTCATTAGGAGGGGAGAGGGAGAGGGGAAGAAGTGGAGAGAGAGAGATAGTTCATTAGGAGGGGGAGGGAGAGGGAAAGAGGGGAAGAAGTGGAGAGAGAGAGAGAGCTCATTAGGAGGGGGGAGGGAAAGAGGGGAAGAAGTAAGGAGAGAGAGAGAGATAATATATTAACTAAAATATAGAAATAATATTTAAATATATTATACACAATAATATAATATATTATATATTATATAGTTTTGTTAGAGATTATATATTGAATTATAAATGATATTGTATATTCTAAACTAGATATATTAAAATAAACTATAAACTATTTAAAAATCATATATAAACCAAATTGTATATTCTAAACTAGATATATTAAAATAAACTATAAACTATAAATGAGATATATTGTATATTCTAAATCATATATTATAAAGTCTAACATTTTTTAAAATGATATATAAATCAAATTGGATATCGGATTCATATCGGATATCTGATATTTATCACACAAAATTTATTGCCTAGGGAATAGCCTTGGGTTTGCTTTGGTATTTGGTTAGGAGATGCCAATCCTAATAAGTCAACACAAAAAGTGTGTTTAACAACTTACCTTGTTTTTCTAGACTTCGCCCATGTGGCTGACAACTCTTTTTTAGCCAAAATTGATGAAATGAAAAGGGTTTGTAGAGGAGATTCTCAGATTTTCGCCAATATAAATTATGCTTTATTTTGAATTTAATAAATTATTATTATTCATTTTCTATTAGAATTATGACTAAAGTCTTGATTGATAGGCTGATTGTAAAACATCTATAACTCTCAAACGGTATCATCTTTTTGAATTCAAACATGCCACATTCTATGCTTTGTATAATATAGGATTAAAAAAAAAATTGAATTTCAAAGTTTTGACCAAGTTAAGGTCCACATACAAGTTTTTATATTTTTTAAAAGTTGTAATAAAAAAATCATAATTAATTATTTACTTGGAAAAATTACAAAAAAATATGCGTCACATCCGGACATGAGTTGTCTACTTATATCTAAAATATTATAAAAAATATTATCATTTTATTATGGTTTAGTGATCGATTAGATACCTACTTCTTATTTTTTTCCAAATTTAAGTACTACTGCATTGAAATTTCAAATTTTCACCAAATAGATTTTGTTTTAAATAAAATAAACGTAGTAGTTTAGAAACTACATTCAATTTTCCACAAATTCTATTCTTACATATTTTTGAAATAATATAGATAACTTATTTAAATTTTTACGTCAAGTTGCCTAACTCTGATTTTTTTGAATTTTCATTGCCACTTAAGAGCCTATTTTTTCCATGATGATCCTACACATACCTTTAATGTGAATGTAGAAACAACATTAAATCAAAGAAAAATAGGTCAAGCATCATGAGAGAAAGACCTAAAAGACCATGAAAATGTCCAAGAGCCATTTTTCTATGGTACATTTAGCCCCCACTTTAGTGAGAGGATGAACTTGTTTCAAACTTACACTAAAGTAGTCATCCACATCGAGAAAGATCCAAATGCACTTATGCTAGCAAGATGAGATAACAACAATCAAAAGGGATGATCACGTGCCCAGGATGAAGATCCCATGGAAAACTAAACATAAGAACAAAGGAAAACACATGTGAAGAAAAAGGAGAATCAAATGAAGCTTTGATCATTTGTCCAACTAATTGTGGATTAGATCTAGTCTGTTTGTGAGAAAAATAAAGTTGAATACTCACTCTAGGGCGATAGAACTCATGGCAATCCGCCGGGTGAGAAGGCCCAAAAGGTGAAGTACATTCACTAGTTGGTATGCACTGACAAACAGAGAGGTGGCTATGGGGAAAGTCGTGCCATTGAATGGGCTTCCCACTCAACCATATCAAAGTTATACCTCTTGATAACTTTAACAAGGCGCCACAAAGGAAAATGTTGGTTCGTGCTTCACGAGACAAGAAAAGCTTCGTATTCTTAGAACTCATGAACAAAGAGGATAGTACCACAGGCATGCAAGCTATGTTATGCAAGGTGGAAAAGATGTAAAATGTAAAACACACAAATGTAAAATGTAAAAGATGTTCAAAGGAGTCTTGTTCAGTTCATGCAAGATCTATCACTTAGGGAAAATTGTGTCTAATGTCTCCAAAAGAGGACCAATCAAAGAATAAAATATTCACAACATAGGGGATGCAGTGTGTCACATAAAACCACCAAGAGGAATGTAATATGCTAAGATAAATCACACTTATGAAGGACATCACACCCAATGCCATCCACAAAGTGACAAACACATCATATGAATTGACAAGGATACACTAAGAACCAAAAATACAAATGAAACCATGCCAATGTATGCCCCCCACTTTAAAGGAATTGCTGCAGACTGTTATGAGAGCAATTACTTTAAAGTAGCGAAGGAAAGATGAAAAAAGAAAACAAGACATGAGAGCCAATCTTGGAAAGCTCTATGCAAAGTCATATGTTTTTGAGTAAGGCTACTTCATGTAAAAGAAAAAAAAACAAAAGGAAGGAAGTTTCCCCCCAAAATAGAACACACCAAACACATAAGGGATCTATGGATTTGGGGTTAGTATGTTCATTGCTACAATGTTTTGATTAAAGAGCTTGAAATTGTCATCATTCCCCAAAGCACATAGAACTGGAAGAATGAAACAAAAGAGAGTGAAAAAAAGAAAAAGAAAATCCATTTTTGGTCAACATGGAAGAGACATTGCAGTCTCAATGATTTGCATTGTCCCCAAAAGGAAAAACACAAGTAAAGAGAAAATGAAAAGGAAAAAGAGAAGGAAAAGATTTTGGGTCAACATGAAGGAGACATTTCGGTCTTGATGCCTTGCATCATCCCCAAAAGGAAAGCACAAGAAAAAAGACAAAGTAAATAGAAAAGGGACTATTTGGGTCAACATGGAAGAGACATTGTTGTCTCAACACTTTGCGTCATCCCCAAAAGGAAAACACAAAACAAAAAGGGAAAAAGAGAAAAATGGAAATGTACAACATATAGAAGAATAGAAGGACAAATAGAAGAAGTGTACAAAGAGAGAGAACATCAAATGCACGTTACGGGGGAACACAACACACACATACAAGGAAAAATAAAAAGGAGCTAGTGATGCAAATGTAAGTCAACCATTAATTGAGTTATTGAATTCATGCAATCTTAAGTAATATAAGTGGAAGATGAATAATGTAGTTAAGAGACAAAGACAAATGCATTACAAGGACAAGGCTAACAACTTCTTGTCCCCACTGAGTGTAGGGAAAGAATGAGCCAAGGTGGGTGATGGGAAATGATCATGCAATAGTGAGAATAGAAATTCTACAACTATGGCATGAGAAGAGGATTTGATGTTTAAGGGATGATAGGGAAGCAATCGGTATCAATGAAGTGATACTTGTCTAGTATGTCCTTCAATGTTCGACATTCATCACTGCGATGTCCAAGAACATGATGGTATTTGTAATATGGTATGTTAGAGTCTTTAGGGTGGATAACCAACCTGTTCATAGGTGGTAAAAGTAGAAGGCATTTTTTTAAAAGTAGTTGAAGTCTCCATTCACATTCAGGTGGAGGATGATTAGGAAACTTGAGTTTCTTCAATTTATAAGGTCATTTTCATTTGCTAGATTCTCCTTTTTCATGAATGGAAGAAGGAAGAGGACCCATGGGGATCCTAGCATCAAGTGATAGTTGTTCACGTGGAAGGAGAATGTTTAAGTTAGGAGGAGAATCAAAGATCACTGTATCATCATCACAAAGTCTCTAATATTCAAAAGGAGGCTTATCAGCATGAGGAGGATCTTGATATCCTAGTCCTGTTGTGTTTTCCTCTATCGGTTGTTTTTCGAGAAGTTGATGAATGTTATGCTCATTTGTTGTGTCACACCCCTATTTGCTTAGGATAGTAAAACCTTTTCCATATGTTTCCTCAAGGTTGATATGTGTGTTTGTAACTATGTTATCATAAAATGGTTGAGAATGTGTTTGTTTAGAGGAACTAGGTCCACTTGATGGAGGGATCTTAGGTACTTCATTGATTTTGGGATGTAAGTATCCAAAGTGACCAGAAGGTGCAATAGTAGGAAGATCTTATAGCTTCATTGATGGGTAAAAGGTTGCATTGGATTCAAGGTTATTGAGACATTTGTTTAAGAACTAGTTCATGCTATCATCATCTTCTCCAATGATGTCTACATCACGAGGAGGACAATCATGAGGTGTTGAAGGAGCATGTGGAAACTCAAGGTCATTAGGATCACAACCAAAGGAACAATTGGACATGTCTACTAAGGATTTCAATGAACTCCAAAAATTATTAAAAGAGAAAGCCATGATAAAAATGTATGAAAGTAAATTAAGATGCAAGAAGTAGCAAAAAATAGAGAATTTGGAAAGAAAAATATCTAAAGCAACTACAAAAAACTGTAATGCAGGAAATACCCATAAAATGCCTAAAAATGTTGTTAAGAATGTGCAGGTGGACTGATTCTCCCAGCGTGGTGAATGAGTTCAATTATGATTTTTTTTTGTATTTTTCAGAAAATTTAAAGTGAATTTAATTCTTTTCAAATGCCAATTAAGGATGCAAATGTAGATTTTTAGTTTTTGAATGATATGGTATGCAAAAATGAAATCTAAATGAGTCTTTCACTAATGCAATTTAAGAAACCCTAGGATGCAAAAACAAAGCAAAACCTAATTGAATGTTGATGCAAATGAAACCTAGGATGCAAGATACAATTGAAATTAGAAAGATAAACTGCTCAATATGCAAGTTCACCAAAATGAACAATAGATTTTAGAGGTGTTTATGCCTACTCTTGCACTCTTAGGGTTTTTCACCTAAAAGGAGAGAGATAAACCCCTAAAATCAATGTGGTTCACTCTTAATAAATGATATGTATGATGTGATTAAGACTAAATGAGATGATCTAAATGTAACTAAGCAATGCAATTGACTAATTATGAATGCAAAACCTAAGAAATGTTCAATGTTTGAAAACACAATGAGATATGCAAAAAATGCAATAAAGAGGTAAACTAATGCAAACAAAATTAAACAAGGCTGAATAGAGTGCACCTCAAAAATTGATGATGAATCTGGAGTGTCATGAATGCTGATAGAATAAGTGAAAATAACTAGTGGGACTCATTCACCACTGATGGCAAATCAGTCCAACTATAGGAAAAAAGTCCTGAAAAGTAGTTTATGAGTGTTGGGATCCAAAATATGACAAAATCTAGTTTTCCAACCTCAAGTTGGGACTCATTTTCCACTGATGGCAAATTAGTCCTCTCCCAAAATTGTGTGAACTTAGGGACCAATTCTATAGCTCTAGATATGGACTTGTCTTCTTGTTAGGCTGACGGAGTCAAACCTATAGAAAATGGACTGTAGGTTGTCTCCAAGCTTGAAATAGGATGTAGATGACTTGAAACACTTTGTTGAATTCTTTACCACATTTCAACACTTAATTGCTTGACAAATCTGTACACACAAATATGTAAACACACATGCAAAAAGGGAAAAATGGTTAAGGGTTAGGTTATAGGGCTTTGCCTTGGTCAAATCCCACTTTGGTAATCAAACCCTTAATGAAGAAATGAAATGAACAAGGAAAGATGAATAAACATGTAAATGGCCTAAATTCACCACAACCTTGTTGAAGAAGTCTGAAGATATGTCAATGGCTACTCCAAGATGCTTGGTTGATGATTGATTGATGGTTGATTGAATGCTAATTGATGTTGAATGACTGAATGCAAATGATCTTGATAAATGGGGGTTAAAATGAGAAGAAAATCACTTATTTATACACACTTGTGCCTTAGTAACCCAATGATACAACATCACAGGTAGACATAAGGTAATTTTGAATAAAAACTCAAAAGAAAATTTGAAATATTTTGAATTTGGAGCCAAGAGGGACTCATTCGCCACCCATGGCTAATGGGTCCCACCTTGGACTTGTAAGTGGGTTTCGGGAATTAAATCACGTTTAATGTTGTTTGTCGGGTTTACATTAAAAAATACACTTAATTAAGCCTTATGAGTGCATAAAGTGGTCAAATAAAGTATAAGAAAGGTGTAAATAGTGAAATCAAGCCTAGGAAAGCATGAAATCTTGTTACAAGACTTTACAACACTTAAAAATAAGACTTGATAAGTGATGAAAAGGTGATTTTTAGATGAATTGTAATGAAAAGAGTCTAGAAAAGTGTAGAAATGCTTTACAACACTTCAAAACACCTTCACAAGATGCCTTAAATTGAATTTTTAGGACTTAATGTGAATGCATAAGCAACATTAAATCAAAGAAAAATAGGTCAAGCATTATGATAGAAAGACCTAAAAGACCATGAAAATGTCCAAGAGCCATTTTTCTATGGTACACCTATTGTCTTAAGGATGGAATCTCATGTATGCATAATTGCAGGCTCTTGCATGAATGACAAGTGACACTATCAAGGGAATAGAAGACCATTTCAAATCCCTCTCCCTAAAAATAAATATGCTTCCATTTCCTATTTGCTACAAAAAGGTGTTCATGGCATTGAAGAAAACTATTGTGAAGAACCTGAATAATGTTGAAAAGCCTAAAAGGGATCGACTTGTCCACTTTAAACTCTCCTCTTTAAACTCAAAATATTATCAAAGCTAACTTCCCTCCAAACATATAGGCACGTGGGCTAGCCATGTCAATACATTTACAAGATGAATTCTTTAAGCCTTGCACATAACCTTATCTCTTTTATACCTTTGACAACTTTAAGCCCTTTTCAAAATATGCACATGGTTTTATGATAAAGCATAGAGACTTACTAATTCAAGAAGGTAGTTTTGAATCAAAGGAGTGAAAATGGAATAACTTCTTTAGCGACCTTTGCGTATGTTTTTCTTACTAAAACTATAGGACCAGTTGCTTTAAGTTATCCATTTGGCATAGGAGTCAAAATATTTGAGACAAACTTAAATTCACACTTTACAATTAGTTGTACCACCTTTTAACCAACTAACTATGCCTTAGCACTTGGAGAAAATACAAACCTAAAACATTGTGCATCAATATTATGCCCTTGCTAAGTTGTAGAACATAGCTTATTGGTGAAACATGGGATAACTCCCCTGATTGTGGGCTCAAGTTGTGGGAGTTAACCTCCAAAGTGAGTTGGTTCTCTTGGTAACTTCACCTAAACTAACTAAAGTAAAGATTTATTGAGGAGAAGAGTAAGGATAACATGAAAATGAAACCTAAACTCTAAAAGGTGATGCACCAAAAAGGTTTTCAAACCTAATATGCTACCTTAACACACAATTTCCCAAAAACCCAGCTAAAATTCACACAACTTAATTGTTTAACATGCTTATGCATAAGCATTTCATGAGAAAGTTGATATTTTTACAACTTTAGAAGAAAGAATAGATATATCTTTCACAAATAAAGAGTGTAAATGCCAATGAAATAACTCATGACTTGTATAAGACATGCTTTATGCTTAAAGGTGTTGAAATGAGATAACAAACTTGAGGATTTAGACATAAAATCACAAAAATAAGTATCAATCATTCATACACACACAATGAAGAAGCCATTGAGAAGGAAAATCCACTGAATTTTATTGATAAAATAGGTGCTTACAACATGTACAAGTCTGAAAGTGAGCTACATCTACTACTACAACATGAAAGAACTTAAAAAATTTACAATACAATTCTCTCAGAGAGAAGAGAACTAGTGAAAAAATGCCTAAGGCTTTCCTTTATGTTGTTCCACAACTTACAAGAAGATAGGAACATGTGTTGAGGAAGTCTTCACTCTATATTTTTTAGTCAATCTCCTTTGGCCATCCAAAACCAATATGCCAACTTTTCACCCCCTTAAACCGCTCCAAAAGGTTTTTAGAATGCAGAAAAAGTCAAGTCTTGCCCTTATCTACCATTTAGGGCACCCAAACAACTCCTAGATTCCCTTAAAATGTTTCAAAATTGAATCATACTACCTCATACATTCTTATCAACTACTGCACAATCCAAAAACTGCCCTATATGTTTGCAACTGTTCATAAATTCCCAACATGTTAATAGGACATGTGGATGAGGGTTTGATATAGTCAATCTCCTTAAGATTTTGACACTTTTCATATGTCTTAAAGCTCTTGTCTTCACATTTTTCACTCTCTCTTCTGACTTCCCTGTACAATGTCACTATCCATTTTGTAAAAGACTATCCCTTTTGAAGCTTGAAACTTCTTTAAATCACCGTGCATTGCAATCAATAACTTGCCATTCAACTCTGTTCATTATGTCCATTTCTTGTCATTGTTTATATAGCTTTTCAACAAACTACTATCTTTAAAGCCTCTTAGATTTTATAGAATATACATCTTCCTCTGATGATTATGACATCACCAACTTTGTCCCTTACTTTGAAAATGGCTACACATTCTACCTTGAATGAAGGATTTGAGAAAACATGGATTGTCACCATTTTTCTTAAACTATTAAGTATTGTGTTCATCTTTGAATGATGTGTTGTATTTCCTCAATAGCTCAACACATTTTCAATTACCATCATGCTAAGTCATAAAATTTAAAATAATGTCATAGCCCAGACAAGGCTCCCTTCATCATACACAAACCTCTCTATTATTGGGACATAGAATATCACTCATCATAGATTTCATGATATAAAATGACAACTCCATGAATGAGTTTTTACCCCAACTCTCCATCGAAGACTTGGTTATCTTAGGTTAATGAAACTTAATACCTTTCAAGCTTATTGTCCTTTACTACTACTGTTGGCTAAGAAACACTCTGTTGTGGAATGTCAAACTTCTCATCATTAGGACTGCTCTCTTAGAAGGATTTCTTTAGGCAACATAATCGCCTGCTTAGAATCCATCCATCTCTCCACAATTTTGTATTAAGGTTGAAACTTTACTAGGTGAAAGCTCACCATTCTTAATAGCAATCATCATGAACAAATCTTCCTCTCCAATATTTTTTTGATCCTTTGCACTCTC
The DNA here is from genome assembly GCA_007258455.2 of Sequoia sempervirens. Lineage (NCBI taxonomy): Eukaryota > Viridiplantae > Streptophyta > Pinopsida > Cupressales > Cupressaceae > Sequoia > Sequoia sempervirens. The sequence continues at coordinate 286,808,167 of VDFB02353493.1, read as the reverse complement.
AAGACATTGTGTAAGATCCAAAATTGTCACCTTGTTGATTGTCATTGTTGAATGTTTATCTTCTTGAATTTAGACTATAACTATTATTCATTCCACCCCATGGTCTTCTATGGATTTCTATGCTTATTAGCTCTCTTCTAAGCCCATGTATTGATCTACATTCTTTTCTTTTCCCTACTACATTGCATTTCCTTATTTATAGTCTTTTGTGCTTCTTTGCATAGATTTCTATATAACCCAAGTTAATCTACTCATTTACCATCTTGGAGATGTGAGAACACTGCTTTTGGGAAAGGAAAAAGTGAATCATCATGACCTCCTCTTATGCTATCTAGCTAATAATTTTTGTCTTATATCACACCTATAGTTTGAGGAATAGGGCCCAAGCCAAGGGTGGTAACCCATTTATATGTTTGAAGATTGTTTTTATTCAACCCAATGAATAGATACATATGCATGACTATTAGTGGAATTTCATAATTGTGAAGAGCGTGGGCAAAGAGACCTCTGTACCCATCATTGTATATTCAGGAGCAAAATGTGAAACAATACCTAACATTCTAGCTAGTGAATTTGATGGACCATTATGATCATTATGTGTGACTATCACCCATTATGTATATCCCTGTCACAGACCATTGAAAAGGTCACTATATCCTAAATAACTATAAATCCTAGTCAAGGAAACTATCAAGATCACTTACTATGAACATTGTAACTATGATTATGTCACTGCTAATGATGATGACTACTACTATCTTTTCTTGTCTTTGATTTTTTTCCTTTCTCTCATACACTACCCTTAATCATAGTAAATGACTATCCTTTTATTGGCTCAACCCATTTCTTGTACATTACATATTTGATAACAATCTTCATAGTCTGCTAAGAGTTTGGAAAACATCAACATTTTCTCAAATTGAGAGAGACACATCATAATACCTTTGGTAGGGTTTTCTTGCTAGCAAGAAGTTTGATGACCTCAACACCACAATGATTTCCCCTTATGATTGAGTTGCCTCTTGTCTCTTTATCTACTATAGAATATTTTTGCATTATTCTTTTTAGCAATAAATCTAACATGCCAACTTCATGAAACACTACCCACCATTTTGCAATCTTAAGCTCGCCATGGGGAAAATTGTTGCAACATATCATATCTCTACTTCTGGGTCACTTTACACCACCATCTGCAATCTTTCTTTCCATTATGAGCATAGAATAGGTCATCAAGAATAGATGTATTGAAAAAGTAATCCTTAAATATCTTTAATATCTTTATGCCCTTACACTCTATGCATGATGATCTCATATGAATATCATATTGATGACAAAGACATTATGCCTTGCACCTTGAAGACTGTACTCCACTTTAGATAGTAAATGATTCTCATTGATGATTGGCATGCCTTCAAACCCAACCTTGGTTATAACCATTCATTATTAATGACTTGTAATGGATCCTCAAGCTGACAGTAACTACATCCATTTCAAGCCTAATCCTTATAATTTTATCTTCATGGTGGTTTGATGTTGTTATCTTCATGGTAAACATATGCCCCATACATAGCCAAAACCTCTTTAGGTTCTCCATTTTCAATGGTCTTTCCACTCTGGCTCACTCTTATTTTGCATGCAACCAATGATATGCTATCAAACACTAAATTTATCATACAGGTCTTCATTTTAATGAACATATCATGCAAGATAGTGTGTATGCACTTTGAGCTATGTGAAATGCATTGGAAAATCTATATTTTAATCTGCATCTTCACATACCATTCTACCTCAACTCTATGTGTAACACCTTTGATGACTAAGCCATGTGCTTGTTTGTAATATTTCCATAAGATCCCTTGCCACACCATATGTCCACATGAGTAAAAAGATAGCAATTTTTTTTATTAAAATTTGATGAAGACTGTCTGTCTCTTGTTTTCATATAATCCTAAACAACCAATGTAAGCCAAGAATATCAGCTTGTGTGAGTTTTTGATGTATACCAATAGAGGCATCATTAGACTAGATCTAGAGATTTTAGCCTTTTTTCTAGTCCATTTTCACCTTAATAAACTTCCTTTCAAAATCCCTACAATATGATCTTCAATTCAACTCAGCTTTTATATGACATCTAATTTGTGTTAGCAATTTGTGCCTCAAAATATTGTCACTGAAAAGACATTTCTTCCTTTGATTGAGCTAATTAATGTTCATATTTTTGATAATTTTATTCCTTTTGCAAGGTTGAATCTATCTTTTGGCCTTCACTTAGAACGTAGAGTGAGGTTAGTTGATATGGAGATGCTCACTCTCACAGTCTCAAGTCTTCAACTATTCATCTACTTTTAGAACCTACAAAGAAACTCCCAGTTTCAACATGAGACCCTACTCCAAACCTGTTAAATTTTATTTTCACCATATAGAGGAATTTTCTCATCTTCAAAAGCCATGTTATTTGTTGCATTAGAAGTTTGCAGTGATGCAAGGAAGTGTGGCAGTACATCTTCGACTATAAATTGTGAGCTATTGATGGATAACATATTATTTACAATATGTTCCTCACAATTTGGAAAGCTAAAACTCACCGTCTTGTAACTATACTCAAGAAGGCATTCAAATATTTCAATATTTATCTTAGGTAATAAATCTATGCCACATATATTGAGATCCGAATCAATGTCAACAAGAGCACATATAATACCAATGTTATTAATGTTAACTATAATCATCAAAGGGTGAATTAGCTTGCTTCTACACATTCGGGGTGGGAGTTCTTATGGATATAATGTAATATTAAATGAACTTAGATGAATATGAGCCATCGAATCATTAAGATCCATCAACCTAGCAAAAATAGGCAAGAGGATGTTTTACAAGGCTTCTTGAATCACACCTTGATAAACTTGAGTAGACTAAAGAAAATCCCATTGTGAAATCTTGGCCAAAGTAATACGAAGTTGGTTGACAAGATCATAATCATTAGGTGGTTTAGTCATGGGTTTAGGTGTTGAAGGAAGACTTAGTCATGAAGGCGGCAAAGAGGTTAGAATAAAAGTAGGTTGAGAAGTAGATTAATCAAAATTATGTTGATTTATTCTAGTATTATACATATGCCCTATCTCATTATAAGAATTTGTGGCTTTTAAGAATCATGCATAAAGTTCTAATGAATCATTAGATACTAGAACCCAAAAAATAGAATGAATCCTCTTAGGAGAAGGGCTGGATAGATTCAAGTAAACTACAAGTCTCTTAGGCCTTTTAAGGGCTGTAGAGATAGTTGCTACATTCACATACTTCTTGGCTTACGAGGAGTAAGTAGATGGTTGTGATGAAGATGTCTGTTCGGCAGATCTATAGATAGGAGGAGATGCCTCTAAGAAATCATCCAAGGAATCTTCTAACATATCAAAATCTTCCTTAGAAAAATAATTATCATAAACATTAAAATATTGAAGAAAAGGATTCAAAATGGTTCATGTTAGGTTCACCAAAAACGTAGATAAGAGGGATTCATTGCTCATGAGTCTCTTGCTTACAAATAAAGTCCTAGGGAACAAACTACCCAAAAGTACCTCAGACTACCCAATAATTTGAATAAGATGAAAGGGATTGCATGAAATATATTGAAAGTAGAGTTTTAGGAGTGACAATAGACGAACAACTTTTAGAATTGAAAGAGAAAATCACTAAGATTTCTATGATAGAAGGAGAAGTTTGTGACCAGAGGATGAAAACATAGGAATAAGACATCAGTGTAGTATGTTGAAGTCCTAGAGGCATGCTGGCATCTTGTATGGATAGTGCACTAAACCTTTGAACTAAAATTTAAAGGATTTGGTAACTGTTCTAGATCTAAGGTATGTTTAAACTATTGATTTGATAGAAAATAGGAAACACTAATAAATGAAAAGGGAGGTGAAGATCCAACTTACAAGTGGTCCTACACTTCAAATCCTCCCACAAAGGTTTGCACAATCAATCTACACACAACACAAAAGAGGAAAACATAATGGGGGGGGTTTTGGGGCTTGTCGTAGTCAAACCCCCATTTTGGTGTTCCCACCACTACAAATTGCTAGATAGATAGAGAGAATAAAAGAAAAAAGTAAATTAGACAAATGAGTGATAAGAGTAAACCCTTGTGGGAGGAGAGCCTATATCATAAGATAAAGACAAAAAGTGATAAAAGCAAATCTTGCTCAAGGAGGAGAACCCATATCATGAGATAAAGAAACAATCAATGATGTTAAATAAAACAAACACAAATCAAGAGAATGTTACCAAAAATTTGTTGCTCCCTCTAGGCTTCATAAACACAATGGTAAACACTTGAAAGAGATCTATTGTTGTTGGAGAGACTTTAATCTAGTAGAGCTTCATCGTAGAAATGAGATAGAGAAGAGGAGAGCGAGAGAATCAATTTTGAATGAGAGAGTTATAGAATGAATGAGAATGAGAGTGAAATGGAAGGTTTTTTTTCAACTACATGGGATGAAAGAGCTTTTTCTCTCATAAATCTATCATAGGGACACATGTCATGGGTCAAAGATTCTAAGATTCCTCATTTGAACTCATAAAAGTACAGGGATGCTAGCATGCCATGTGGATGTCTATGAACTATAGATGCAGATGTTCAATGTGTGATTTCATGAGAAACAAGGTGGAAAACTATTGTCGCTTCATCAATGGTCCTTATGGAGTTAAAATCATGAAATTTTTATTCATAAGGTTCTTGTCATAAATACTACTACATGCCATAAATGCAATGACCAAATGCATAAATGTGAAATATCCATGGGGTGTAATTTTATGACATTACAATTCAAAATCTTTTAGCATTTCAAATTCTCATCATACCCAATGAAACTATACATTTTAACCTTAGACTATTTCTATTGTAATACATGGATAAATGAAACACAACCAAATACTCTCACATATGTTACAACATGATTCCTATTTGTCTAAATCTAATATGATTACTTATTGTTAAGTGTAGAAGGACCTATTTTCTAAAAAAAAATGCAATATTTATAGCTAAAACCAAAAATATTGGTCTAGGGAAACATTGCTTTACAATATTTTGGCTGAAATCCAGAACAAATCAAGTCAACCTCCAACTACATTCTATTAAACATTATAGAGTGTTTTAATTTTTGTAACAATAGCAATGCGCTTACAAAATAGCTCAAACTCCTTAGAGAAAAATTAATCATTATTATTTGACCTTAAAACTTTGATCTTCCTACTATTCTTATCTTCTACTAGTACTTCAAAAATTCCCTAAACCTGTTAAATAGCTCAAACTCTTTCCTAAGAAATACTCACAAAGTATGATTACAATAATAATTAATGAAAGATGCATAATATATGGACTTAGAGTGCACGTCGACATGACCAAAGACATTATTGTGAATGGTTTCAAGTATCTCCTTACTCTTATACACCTTGAAGTAAATTGTGAGTTGTTTTACTTTCCAAATGCATAATGTTGATAAAAATCAAACCCAATAGAATAGTATGAAAGGCCTTCCACCATATTTTTTTTTATTAGGTTTTGTAGGTAGTTTCTCCTATGTGACAATTTATTAGTGCCACAAATAATCCATATTTATGTTTAGTAATATTACTTGAGATGAATAATGTTAATGACTCTAACTTGAAAAAGGTCCTATTCCTTGCACCTTTATCCAACACCAAATTTCTTCAATCCAACTTACACGGGCTTTTCCATCAAATGTATCATTTTCTCTATAATCAACCATATTAAGTATTGAAATGAAATTTATATCCAACCCATGTTATGTAGAATATTAGAGTACCCTCACTCTACTATCCATGAAAGACAATTTCATGTTTCATCAAACAATTATTCAATAGATATTTCATAACCAAAGAGAACCTATCCTCCATCACACCATTTCTAGTCAAAGTACCACTCCTTATAAGGAGTAATTTTGTATGATGCACATAAGTCAATTAACCAAATATCATCATCACTAATGTTAGTAGATAAAAATAATCAGTAGCATACACATCAGTGTCAAAGGATATATCAAAGAAATCATCCTTATTCTTAGACTTGTATTCACTTATGTGACCTCTCTTACCACAATTCAAACACTTTACTTTAGGTTTACCAAGAGACTTAGATATGTCCTCTTGAAATTCTTACCATTACCAATCTTCTTCTCACACCCTCTATCCTTAGACCTACCCCCTACAACCAAGGTATCATTAGAAGAATAATCCATGAATTTTCTCCTAATCTCTTGATTTAAGAAAAAACCATTTAGATTTTCTAGTTCAAGTGAAGAATAGTTACCATTGATTTCCATAAATAAGTTTTTGCACAAATCAATTAAGGTACATAATAATAAAATGCAATTACCCCTTTCTTCTACTTGAATCCTATAGACATTAATTGACTCATAATAAAAAATAAGGCATTGAGATGATCATTTATTGATTCTCCCTTTCATATTCAACAATAATGAAGTTGGTTGTGTGGTTGCACAAGTAGTCGTGTTATTATGCAAGCTCCTTAGATTGGTTGCACAATTTATCCTTGATTCATGTTAGCTATTTAAATATATAATGCAAGGAATTATATGTGGTTTATAAGTGATGTTATGTGGTTTTACAAGACATTTACCCCTTATTCATGCAAAGTGATTATATATTGATGGTTTGGTCATTTGATACTTGTTATGCAAGAGGATGATGGAGAGCATTAAGTATTAGCATTGATTATGTAATATTTTATTGTCACATAAAATGAGTGTGTTTTTGTGCAAGATAAGTGTGATTTTGTACAAATTATTTGTATTATTAATTAAGCATATAGTAGTGGATACACATACTTGTGATTTGTACAATGCATCTCATGATAGTTATAGATAAGGTGTTATATGTTGTGGTGCAAGCTAGCATTATTATACAATGTGTTGTGCAAGATGTTTTGAGGCTATAGCATTACTATATAAGCTAGTGGTATTGCTACGTAAGTAGATGCTACATAAGAAAATTTGTTTCCCAAATGGTTGTTAGGTAAAGTGGTTACTACACAAGCAATTTTCATGTAAGATGTCGGTGCAGAGGATTTTTTTTTTTAATGTTCGTGTTGTTATATAATTCATTGTTTTGCAATTAGTTATTGTCCAAGTCTATGGTGCTACACCATCCATGATTATAATGTAAGTAGTTGAAAATCAAGCCACTATTGCTACACAAGTCATTATTATTTTGTAAGGTGGTATTGATGTGCAATTTGGCATTATTGTGCAAGTTATTTCATGGTCATTGTATTTTGGTTGATGTACATGGCGTATTTTATGCATTTTATATTTATGCATGGTAAAGAATATGTGTAAAAACAACCTACTCTATAATCCTAAGTGTCTTGCATGTCAAATTGGTGTGTGAGTTGATGCATTATCCATACATGTTCTTTTCTTTTATGTTTTAGGCCTATTTTTATTAGGGTGTTCTAACTTTTCCTAATTAACTTATAAGTGGCATATTCTTATGTGAATTGGGCTCATGTGACATCACACATCTCAATCCCTTTATCACTAATCACCACATTTTTATTCCTAACCCATAGACCTATTTTTATCACCATGGATCAAATTCAATTTAAAACTAAATATCATATTTATTTAAATATTTAAATAACCCATTGAAACATAATTAATGAAAATCAATTATCACTCAATTAGTTTATATCTAAATAATCAAAATATATTATTTTACATTAACATATATTTTTTGCTTTATAAACTTAACTATTAAAAATTAAATCACATATAATATTATTGCCCCTTTGACGTATTCATGAAAATGTGTTTCTTTCCTTAAATCTATATTTTATTTAAACTTTAAAATAATGTTTTTTCATAGTGAATATACATAATATTTATGATTTCTTTTTAATGATTTTGTTTGCACTATTAAAAAATAAACTTATGTTTTTTTTACTATAATCATAATCAGTATCATAGACCTAATCCTTTTATTCTTAGTGAGCATTATTTTTAATATGTATTATATAAAATATTATTTTAATTCTTAAAATAATTAGATTATATAAATACTTTATTTTTATATAATAGATTTTATGATTATAAAAGTATATATTAGTTAAGTTTTTTTTTTGGTGGGAGATCTATAGATAGGAGGAGATACCTCTAAGAAATCATCCAAGGAATCTTCTAACATATCAAAATATTCCTTAGAAAAAGCATTATCATAAACATTAAAATATTGCAGAAAAGGATTCAACATGGTTCATGTTAGGTTCACCAAAAATGTAGATAAGAGGGATTCATTGCTCATGAGTCTCTTGCTTACCAATAGATTCCTAGGGAACAAACTACCCAAAAGTACCTCATACTACTCAATGATTTGAATAAGATGAAAGAGATTGCATGAAATATATTGAAAGTAGAGTTTCAGGAGTGAGAACAGACGAACAACTTTCAAAATTGAAAGAGAAAATCACTAAGATTTCTTTGATAGAAGGAGAAGTTCATGACCAGAGGATGACAACATAGGAATAAGACATCAATGCAATATGCTAAAGTCCTAGAGGCATGCTGACATCTTGTATGGATAGTGCACTAAACCTTTGAACTAAAATTTAAAGGATTTGCTAACTATTCTAGATCTAAGGTAGGTTTAAACTATTGATTTGATAGAAAATAGGAAACACTAATAAATGAAAAGGGAGGTGAAGATTCAACTTACAAGTGGTCCTACACTTCAAAGCCTCCCACAAAGGTCTACACAATCAATCTACACACAACACAAAAGAGGAAAACATAATGGGGTGGTTTTGGGGCTTGTTGCAGTCAAATCCCCATTTTGGTGTTCCCACTACTATAGACTGCTAGATAGATAGAGATAATAAAAAATAAATTAAAAAATTAGACAAATGAGTGATAAGAGTAAACCCCCGTGGGAGGAGAGCCTATATCACAAGATAAAGACACAAAGTGATAAAAGTAAACCTTGCTCAAGGAGGAGAACCCATATTGTGAGATAAAGAAATAATAAATAATGTTAAAAAAAAAAAAGAATCAAGAGAATGTTACCAACAGTCTGTCGCTCCCTCTAGGCTTGATAGACGCAATGCTAAACACTTGAAAGAGATCTATGGCTGTTGGAGAGACTTTAATCTAGTAGAGCTTCATCGTAGAAATGAGATAGAGAAGAGGAGAGCAAGAGAAGCAATTTTGAATGAGAGAGTTATAGAATGAATGAGAATGAGAGTGAAATGGAATTTTTTTCCCAACTACATGGGCTGAAAGAGTTGTTACTCTCATAAATCTATCATAAGGACACACGTCATGGGTCAAAGATTCTAAGATTCCTCATTTGAACTCATAAAAGTATAGGGATGCTAGCATGCCATGTAGATTTCTATGTGCTATGCAGATGTTCAACTTGTGATTTCATGAGAAACAAGGTGGCAAAGTATTGTCGCTTCATCAATGGTCCTTATGGAGTTAAAATCATGAAATTTTGATTCATAAGGTTCTTTTCATAAATACTACTACATGCCATAAATTCAATGACCAAATGCATAAATGTGAAATTTCCATGAGGTGTAATTTTATGACATTACAATTCGAATTATTTTAGCATTTCAAATTCTCATCATACCCAATGAAACTATACATTTTAGCCTTTAATTCCAACTTAGACTATTTCTATTGTAATACATGGATAAATGAAACACAACCAAATATTCTCACATATGTTACAACATGATGTTTATTTGTCTAAATCTAATATGATTACTTATTGCCAAGTGTAGAAGGACCTATTTTCTAAAAAAAAATGTAATATTTATAGCTAAAGCCAAAAATATTGTTCTAGTGAAACATTGCTTTACAATATTTTGGTTCAATCCAAAAAAAATCAAGTCAACCTCCAACTACATTCCATTAAACATTATAGAGTGTTTTAATTTTCGTAACAATAGCAATACACTTACAAAATAGCTCAAACTCCATAGAGAAAAAATAATCATCATTATCTGACCTTAAAACTTTGATCTTCCTACCAGTCTTATCTTCTACTAGTACTTCAAAAATTCCCTAAACTTGTTAAATAACTCAAACTCTTTCCTAAGAAATACTCACAAAGTATGATTACAATAATAATTAATGAAAGATACATAATATATGGACTTAGAGTGCACGTCGACATCACCAAAGACATCATTGTGAATGGTTTCAAGTATCTCCTTGCTCTTATACACCTTGAAGTAAATTATGAGTTGTTTTACTTTCCAAACACATAATGTTGATAAAAATCAAACCCAATAGAATAGTATGAAAGGCCTTCACCATATTTTTGTTTATTAGGTTTTGTAGGTAGTTTCTTCTATGTGACAATTTATTAGTGCCACAAATAATCCATATTTTTGTTTAGTAATATTACTTGAGATGAATAATGTTAATGACTCTAACTTGAAAAAGGTCCTATTCCTTGCACCTTTATCCAACACCAAATTTATTCAATCCAACTTACACCCTTTTCCATTAAATGTATCATGATCTCTATAATCAACCATATTAAGTATTGAAATAAAATTTATATCCAACCCATGTTATGTAAAATATTAGAGTTCCCTCACTCTCCCATCCATGAAAGACAATTTCATGTTTCATCAAACAATTATTCAATAGATATCTCATAACCAAAGAGAACCTATCCTCCATCACACCATTTCTAGTCAAAGTACCACTCCTTATAAGGAGTAATGTTGTATGATGCACATAAGTCAATTAACCAAATATCATCATCACTAATGTTAGTAGATAAGAATAATCAGTAGCATACACATCAGTGTCAAAGGATATATCAAAGAAATCATCCTTATTCTTAGACTTGTATTCACTTATGTGACCTCTCTTACCACAATTCAAACACTTTACTTTAGGTTTACCAAGAGACTTAGAGATGTCCTCTTGAAATTCTTACCATTACCAATCTTCTTCTCACAACCTCTATCCTTAGACCTACCCCCTACAACCAAGGTATCATTAGAAGAATAATGCATGGATTTTCTCCTAATCTCTTGATTTAAGAAAAAACCATTTAGATTTTCTAGTTCAAGTGAAGAGTAGTTACCATTGATTTCCATAAATAAGTTTTTACACAAATCAATTAAGGTACATAATAATAAAATGCAATTACCCCTTTCTTCTACTTGAATCCTATAGACATTAATTGACTCATAATAAAAAATAAGGCATTGAGATGATCATTTACTGATTCTCCCTTTCATCTTCAACAATAATGATGTTGGTTGTGTTCTTGCACAAGTAGTCATGTTATTATGCAAGCTCCTTAGATTGGTTACACAATTTATCCTTGATTCATGTTAGTTATTTAAATATTGAATGCAAGGAACTTTATGTGGTTTGTAAGTGATGTTATGTGGTTCTACAAGACATTTACCCCTTATTCGTGCAAAGTGATTATATATTGATGGTTTGGTCATTTGATACTTGTTATGCAAGAGGATGAAGGAGAGCATTAAGTATTAGCATTGATTATGTAATATTTTATTGTCACATAAAATGAGTGTGTTTTTGTGCAAGAAAAGCGTGATTTTGTACAAATTATTTGTATCATGAAGTAAGCATATAGTAGTGGATACACATACTTGTGATTTGTACAATGCATCTCATGATAGTTACTAGATAAGGTGTTATATGTTGTGGTGCAAGCTAGCATTATTATACAATGTGTTTTGCAAGTTGACTTGGTTGTGCAAGATGTTTTGAGGATATAACATTACTATATAAGCTAGTGGTATTGCTACGTAAGTAGATGTTACATAAGAATTTTTTTTTCCCAAATGGTTGTCAGGTAAAGTGGTTACTACACAAGCAATTGTCATGTAAGATGCTGGTGCACAAGAAATTATTTTTTTCAATGTTTGTGTTGTTATATAAGTCATTGTTATGCAATTAGTTATTGTCTAAGTCTATGGTGCTACACCATCCATGATTATAATGTAAGTAGTTGAAATGCAAGCCACTATTGTTACACAAGACATTGTTATTTTGTAAGGGGATATTGATGTGCAATTTGGCATTATTGTGCAAGTTATTTCATGGTCATTGTATTTTGGTTGATGTACATGGTGTATTTTATGCATTTTATATTTATGCATGGTAAAGAATATGTGTAAAAACTACCTACTCTATAATCCTAAGTGTCTTGCATCTCAACTTGGTGTGTGAGTTGATGCATTATCCATACATGTTCTTTTCTTTTATGTTTTAGGCCTATTTTTATTAGGGTGTTCTAGCTTTTCCTAATTAACTTATAGGTGGCATATTCTTATGTGAATTGGGCTCATGTGACATCACACATCTCAATCCCCTTTATCACTAATCACCACATTTGTATTCCTAACCCATAGACCTATTTTTATCACCATGGATCAAATTCAATTTAAAACTAAATATCATATTTATTTAAATATTTAAATAACCCATTGAAACATAATTAATGAAAATAAATTATCACTCAATTAGTTTATATCTAAATAATCAAAATAAATTATTTTACATAAACATATATTTTTTGTTTTATAAACTTAACTATTAAAAATTAAATCACGCATAATATTATTGCCCCTTTAACATATTCATGAAAGATGTGTTTCTTTCCTTAAATTTATATTTTAATTAAATTTTAAAATAATATTTTTTCATAGTGAATATACATAATATTTATGATTTCTTTTTAATGATTTTGTTTGCACTATTAAAAAATAAACTTTTGTTTTTTTTTTACTATAATCATAATTAGTATCATAGACCTAATCCTTTTATTCTTAGTGAACATTATTTTTAATATGTATTATATAAAATATTATTTTAATTCTTAAAATAATTAGATTATATAAATACTTTATTTTTATATAATAGATTTTATGATTATAAAAGTATATATTAGTTAAGTTTTTTTTTTTTTTTTGGGTAGGAAACTTAATATGTAAAAGTTATTTTGAAATTAACTTTGATTTAAAAGTATCTTGAAGGATAATGTAATAAAGAACATACTGTTATGTTTATTGAGTCATTTTTTTGGAATAATATTAATGAGTTGTAATTTATCACTGCAGTTGAACAATTATGAATGGGCCCATCTAAAAGATAAGACAATGATCTTTCTCTACATGAATTTTAATCCTTTACTTTTAATTGAAAGGATTTGGACCCACAAGTCTAGCCACATTAGGTGAGAGGGACCAATAATTGTTACGGATAACTTTGTGAGCATGTAGTGGTTGTATGGAATATTGTAGGACCTCCATTTTTTAAGAAATATGTACTTCCCTCTTATTGATCTACACGTCTAGTGAGAAGTGTCCAAAAATTAATTTTTTAAAGGTTTGACCAAAACTTAATCCTGATATCTCTAGTAGTTGAACAAAAAAAAATTCATGTGTTGTTAGTACAATATCATATTTTTATTTTAAATATAACTTCTATGCAACCTAAATAATATCAATACATTTTGGTAATCATAAATATTTGTTATGTCTAACGTTTATATCCAACATAAATGGACCAATAATTGAACACAAAAAAACTATTTGTTGTATTAAAAACAACACAATATTATTTAAAATGTAGCTTATATTCAATCATAAATTTTTTAACAATTGTTCACATTTCATGAGAAAATAAAAGATGTTTACTTTGGTCACCTTTTATATTTGTGATAGGAAAAACTATTAATAGAAATAATCAAATGCATTTACATTGTTACCCCAATAGTTATCCACAAAAAAATAATATGCCTTCACAATGACAACAATACCTTGTTTAAATAAGCATCTTATTATATAAATGACACATTTATAGTGGATAGTTATGATATTTTATATGAAACAAAAAAATATATTTATTTTACTTATTTATGACTATTTATATTTTTTATATAACATTCATAGATTCTCATATGTTCAAGTATGGGTCCATCTTGACCAACATTTGATTATTTTTTAATTTATTTGTGAACTAATTATTGACAATATATAGTATAAATATGTTGGGAGATAAATCTTATAACCACAAGCACTATACCAATAATTGAACTCAGCTCAACTATTGACTTCTCCCTATAAGACTTAGGGGTTAGTAGGTCGGAATAACAAAAGAAAGGAAAGTTTGAATTTTTTTATTAAAATAAGATGGATTCGGCAGTTGCCAACTCCGCCTACTTTTACATAATTGCATTACATTTAGTGACTAGCTAAGTCGCTCGACAACGATGGAGAATCGTGGCAGCCTCTATATAAAAAGATAAAGAGTTGGAGGGAAGAGAGACAAAGACTAAATGGAAACGCTGTTTGGAATTCCCCTGCCGGTCAATCCGCCTTGCTTGGACAGATCAGTGGTACCCGGATAGAGCAACGTGTATGGAACCTGTGATGGGCCGTACCTGTTTTTCAGGTTGGAATTCTGGTTCCTCTCTGACACATTTTTCTCCGCGTCCGCCAGAGTTGCAGAGAATTTCCCAAAGGCTTGTTCGATGCCCTCATCGTCAGTCCATTCAGGAGTGGATCCCTTCACCTGCCCTAAGTACACTTCATCCGTTGAATGCTTCGACAGAAGCTCCAAGATCGCCATCACCGTGGTGGCCTGATTGGGAGTGGACACAGATGAGAGCATAAACTCCTCTGGGTCGTTCATCATTTCGGCGAAGTCAAGGGAATGTTGCTCAGGAATTAGGCGTCTGCTGAGGGTGGGGAGATTGGGCATGTATCCTCCGTAGGCATATTGCCCGAAGTTGACGGCTGCATGGTGAGCAGATGCAATCCAAATGATGGTTGTAATTGCTTCCACCGCTTCCTCCACAGACTCCATCTGATACCATCCACTTTCCTTCTTCAGGACTCCATGCCCCACATTCACCGCCTCCTTCCACCATGCTTGCACTTCTGTGTCTTCCTTTATTGCATCGTCACTCTTGTAGTACAGGGACAGATAATCACTCACCCATTGCTTTAGAGCAGCCCAGATCTCCAGACCATCCACTGCATATGGGTAGTCTTCTATCACAAGCCTTAGTCCGTGAGCTGCAGTTGAGTCTGGAACTGCCATCCCTCTGCATAGATCTCGTAATTTAGAATTTTTTTATATGATACATGACAGTTGGCAGTAGAGAGTAACACAGCAGGAAAAAGTACCGTACCTTTTGATTAGATCGGCGGGCAAGCCTTGCTCATTTAGTTTCCAGTGTTTATATGCTTTAGAGGACAACTCTATGGCGTATCTGTAGGGTGTGAATCCAGATTCAATAACACCATTTGCATTAATCAGAATCTGCCGGGCAGATTGATTAATGTCCATGGTGTCAAAATAATGAGGGAGTAATAATTTGTGAAGTGGGTGCATTTTGCTGAGCTGCCTGTGAGTCGCGATGATGAAAGGCTCGATGACAGCATGAGTTCTTAGCCTGAACGAAGAATGGGAAAATTAATCATCATGATATTAATTTGTCCACTTGATGTAAATAGAAGTATGAGCACACTAAATTACTGTCTTGTTTCAACGTGATCTTACCAATGACTGATTAACTGGTGATAACCGGCATCATTAACTCTTGAATGTGCTTTGGCGAGCAGCCAGAGAGCGCCTTCTTCTCCCTCTTGGGCAGGGTTGTAAACATTTCTTTGAGCTTGGGTGAGAGTGGTGTGAGGCAAACACAACTCGATCGCAACAACCCTCAGAATTCCTTGGCCTGTGAGGAAGAAGAGAGTGCGGGAGGCATACATTTTACGATGATCTGATTCTTTGTTAATGCGTTCAATGTAAGGCATGTACGCATCGTAGTAGTCCAAAGTAAACAGTCTTTTTGCCTCCACAGCCTAATCAAATCATTCGGATTTAATCCCAACATGAGATTGATCAGAAGACCAGAATTCTCTCTTCTTCTTTTTTGATATATCGAGCAATGTTAAATAAGTATATGGAAATAACATACCTGCTGCACCTTAAGGCCATCCATGTTTTTCTCGATATGTTCTGCCGTTACACAACTCTCTTGAGAACCATATAACTCGGCGTCCAAGCTGCTTGATGGAGGAAAGCTCTGTGTTCCAGGTTTAAGAGGAGAGCATTAGCAGTGTAATCAATATTCAACTACTACATCAAAATAACTCTGACAGTAATTAGATTAAAACGAGGAGGTTTGTAATTTGCTTGCCTGAAGACATTGAATGGCCATAGGATTGAGACCGGAAAGGGCTTGGCGTGCAAACTCTTCGTCGGTCTTCCACGCACGTTCGTCAGCTGCAAATCACAAATAAAAATGTGATTTTTTTTGTATGAGTTATATACAAATTACTCGATAACTAATGCTCGAAGGAATCACTTATACTTGATTGAATAAATACTATTGATCTCGCACCCTTAATAAGTTGCGGAACTGTGAAATGTATGAGAGCTTGGTCCTGTGTGCTGAGCAATCCTTTTATCATTTGAAGAGGAATTAATTCTTTACTAAGATCCATAACATTGTTGATAGAGTTGGGGATTCCCTTGCTGTAAATATCTCTCACGTCTTGCAGCGAGTGGAACTTATCACCAAATATGGACTTAATGGTGGCACTACTACATAGAGGGGTGGTTTAAGACAATTTTTAAGACAATTTTTGAGTAAATTGTCTTAACTTGAGACAAAAAAAAAATTGCGTATTGTCTCAAGTATTGTCTTTAAGTGGGTGTCTTAAAATATTGTCTTAAAAATTGTCTCTATAAAGACAATATGAAATAGAAGTATATTTGTCTCTTTAAAGACAATAGTTGGGATTAAAGATATTGTCTCTTTAAAGACAATATGTAAAAATTGTCTCTCTAAAGACAATATATAAAAATGTATTAAAAAAATAAACAATTTATTTTAAATAGTTTTTTAGTGTGGTTTTCAATATTTAATGTTTTCAAATTCTCGTCGTCCTCCTATTGGTTGGAGTTTTTATTTTTATTTTTACAAATGCGATGGAAAATTATGATAGAAATTATCAATGATTTTGAAGCTGGGAGCAATGAACAGTTGTCGAACATGCAAAGCATAATGTTCATAAAAAAAAAAGAAAATAATGCATCATAATCCGAATTCATAAAGTTAATGCCAATAAGTATTTTTTTATTTATAGTTTATAAAACTGTTCATACAATCATGAGCATCACGTATATCATAACATGGCGTGAGAAAACGATTCATTTCTAGGAAAGAGAAAATGTTAATATTTTTCTAAAAGTCAGTGGAATATACTCAACTACCGGCATAACTCTTTCGAGCATGGCAAGGTAGCTTGACAAAAAGTTGACTCAATTGTCTGCACTGGACAATTTTGCTTCAAAGTGGGGACTTTCTTCTTCTTGCGTGCCTGTGTCTGGTCCTCTCAAAGGCTGATAACCTTTCATTGTGACAATCGACTAAATCATGCACTTTGTTATTGATGAATGATAGGACTTCCAAATCATCTTTGAGCATAGCACAGCCTTTCAAGATTTTGATACAATTTTGGAGAGTTGAATTCTTCTTTTAAGATAATCAATAGGGTGAAAGCAAATTTTTTCTATAGACAAACAATATTAGATTTAACAAGTAAATCCATTTGCATTATTTGTTTAAAGAACCACAAATCCACAAGTCTCTACACATGAACTGAAAGTAATAAATCTGCAAATCAAACCCTAAAAAAATATCTAACTATATGTAGCCAGTAGCCACTACACTATGGTCATTTGATAGCCCAAAAGTGAAAATATGTGATCCCAAAAGACTTTTACAAATATTTTCTTTCATATTAACTTACTGCTCAAGCTGGGCTGCAAACTGTGCAACTTTAAGTTGGCACTGGTTAACTGTATTAGTAACTTCTTCACCTCAATAGAGCTCTGCAACTCACTCAAACTATTCCAAAGCCAGTTCCAAATTTTCCTCAACTTCATATATTTCACCGAATTCCTATAAAAAACAATATTTTGAATTTCAATAAAAATCCCTATCTAAAACAAAGAGGTAAATTTACTCATAATCTGATCATCATAAAGATATTCACAAAATAACCATACAACTTCTGCAATGAATGCCTTGTACATTACATTCAACCAAGAAATTTGTAGTCTTAACAACATATCAAAACATATTATCATGAGAATAAGAATCCTTACACTAGTTCAAAGTCAAACTTTGACAACCTCAAAAGATTAGGTCATCCCACACATATCCAACTCAAAGTGTGTGGTGCATCCCAAGTATGTAACCTGATGCAAATCTAGGGTAAATTTGATGTAAGAAATAACCCCTTGGTCATGGAATCTAAGCTTGCAGGGTGAGAGTTCAAATCCAAAAAAATGCTCTACCCACATACAAGGAATTTGTCATTTATTCTAATTGTTTCATTAATAGGTGAATTTGAGAAAGAGATTAGCTGATCAACCAATAGGATAGCAGTACCTTTAAATTATAAAATTTTCCCCAAAGGGAGGAGGCATTGGACCCAACTAGAGAAGATTGTAGTGACCATAACATGGGGGCTGAAATAGGCCAATTGAGAAGCTTGATAAACCAAAAAGTAAGAATGTGAAAAACCAAATGATGGAACCGATACAGAGGAAGTATAACACATTGGAAAATAGCTTTATACCATAGTTTATTTGGGTTTGAATTAGCATAGCTCTAACTAAGATCTTCAAATACAAGAATCCATATGTAAGACTCAAAAACAGAAATTAATAAGTAAGATGTCCTTAGCATATTTCAGCATGCCTTGGTCTGGCGACTGCAAAGTTCAATAAGAACATGGTAGCTACTATATTTGTTAGAAGCCAAGCAGAAGAAAAGTGCCTAAAAATTAATGCCATCTAAGCAGAAATTTGAAAAATATAAGAACTTCTTAGATTCACTATTTACCAAATTAAACTTTCTTATTTTGACCTAAGGACAATGTCAACCGATGAAAATTGTGAACAAGGCTTATCAAGTTATCAGTGAATAAGCATTTATACTTCCACCATATTGACTGCATGTCAATTTTATTGGCATACTGGTTTTACCAATTCTTTTATATCCTTGAGAAGGTAATCTGCTTCAACAGTATTCAAGGAATATGTGTTTGCATGTGTGCAAGCTTTCTTTCATTAATTTTTTTTAAAAATTTTTTTATTCATTTTTCTACTCAGCATTTATATAAGCATTCAGAGAAAATTTACTAGTAATCCTCTTTAATGAAGAAAATGGTTTAATAAAGGAAATTTGGCATTGGATGAATTGAGGTCTAAAACAAAGAAGTTGACTATCCAAGTTAGTCAAAGCAGAGATACTAACTCCCCTTAACCATGTAGGAAGAAAACCTCTCAAAGTAAAGCTAACTCTTAACTTTTTCTATTTTTGTTAAACCATCATATAAATTAAAGATTTTTTTTGGTCACAGCCAAGCCAAATGCCAATTTGTTGTACGGGACTCCCTTGTGAGAATAAACTGAACTGTGCCGATCCACCAACACTCAGATCAAAATACACAGTTTCAAGAAATTGAAAAACACCTCATGTCAATATTCCCTTAGTATCAAGATATCTTTCACGAGAATTTTATGATTGGTACTTTTTAATTTTTTCTCAATATAGATTTGAAGAGTCGGTCCTCACTAATCCAATCCACCTAAAACCAATAGCAGTTGTGCCAATAATTATGTCCAAGAGACAAAATTATAATAGTGATTTGTTTAAGACAAGGAAAAGGTAAGATTAGAGTTGTATCTAGGCCATAAAGGATAAATTGAGTAAAGGACTAGGATAAGTTTGGGTTTGGCCAACTTTTGCACGATAATCTCTCAAACTAGACACCAAGATGACACATTTATCAACAAGGCTAAATGAGTGCAAGACAAAAGGGAAATGAGTGAAGTATGCACTTTTCTAGTCTATATTTTACCCCCGCTAATAAATATTGGTTTTGTTTTATTTTATTTTTAAATAAAAATATATTAATCAAGACAATAAAAAATAATAGATAAAGATTTTCAAATAGTAGTAGCTGTCATAAAAAGTAAGAAAAGGAAGAATCAAAGAGGTCTCTCATAAATCAACCATCAAGAGCCCATAATCTTAATAGAAGTCAAGAAAAAAATACAGTGATCAACTCTAATTATTTTGAAGAATAATCCGACTAACCTGAACAGAGGACATAACAGCCCAATAATAAATCTCCTCTTCTCTCTCTTGCCTTAACATAGTGTATTCATCCAACATTTCCAAGAGTGGTACCTGTGCAATTTTTCCAACAAGAAAAAGGAAACCTAACTGTTCAATGATAGCGTCTTCTAATTGGTAGCAAAAAACCTTCAAAGATTATTAACTTATGAATATAATACAACCTATCATATTCTAGATATCTATACTATTTATTTAAATCAAATATTTTACCCACTTACCTCAAAATAAAGTTAATAGTATGGCAATCTAACATTCAAAGAAAATATAAACTTACACAGATTACATGTTCTAATGTCACAATTATAAAATTTAGCATTGGTAACCCCCTGCAGATGAATGCCATCAGTCTTTGGGCTGTCTTTTGGAGCTTTTATCATCAGTTCACTCACATGCTTTGTGCTTGGGAGTCCACTCAACACTATTCATGGCTGCTCAACAGGGTATTTGATGCACAAAACATTGCACAACAGGGATGTTGTAGTCTGCAAAACAAAAAGATACATGTAGAATAAAAGCTAGAAATCTGAACAGAGATATATAATAAATGAAATTTATAAATAAATAAGAAGAAACCTGGAAAAACAACTTGAACCTTTGAGCAAAGAGGTACAATGATTTGAGATATGTTTTTGGGACAACAAAAATATAACTATTTGAGAGATATGACAAAGTGGTGATGTTTTTTATTAAAGGGAAAATAAGTTGTAATGGGCTTCTAAAACTTATTTACAATCAAAAAGATAGCTGATCAACACAAACCAGTTAGCAATAATATAGAAAATTATATACAAGAGCAATGTGACAGCTATCAAAAAAGTCATTCTACAACATAGCTGAAGCCAAGTCACCATTGAAGAATAACCTATGCAACTTATACAGGGGTACGTATTTTGGGGACATACTTTTCTGATCTTTTGCTGCACTTTTATGGTACTATTTCTGCTCCTTTTGACAGTATATTGTTGCACATTGAAATTGGTATTGTTGTTCATGAAAAGTTGACATTGCTGCTTATTCATCATCATTATTGCTGCTCATTTGTCTATGATTTCTGCACTTTTTAGTGCCATTATTTGCTGCTCTTTTATGTGTTATGATGGCACTTCAATTCTGCAATTATGACTATCATTATTGCTGCTCTTTTTATGGTATTTGTTGCTCTTCTTCTGATTATTTTGCTGCTCCTTCTGTGTCATTTCTTTAAGCAACTCTGTTTTTCCTTCATAACCTGGCTTCTTGAACGAGTGACAAATATTTTTCTCTTTCCAACCTTTGATTGCTATTCTCAGCTGTGATAATTTGGAAGACTGTCCCTTAAAATCATCTCACAGTTGCTCTTTGATTCATTGCCCTGAGACTTTAGCTACACTATCAACATCCTTATATGTTTCATCATCTTAAATTGGGCTTTTATCTTTTACCCTGAGTTTGTCATATCTTCCTTCTGTAACTGAATTGCCTCCTTCATTCTTTGTAAGGTCTACTCTTGATTAGCTAACTCTCCAATCTCACTATCATTTAAACTTTACTTGTGACTATGACTGCCTTTAATTCCCTGCACAACAAATGTGTTTTTTCAATTGTCACTCAACATTGTTTTATGAGTCTTGAGGCACTGCCATCAAACATTAACAGTGGAAACTACGCAAGCTTGCTGCCTCCTCAAACACTCATCACCATGCTTCTTTGCTTGAGCTCTAAATACTATCAAGAACCCTAGACTCATGATTTCACTTTTGGCTGCCACTTGAACTGAAATGGTGACTGTTATTGAACTTGCTGCTCTCTATGATATATGACTGTCCATTTATATTGCCTCTTGGACTGTCATAATGACTGTATTTGCATCCTTGACCAAGCACAACAGCTGTCAACGACAACCATGGTGCAAAAGGAAACTATTGCCTACAAAACGATTAAGAAGTAACAGCATTGAAGAAGACACCAAAGTTTCAATGGTGTGTGTGAACGATACTACAACAGTTGCAAAGGAAACATCTAATTGAATTATATGTATACACTGGGTGCTGTTCATGCCAGTCATAGACTCTTTTGACCCTGCCCTTATCTTATTTCTCTCATCATCCTGTGTTCTTGGCATGGTGGCTGTCCTTTTCATCATTTGACATTTATTCTTGCATCTGTTGCCTTGGCTTTCCCATCAGTTAGACAAACACTAATCTGTCTCAATTACAATGTTCAGTTAAAATTTCATCAACACTGAACTGGATTCGAATAAAAATCAGCAGCCAGAAATGCCTGAACCCTACCCGATTCTGCAGGCGATTCCAATCAGTATCCGATTTGGGTATGAATTGTACCCGAAAATGAGGGTTATGGTTAGAAGATTCGATAACTTAGATATAAAGTTAAACATTAACCAGTTATGTATAAATAATATTTGAAGGAATATCACTTCACTACCACCGACACACTACAGAATTTGTACTACATACAAAATGATATCCCTTTACTTTTGTAAAGACTGCTTTTATAAACTGTACCTGCTTATCTTGGTACATGTTCTTACTAAAAATAAGTTGTCAAATCAACTTACATGTTATAAAGAGTATTTGTCTTGGAGTTAGTTTACAGACCTACAAGTTATGACCTTGAGCTTGAGTGCTACGAGATTACATTGAGCTCAATATGTCTTATAGTTGTTTTGGAACTTTATTTGGCTTACCTATTAGTCAATATCGCAGTGTAATGAGCCCTATTTCTTGATGACAGCCACACCTAAGATATATACAAGGAGCACCTTGATCACACAACTACCCTCAACCACATGTTGTAGGCCATTTTTAGACCATTCTTGTAGTTGAAGGTGTTGAAAGTGAATTGGAGACTATCGACCACATTTTCACACTTAGTGTTATCATTGAAAGGGCTCATTATTGGTCTTCTAAAGTCTTTTCTTGTTTTTTTGGACATTAGGAAGGTTTTTGACTCCATCCTGCAATAGCTATTGTTCCATAAATCATGGGACAGTGGTATTTCTGACACTCTCATTATGGCCATCATGAGAATCTATGAGACAGTTGTTGGACAATTCGGGACTTCCTATGGCCTCTCAGACTTTTTCCAAAGAACTATTTAACTTAAGCAAGATTGATTACACACAAGATGAAAAGACCAAGATCACAAAGTTCAAGTTAGACCTAAAAGAGGTGAAAATACTCAATGTGAACATGACAAAACCTACTCATTGAATCTTCCTATAGAGTAGAGGATAAAGATAAGTGAAGAATTAAGGCCTGCCAAGGCTATAAACATAAATTAGGGCCTCAAAAGAATGCAGCCACATTAGGTGAGAAAGCACCTCATAAGAGACATTTCTCTAAACTAATTTAACATGATCACAAACAACAATCATTTAAAGGAAATTACAGCAGAAAACACCCTTACCAAAAATTATATTCTGCTAAAATACCCCCTAACATTGGGGGAAAACAACATTCATGTTTCCTCCAAAAGTCCTGTTAATGGACATTGGAATTATGGGAAAGATCATTATGCTAGAAAATGTCCTGAACTAAGAAAAGATTAATCTCCTAACAAAAATTCTATGCTGCTATATTATAGTGAAGTGAAGTGATATTGCTGATATTAGCATGGTGTGATGGTTTATAGGTGGCATTGTTGTTCTTGCCACCAAGGTTCAAATCCCGTTGGGGTGGTATTGTTGAATGGTTGTATCCGGTTCATAGCTCCGATCAAAAGCGTTTACCCCTTGAATAAAAAAAAAAAGTGAAGTGATATTCCATCAACCAATCAAAAAAATTATGTCTGCAAAACTCTTCCTATTTGATTTTCTTTACTGAAGAGCGAACACCCAAATTAAAATATTCTTAATATTAGAATTTAGAACTAGTTGTAGGAATTCTTTGGTGGACCAATTATGAGCATGTGATTCTTAAACTAGCTCTCAACTTCAAGTGCACTGATAACTGTGTTATTTTTGTAAAGGAGTCAATGTCCATCTTTCTCCACCCAATTTATTTCTTATGCCAAGCAATCAAATGTCACAACAAAGTTCCCATAATGTAAGTTAATATAGCCATATACTTGCACAAATAAGAACCAATTTCTGTCACTGAGTTCATCATATTGTTGTAACATGCAAATCTTTGCTCACTATCATAGTTAAGTCTATCCTTCCTAGTAAATCTTTACTCACTATTATAGCCAAGTTTAAAATGTTGTACCAAACTATGTACATTAGAGCTTCACTCCTTTAGATTACCAGTGAAGGGTGATCCCACAATAGTGGTTTACACTTTTTGGCCTAACTGGACACTGATATTTTTTTTTTTAACACAATCTCCACATTCGGGCACCTATAGCGATTAAACCGTAAAGAATTTGAAGATGATGCAAACTAGAGTCTTGTCATATTTTGTCTGTAGATTCTAAAAATATTTTTTCAATTTTTGGAATCAGATTGCACTTCTTTTCCATCTCCCACGAAATTGGTTTTTCAAAAACAACATTTTTAAAAAGTGACCACACCGTTAACGCATAACTTTTTTTCCTTGAAAGATAAAATTCCAATTCTTTCAAATTTAGATTTGTAGCTCGATATCTAGTGCTTCCACTTAGTTAGATAGTTTTTTATTGAATATTTTTTCTTTAATCAAGTTTTAAAGTCAAATCAATTACAATTCGGACATAACACGACCGTATAGCATAACTTTCACTATGTATCAAAATTCTTTTTTTTTTGTTGTTGGATCAAGGACTCAAATATCTGGTGCACTCATATTTTTCAATTTTTTTTTGATAATCTTCTATTTTTCCACTTGTGCAGAGAGTTTTTTTTCGTGAAAAACCTATATTTAATAAAACTTAAAAAGATAGATAATATAATCAAAACATACTAAAATTATATTCGTTGGATAGCTCATTTTGAGGGGAACCCGATACTAGTTGGGTTTTTGAGATCTTCTCCATTTTCATTCTGAAATTGAGCTTCGAAACGCAAAATTTTCAACAATTCTGGTGCCTTAGGAACCAAGGATGAAAAAAGAGGGGTTCGGCCGAACAAGTGTTCGGTCGAACATCTTGGAAGGGTTCGGTCGAACTAGGGTTCGACCGAACCCATGTTCGGCCGAACCACCAACACATACAATTAAAAAAAGCAATTAAATGAATATGTTTTTTGTTTTAGCCATACTAAATGGGTTCGGCCGAACGTAGGTTCGGCCGAACCCACTCTAGTATGATTTTTTAATAGGGGATTTAGTTGGTTCGGCCGAACCATGGGTTCGGCCGAACCCTAAGGTTCAACTGAACCAACTAAATGGTTCGGTCGAACCTTAGGGTTCGGCCGAACCCATTTGATATGAGGAATGGGAAAATTTTGAAATTTCCTTCCTCTTCAAAAGTGTAAACCACTTATGTGGCTTCACCCTGAAATACTTCTAGAAAAACCTGTGTATAATTTGATATAAACAGTTTTTCCACAAACTTTTCTTGTCCTAAATTTTGCCAATATGGAAGTCACTTCATATGGAAAAGAAACTGGAATCTTGATCAAAAATATGCTTTTTATTTATTCCCTTTATTAAATGCGTCACAAAATAATCATGCATTTTAAAACTTAGCCTCAACTACAACCTATTGCAATTATAATTAGCCATTGCAAAATAATTGTCACCTTTCAATTATCAGTTGGCATGTTGCCCAATAACTTGATCTGTCCAGTTTCTTCTATTGTTAATTGTCTTTTAGTTATTGCCTAAGCATACAATACCAAGATAAACCACTAAACTTAACAAATCTTTTGCAGCCAAAATTCTTTATCACAAAAAGCTTTTGCAAAAAGAAAGTTCATTTGAAAAGAACAAATACTTTTCCTATATGTCAAATTGTCAAATTCTTTAGTCAGTATTAAAAGAAATTGAGTTAGAGCCTTAGTGGAGTCCTGCTAGATAAGCCAAATACCAATGAACAACAAAAAATTGATTATAACTAGCAAGTGACAGTGATTAGCTAATACAGCTAACACATTTTCACATCTTTCAAAATTAACAATTCTTTTCCACAAAATTTATGAGATTCATGAACTAGTTGTAGAAGAGATCATAGCAAGCTAATGTCTAATGGGTCATACTCTTAACAAACATAGATAAATTTGTTACAACAAAAATTTTGGCATGTAATACAGTGTTTATTGAGTGTCACAAGTCTTGCATGTTTGTTGAGTGTTCATGTTTTTTAAATTACTTTATTGGATGAAAAAAGCTAGCATGTTCAATACTCAATTTCATAAGATTTCCTTAGCAATTTAAGAGAAAACGAATACATAACCATCCATGTCATGATATATTATCATTTTGGTAAACGACTGTTCTTCATTTTCTTACTAATCTTATTGTATGGCCTTTTGGGGACCTTCCAAATTGATTAGAGTTGTAATTACTATATTCTTTGTACATTCATGTGTGCTAATGTAGTTATCACATGTTAGGATGCATTAATTAGATTATCTAAATTTGACAGTTAGTGCTTGATATAAATGGAAAATGGTTTTCTTTTCTTCTCACGATAAGTGGTAACAATGAAAACTATAGCTAAAGATGTCGGTTTACACTCCTTGCTTCTTCCACATTTTTTGGCACTGAATTTTTCGATTATATGCCTTCTAAATTTGCTCCATTCTAGCAACACTCTCTGACCAAGAACAATGCCTGAGAGAAGGGATGCCATTATTTGTGGAAGAAAATATTTTTAAGCACAACATTGTTTTAGCTTTTAATAACCCCAAAATAGAGTGCCTACTGCTGCTACCATTGTCACTAAAGATGTTGATTTCTACTCTTGAATGTTGCTTGGCAGGTGTTTGTGAGGAATAGTGATAGATAATAAGCTTTATTTTAAGACAGATAGATCAGCCATGTTCCTGCTAAAAGAGCAGGCTAGCCTTGTTTTATTTTGCAGCCAATTGAGGACTAAAATCTGAATTTAACCCCTGTTTTAGGCACCTAGATCTGATATTGCTGGTTACTTCCTTTAGCATTAAAGGCCTCAAGTATCACCATGTCCCAATCAAGCCTCACTAGACCTCTAAATTTATCAACATGCCAATCATAAGATATAGTATTCAAAGAAATTAAATTCAATCAAAGTCACATCAATGAGATAAAGTTTCAGGAAACCATATTATTTAGAGAACAGCTGTCAACACAAAAATGAGAGGTACCTAGATGACTTGAATTTTAGTCTTTGTCTTCCCATTTACACAATGACATTGTCTGCTCAACCAGAATGAGCAATTATATTCCTACGTAGGCAAGATACTAGTCAACTATCCAAGAAAGTCCACAATATACTTCATAGCAAACCAAAAATCATGGAGCAAAAGACAAAAAATATGCATAAGTTCTCAGAAGTCAATTATGAAGAAACTAAAAATGCATACTATCACAGCTCTGTAAGGCTTGATAATAAACAAGGAATGATGGCATGGAAGGATCGCCTTATACAGCTGTGGCGTAGAAAGATCTTTCATGTACAATCTTGATTACCAAGAAGGATCTTCCATGAAATGGAAAATCTGACATATACTTAGTTAATAATAAATATCAACTGGATGATACTAACAATCTATAGTTGATGATATCAACTGCATTCATGATATTAACAGTATATTTGATGATATAGAGTGATTTCCTCTTAATAGTGTATCTAGCTTTAGTTAAAATGGACAGTATAGATTGTCCAATTCATAAAGGATCGTACATATTCATTGTGGGTGCCATGCAAGGTTATTTCAAAAGTTGAACAGGCTTTTCCTAAAATCAAGGAGCCAAGAGTAAACAAAAGCTCCCGGGTAAATAAAAGATTCTCAGATACAAATACTGTGATAATTAAGATTTTCTAGAGCACATTTAAAATTGTGATCTAAATTTGCAACCGAATACAAAAGCTTGAACTGCTTGTAATATTCTTTGTCAAAATCTGAGTGTTGATATGAATTTACCAGCAAGATATGGCACAAATATACCTGCAATAAAATTAGTACCATGATAAAAACCTAAACTCATCCTTAAATTGGTTCAACGCTTTTTGGAATAATGATACCAGTATTAATGGAGGCACATTAAACTTCCATATATAGGATTTTAAAAGCATATACTTGTGCAGAATGCCACATAGATTACGGTTCCTGCTGAATTTAGCAAAAATTGAAGTTCCAAGTTACACAAATCTAACTAAAAAAGCTTTTGCAACTATACAATTGTAAAACGTCAAAACACCTGTCCACAAAATCATTTTCTCTTCAAATTTGATGCTATGAGAAATATTAATTTTGACAAAATGGGTCACTGAAGAAATCTATTTGTGTTTTATAATCACCTTGTTAAAGAGATTCTCAAGAAAATTCTTTGATATAGAATTTTCATATTTGTGGCACATCACCATGTCATTGCATCATTCAACAGAAATTCTATGTGGCTTAAGAAACATAAATATTATTTGAGAGATATTTATTATTAATTAATAGATTATAGTGACAGTGATTTCTATTGGTCTATTAAACAAGACGTTAACTTTACAGGGTAATAAATTTAGGTTAAAAAAAATAAAAACATGGGGCACACCTGATCAATTGCTGGAAGGCCCTTCAAAGCTTTATTACTGTCGCTTGCCCAAGATCCTGGACCCACATGGTCATCACTTGCTCTGAGCTTCGCCTCCTTTTGATTTTCTGAAAAACCCCTTGTCGTTTCCCATGCAAAAGCCTTGGAAAACCCTTTGTCGTTTCCCATGAAAAATCCCTTGTCGTTATTGGAAAACCCCGTTTATTGTGATTTGTGACTGTTGTCTATGCTTTTCACTTTTCTCCATGCCCGCTGTGTGCCTCTGTTCCTCGTGCCTATGTTCTTCTATTCCCCGTTCTTTGATTCTTCTCATGTTTGTTTGTTCTAGACTGTTGTGGCTGTGGCAAATTATTCAAAAGTTCCTTTGTGGGGAGAAACTGTTCTGAAAGCGCGGGAATTTATATTCGATAAAGAAGCTAAAAAAAAATGAAAATGCATGTGCATGTTGAGGGAGGGAAAATGAAGGGAGAAAAAAAAAAATTATTTTGGGAAAAAGTATTTTTTATTGTCTTAATTTAAGACAATTAAAAAATTAAAGACAAAATTAATATTTTGTCTTAAATTAATGTCTTAAAACCCTCCCGCGTGTAGTAGTGTGGGTATCACCTTTTTGGCTAAGGCTCGCACCAAGTTAGACCTGTAGTCGGACAGATTGATATGAGGGAACTTCTCGTCTGGCGGAATGAAGTATTGGGTGGTGGGCAATAGAGGCAAGCTTTCGAACTTCCGATCTGCCATATTATAAACATTATTCTCGTTGAATCTCCGAACTAATTTAAACAAAAATCAATTAACAGTAGACGAAAGCTTCAACTACATAATATTTAGAGAACCTGTTTTAGCGGGGCCACGCCCAGTTCTACATCTTCTGGGATAGGGGAGCTCCTGCGACCCACCAAGCACCTCCCTGCGGAGATCGGGATTACTATCTGGGTTACCCAGATCATTGTAAAGATCGTAGTCATACACACGGTCATAAAACTTCCTCTCTCCGGTCCCGTTTCCTCGCAGAGAAGCCAGTTCTCGCTTTCTCAACGTCAACAAACCCGCTGGTGTTTCATTGGGAAGATGGCTCTGAAATCACCAATATTAAGGGTACGATGCATATTAATAATAAGTCGTGACTTGATTGCCCCGAGTTCTCGAATTATTTGTTTCAAATTATTTCACCTGAGTAGAAAAGAAGACCCGATCGGTTTTGTTGAATAAATAGTAAGGGTAGATCCAGGAGTTACAGACAAAACGAAGTGCTGGAAGTTTGCCGGGTACAGCAGAAAGAGTGAGCGATTTCAAGAAGAACTCCCTCGGGTGCGCGTTCCTCACGAGCAATGCACCGGGCACTCCCATTTCAGTCTTCCATGTGAAGGAGACGGAGAATTGCGAGTCACCGGCAATGGGACCATCCAGTGGGTTCCAGCTTATTATTTCCTCCTCTCCTTTCTTCCCCAATCCCGAATGTACCCCATTAGCAGTCATAGGTCGTACAATGTTATAAGTTAATTATAAGGGTGAAGAAAAGATAAATTAATATGGATCCTACTAATAACTAATAATAGTATACCTTTATCAATCTTGTCGCTACTAACGAGCTGAAGAAACACTTTCCGCCCGAGCAATTCAGAGACCGTGTCCGCGATGGTGGCAGAGTAGTCGGTAACATCCGCAAGATATGCTTTCATTAACACCACTTCTCCTTTCAAACTCCTCCACAACCCCATTTTTAGTTGGAATTTTCGGAACAGAGATGTGATTCAATAAACTTTTGACATTCATCTTGGCTAAGCTTAGAAACTATATCTTACTCCAAACTCTTTCTCGCCGAGGCTTAACGTGTAAGTTGGCGATCAAACCAACTGTTAATGTTAATACACTCACACTAGTTGAGATTGAAATTGACAATGAGATACCTTTGCCGTTCCACATCTCTATTTATACATAGACGGGACGAGTTTCGACCGTACTAGCTTCTCTTCGTTTAAAGAAACGTGTTTAATGCCTCACTGGAAATATAATGCAAAATGGCGTGACTTCGGCCAGTATTCTCCAAGGAACGGAAAGCCTTGTTGTATTGATACGGAAAATATTTAGAGGATAAGAATCAAAAGTCACCTGCGATTTTAGTTTTTCCCACGTGCGGTGGATAACGGGGAACTCAGCAGTGAGTGGGAAAACTTCGAAAGAAACGTCTTCGGCCGACAATAATCATTGTCCTATACCTAGTAAAAGATTCCGAAAGTTGTCATTCTGTTTCTTCCCGAATGAATGTTGAATTTGTCAAAAGACCCAGGAATAGATAAGATCTTTCATTTAAAAATTGCACTTACCTACTCATGCGCAGATGAAAACTATGGGTACACATCAACTTGAATTTAAATAAAAGGGTTGCAACGCACGTTGTGCAACTTGTACAGATGCCTATGATCTCAATATTGAAATTATGCTCGTTTAAAACAATTTTCAATTCTTATGTAATGTTTTGAGGACAGTGATCCGGCAAAACAATCCGGCATGGTATATTTTATGGGCTAATTTGACCCCATCCTTATTTTTTAATAGGTGTGATAGAATCAAACCAAAAACTAATAAAAGTTATTTTATTTACTTCAACATTTTTTTCCTTGGGGATTGCTTGTATGTTGACTACATCAAAAAATTTGAAGAGATCTCACATATAGTGTTTGTATGATTTCTGGAAGGAATTCTTGGTTGTACACAAAGATCTGACCTAGTTGATTACCATCTCTTAGGTACCATATATCTAGACCATCTTGGTAACCTTCCTTTCTACAAGCAAAATTTCCTACACCATCACTTCATACTCTGCAATGTTTAAGGTATAGTTAAATTCGAATCAAAAGAACTATTGAAACATTTCTCCTTGGGGAATCAATTCAATGCCAACACTTGCACTTATTCTATATTTAGTTTCATCAAAATATAACCTCTACATCCTAGCACCATTCTCTTCCTTCTTTATGATCTATGGGATCAATAAATTCTCTTTCTCTTCTTGAATTAGGGAAGTACTTGGGGTAGTCTCCTCCAACAACTAATGAATACTTCCCTCCATGTTGTTTAGAGATGATCATTATGCATCATGGTCTTTATTTAGGACTTCATTAGAAGTATGTGCCTTAGCATGGTGTTTAGGAGAGGACAAGTCATCCGTGACAATAAATGAATGGATAGGGTCATTGTGGATGACAGGCTTGTTGAATGAACAAGATAATTGAGAAGGGGGCGATGAATCAGCTGTAGAAAATTAAAACATCAAAACCCTCAACAGTAATCAGATCAACACACATTCAATAAACCCTTATTCTGTTAAAGTAATTAATCATGAAATGCAAATAACATAAACTGAAATAGCAACACCATACACAAGATAACACCAAATTTACATGGACAACCCAATGAGGGAAAAACCACGATGAGGATTAGCTCACAATATAAGTAATTGCAAAATCGGTACAAGGGCTCACTACTAAAATAAGACACACTGTCCAAAAAGACTCACAGCCAGGGCTCACTGCCACATAAAGAATTACAAGAAGATAGAAGAGAAACGTTACACAAAGAACAACTTCTCAATGCAACAAGGAATCCACCACAAATGCTCCAACACTTTCACAACCTTGTATGAAATATTTTTGTCACACCCCGTCTTGTTGTTACTAAGTTACTTTTACCTTCATGGGTAAATAGGATGACAAATGTAATCATGATTTTGATATATTTGATAAAAGAATGGAATACTGGAATAGGTATTAAGTTATTATTGCTTTGAAGGAGTAATTATGTTTATACTGATGAAGTAGAGTGAAAGAATATGTATTACAATATGGATATTCTAATGTTTTATGATGAAAGTGGATTTCATGTGAATGCCTAACTACCATTGCAAATATGCACCAAGTTGGATGCAGGTACAAGTTCACACCTCTGGAAGGGAGGGGAAGTATCACTTAGGAGAAGTGTTTTGTTTGGTAGCCTTGAATAAAGCCTAACTGAGCTTTCACACACTCATGAACTAGGGTGGTTGAACTTAGTCAAGTTAGAATAGGATTTGGTAAGTAAATTCTTAGTCGATGTCTTGGATAAATTGGAGAGTTTGTTTGGTCATCTTTGACTAATTATGTTTTGGTTTTAGTCTTTGGGTTCTTAATTGTTCTTGGTTTGAGAACATTTTGTGTGGGTTTGTAGTTTTGGCTTGGAATGATCTTGATTGGAATATGTGAGAAAGTCCTTCTTCATGTATTCTTATGTCGATAAGTATATACATCAAATGTAGACATGTATATATGAATAAATGGTAAATCATGCATATGGTTACATAATATGCATAGGGATATGAGTTGCATGTTTATGACACATGTATATATGTACACATTTTGTGTATTCTACTCATCGATGAAGGTGGATATATATGTGTCTCTAATATTATTAAATATGTAGATAATGTTAATACTTGTATATATTAATATATATGTATATTGTATGTATTTGATAATAGATACATACACATGTATATGTATTTGTATATGTAATACCTTGGGAGTATATGTGTTTGAGTTTAATATTAAAGAAATGATATATATATATTGAAATATACATATAATAATGTATAAGTGTATTAGAAAATTCATGTATACATATTGGGAGTCATTAAATTCATTCAAAGATGTAATAAGTGAAACCAATGGTGATACCTTAATGATGATATCATAAAAACTATGTCCTACAAAGCTCATATACAAACTAGGTTCTACACATACATTTATAAAGACAATAGACATTTGTAGAATATTAAATGAGTTTAATAAGTAATCCATGAGAATCTCCGTATGTTTCCTTTATAATCCTAAATATAACTTGCAAAAATATTTATAGGGATTCTATAATCATCTTGTTGGCCAACTAATCAACAACACATCTTGAAATGCACATCATATAGGGAAATACTCAAGCTTTATTTAAAATTTAATCATCCACCCTTTAGAGGTTATAAAAATTATAACAAATTTGGGATACATCGAGATTATTACAATTTTAAAATGCTTCACCTAGACTTATAAAATTTACTAAAAACCTTATGTGCTAGGGTGAAAATATTTGTTAGAAAATGAACAACAAACAAAAGAGTGCAAATAACAACTACAAACACCCTGCACCTCAAGATTGGCCTAATGATTAACTTAACTAATCAAAATGAAAGATTTCACCTTGTTGAGTTGTCCTTTGGTTGGCCCTTCGATCTTTGATGTTGTATGCTCCTTTAGTCGCAAGAGATGCAAGCTATGAGATGAGATGAGGATGAAAAATGAGTGAAAATGGATGCAAGTATGAGAATTTGGCTAAGTATGGCTCAAGAGAAAATTTTGTAAGAGTTTGGCTAGCATTAATGATCTCTCTCAAAATGAGAGAAAATAAGGGGTATTTATAGAGAATTATGGACTCTCTAGGGAAATGGACGGTTGAGATTGAGCCACCAAGATCAAGATGTAGGGCTAAGGTGAGTTGAGAACTCACAAGTCCTCATATATTGACATGTGGCATGTGAAGTGGCTTGTAAGAGATGATGTGTACATGAGTTGGAAGGAGAGTACATGACATGGAGGTAGTACATAGTACCTTGGGATTGGGACAAGATTCCATAATAAAGGAGGTCCTTGTCCCCATGTGGGTGAGAGGACATGTGAGAAATTAAAAATTCTTCAAATATCCTGAATGGGGATGAGAGAATGAATTTTAATTTCCAAGGAATGCATTGGGGGATTAAATGTGAATTAAAAATTCACATGGGGAATGGAGTGCCTTCTTCAAAAGGAGAAAAGCCTTTAAGAAGGTTGACTTAGGACACATTCCATAAATGATATGGGGATTAGGTTGACCTAATTAAGTGATTAAGGTTGTGCAAGTACTTGATTAGACAAATTAATGACAGATTAAAGGCAAGTGGGAAATTATGGAGGATGTGACCCTAATGATGATTAGGAGTGTGCACATCTTAATCAAAAATTAATTATGATTAAGAAAGAGGGTTAGATTGTTAAGAGGGATTAGAGATCAACTTGCAAAAGTTGGAGGATGTGACAATGCGAGAGAAAGTGAGGAATTTAAAAATAAATTTAAATTCCAAGAGATAATATGACTAAATTAAATATAGTGGTATATTTATTTAATTTAGAGAGGAAAGAGGGGAAAAATATTTATTAAATTAAATACTTCAGAAACCTTATGTAGGACACAAAATATTAATTAAATGAATGATTTAATTAATACTGGCAAAAAGGATGAAGTAGATGAGCAAAAGGATGGTTAAGGAGACGTCTTTGACCATATGGAAGTGGTCAAATTTAGATGTCTACATTTTTCCCCTCTTCGAAACACTATTAGGATAGTAGGGTTTCGAAGAAAATAAAATATAGATGACTCTATGGAAGAAGCGACCGAAAAAGAGATGCCCGAGTTTGTGTGAGCTACCTGAACGAAGGAGAATTAAAGGGGATGCCCCGGTCTCATAAGAGAAGGTTTATGATGGAAGATTGGGAGAGAGTGGTAGGGTATGCCCCCTCGAGAAGGCGGATGGGGAAGGAAAAGGGGCCCCGGGAAACTTCTCGAAAGTATGAAGTGGTATATGTTGTTGGAAAGATCATGAAAAACCAAGAAAATTGGCGCTTGAATGGAGACAAACGGGTATACAATGTGCAAATGGTAGCCCCGAGAAGATAGGGGTGGGTGAATTAATTGAGGGGGAAAAGGGGTTAAATAAAGGGAAAATTCCCTTTATTTTAAAAGATAAAAAGGGAGGGAAAAGGCTATAAAAGGTAATTCTAAGAATTACCTCTCCTCATTTGGACAGCTAACAGTGAGGAGGAGAGGGAAAAAAGGAGAGGACGAGAGGGAGAGTGCACGATTCCGGAGTATGATTCCGACATCATCCACCGGGGGGACGAGAGGTGACGCTTCTTCAGCGAGTGTGTCATGCCACGCCATGTTAGCTAGAAACCCAACTTTGTGATTTTGGTCAATTTGCTTACATTTTTTAAAAAAATGAAAACATGGGTTTTGTTGGGTCGGGCGAGATGAAAAATGGGTCAAAGGAAACGTTGTTGGGGGGGGGGCGGGGGTGTTTTGATAAGTGGGTCTTGTGGATTGGCTGGGCCACTTGTGCCCGGGCAATTCCACCCACGGGCATGGGCGGGTCTGCCCACGGGTGTGGGTGGGGCAGCCTAGGCCTGGGCGGGTCCACCTGTAGCCGGGTGAGTCCACCCGAGCTCGGGTGTATCCACCCAGAGCTGGGCGGAGGCCCATCCGAGGGCTCGGGTAGGTCCGCCTGGGCACCAGGGTGGGTCCGCCCATGGAGCCGGCGGGTCCGCCCAGGGAATAGGGCAAGTCCGCCCAGGAACTAGGGCGGGTTCGCCCCAAGCTAGGGTGAGGATCTGGGAGGACTGAAAAGAAGAAGGATGGAAAGGAAAGGGAAAAGGGAGGAAAGAGGTAGGATTCAGAGGGGAAATCTCAGGGCAGGAAGGAAAATGACACTAAGGGAAACTAACATAGTGCTTATGTTATGGATGCAGAATGTTGAGAGCTTGCGAACGCGAGAGAGATGATCTGAGGTGCTGAGGAGATGCATGGTGGTGATGACTGGCGCAGATCACTAGAGATTAATAGAGGTGAGACTATTCCACATGCTAGCTTACCCGATAATTAAGGCCCACAGGGCTATGCTGATGGCATTGATAGAGCGCTAGGACTCGGCGACATCGACATTTCATCTATTGACTGAGGAGATGACAGTTACCTTAGAGGATGTATGGTGGATTCTGAGGCTCCCGATAGCAGGGCTTGCAGTTAGCGAGTGTTGGTTAACAAGTGAGGCATTGGATGAGTCTGTGCAGGTTGTATTTGATGATGATGAGCTATTGATTCAGCGACAACAGTTGGACATGGACAAATGCTTGTCTTGCAGCGTACCGACATTGTCGTTGTATCTAGCGAGGCTGATTAGTGGGATATTGGTGCCAGATCGGAGTGGTCGATTCTTACATCTCAAGTTTGTCAAGGTGATCTGGCACATCATCAAGGGCCAAGAGGGTTAGTTGGCGTGGGGGACTTGTATGTTGGCATAGTTGTACCAGGATATGCATGTGATATGTTATCGACAGTCGCTGAGTGTGACACAGGTCACACTACTACAGGTGTGGGCTTGATAGCACATCACGGCGACCAGGCCGATCGTGCGGAGAGCAGGAGAGTAGGATGATAGAGAGGTTGTAGCCTAGGGATGGGGGGTAGAGGCGGGAACGATACTGCGGTATCGGGATGTTAGAGATGTGGATGTGTGGAGGAGACGGCTGGATGATGTGCAGGCGGAGATGATAGTATGGCGTCCATATATGTTGCGATGCTTTAAGGGCTGGAGGGATGATCAGGAGGCACACAGTGGTTATTTCTTTACCCATTGTTATATTATTGGGAGAGGTCCATGTGTAGTGGAGTTGCACAGACCGGATCGGGTGATGCGACAGTTTGGAGTGAGGCAGGATATTCCTGTGGGGCGGGTGATGTTCCGACGATTGACATGAGAGTGGCTATGGGGGGCTGAGCTGGATCTGGATGCAGTGTGGGAGGAGCTGGAGGCACTGTAGTTTGTACCATACCCAGGCAAGTAGGAGGGGATAAGAGATGCAGGGACTACAGATCGATATCATTAGTGGTTTAGGTGACATCCACCTCCATGGATTACCTCAGTAGTGCCGATTGAAGGAGCACTAGGGTTCAGATCAGAGGATGAGAGATGCCTGAGGGCGGAGGGACCGGTACCCTGAGGATGACAGAGATGAGGTCAAGAGAGAGGAGGATAGTAGGGGGAGGGACAAGAGGTGGTTGGAGCAACTGAGGAGCCAATGAGGGCAGGCAAGAGGAGGAGACGACGATGTAGAGCCTGAGGAGGGGATGGAGCAGAGGAGGGAGAGGATGAGGCCAGGGCTGTGGTACAACAGGATAGGGGGCCGGAGGTCTAGAGAGAGGAGTCAAGAGGTACGTGCATCCCTAGGAGGTCAGTAGCAGGAGAGAGAGGAGGAGGCCGAGGCCAGCGGAGCGCAAGAGAGACAGGAGGCAGATGTGGCCACAAGAGGGTAGCAATGACAGAGACAGGAGGTGGGAAAGGCCAGTGGAGTGCGGGAG
The DNA here is from genome assembly GCA_007258455.2 of Sequoia sempervirens. Classification (NCBI taxonomy): domain Eukaryota; kingdom Viridiplantae; phylum Streptophyta; class Pinopsida; order Cupressales; family Cupressaceae; genus Sequoia; species Sequoia sempervirens. Next base: position 286,770,104 of record VDFB02353493.1, on the reverse strand, counting down.
AGACAAGAGGTAGATGTGGCCACATGAGTGAAGTAATGACAGAGATAGGAGGAGGGCGAGGCCAGTGGAGAGCAGAAGAGGATGACAAGGAGAGGGGGAGTCCCCTTGGTGATTGATGTGGATGAGATGTAGGCGTCGACAGAGAGTGAGGGGTATGAGCTGCAAGAGATGGACATTGACTAGGATGTGTATGACATCTGACCACTGTCGACAACACCACCTAGACGAGAGGATCCCATGATGGTGTTGAGAGAGACTTTGGAGAGATTGCGCCTCAGTGAGCAGCAATTATGATAGACAAAGGTGGAGCGGGTCATATTTGAGGCAAAGCTAAGTGGGCTACAAACACGATTTGTCCAGGGTGAGAGAGATTACTTAGACTTGGCCACGTTGGTGTCAGATGTGGAGAGGAGATTATTGAGAGAGAGGGATGAGGCACGGGATGAGGCAGTTGAGCTACGAGCAGAGGTAGAGAGGTTGCGAGCGGAGGTGGATAGGGAGCATGAGGAGGGAGATGCAGTGAGATGGGAGAGAGACTAGTTGGTGGCAGAGGCGGCGATACGATAGGCTATTGGAGGGACAAGGCAGGAGCCTTTAGAGATTGGGGCAGGGACTACCAGAGATATAGAGGGTTTGCAGGGATAGCTAGAGCGATTATGGAGAGAGAAAATTTGCACCGGGAGCGGGCTGAGCTCAAAGACAGAGTGGACTATTTAGAGCAAACAGTTGGGGATATGGGATTGATGCAACAGAGAGAGGAGGAGATGAGAGAGATAAGCATGCTGCAGACAGAGAGAGACGTGGCACAGACACAGGTGGAGGTCATAGAAGCAGAGAGGGATGTGGTACAGACATGTGCTCAGGTGTCCCAGAGTGAGAGGTAGGTGGCAGAGGTAGAGGTTCAGTCTCTTCGGAGAGAGAGGGATGTTGTAGTGTCACAGGTGTCAGGTCTTTGGTGAGAGCGAGATGCTGTCAAGTTGAGACTTCAAGCACTTTAGAGGGATAGAGATGCAGCAGAGGCTCAGGCACATGTCGCGTATAGGGAGAGAGATGCCACAGAGGTACATATCCATACATTCTAGAGTGAGCGGGACAAAACATAGGCTTAGTTGCAGGAAGTGCATGGTGAGGGGGGTGAGCCAAAGGCAGAGGGTTAGAGGTTTCGTGCACAGTTATAAGCTATAGAGGCTGAGAGAGACAGGGCTACAGAGCAAGTACAACAATTGACAGTGGCACAGGAGGATTGGGTACAAGAGTAGAGCTATTAGTGGAGATTGAGATAGGGATAGACTTGAGCAGAATGTCGCTAGGCATCAGGCTGCACAGTGGGATGATTATATGCAGGAGGTGAGTTACTAGAAGTGTGTGTATGAGCATGCCGTTCCAGATCTGACGCAATGCACAACGTGCTACATCAGATAGATACCTCAGATACCAGCACCATCCCAGTCATTAGGGACACGTACCCGAGGGTATAGTGACTATCGATAGACTCCTCCCTCGGTGGTTACTAGGGGACTCCCAGCCGTGAGTATCAGGGGACTCCCATGCATAGAGGGACAGTGCCTAACGCTCTGCAGAGATCAGACATGGGCATCTCATAGTAGAGCAGTTAGAGAGTAGATGACAAGATACCAGTTTTTTGACAGACACAAGATGGAGGTTTAGTACTTATCGACAAAGATCATAGGTGCTCTACATCTCTGGATTTTGTACCTTATTTGATGATATATGATGGATATGTGGTAGATTATGCTTGAGGCTTTGTGACAAGATGTACATTGTATTATTTTGATTATGATATGGGACAACCCTTATTGACACTATGCATTATGTTTTTTATGATGGATGATTCAGTTGATGTATGCATATGTATATGATATTTCATACTTATGTGGATGGGTGATTTGATTTATTTATGCACATGTATATGATACTGCATGCTTATGTGTATGCATGATTTGATTTATTTATGCACATGTTTATGATACTTCATGCTTATGTGGATGGACACTTTGGTTTATGTATGCACATGTTTATGGGAATGGATGATTTGGTTTATGTATGCGCATGTTTATGATACTTCATACTTATGTGGATGGATGATTAGGCATATATTAATGTTGATAATGCAAGATGATATGAATATTTGGTATGAAATGTAATTAGGATGTAGCTAACAATATGTTTTGGCGGGTGATAATGCATGTATTATGTAAATGTTAATATGGATGTGTATGGGTTAAATGAATCTATGATGCTTAATCTAATCAAACTATGAACTATGAAATATATTGAACCTATAATGGAACATGAAATATGAATGAAAGATGAGTTCCTATAATGTAAACCTAAGTGTCAGTAAGGACTTGCATGGGAGTGCGGATAGGCGATAGGTGTACTGTGGGTGTGATACTGCACCTGTCTAAAAACCATTAGTATCCTGAGAGGAAGATCAAGAGGGAAAAGAGTCAAGACTTTGCAAAAGAAGAAGGCTAAGTGAAGAGCACATGTAGTGAATTGAAATGCAGTCAAGAATAAAATTTTCTATCTTCAGAGCATTGATTTTTGCTATAGCATAAGATACCGAATACCTTGATATGTGTTGGAAAATGTGCCTCAATCTCATAGGCTGTAACCCCTGGAAAAGCAAAGTCACTGTGACATTCTTGTTGTCTGGCCGACTGGAAGTTGTAACCTTGTGTTTTACTCATGTCGCCAAGACAATGCTTCTGTCTTGCCGACTGGTGATGTCGCTGTGACTTGTGGCCTTCATTGTAACCTTTTGCTGAGTGGAGACCTCTGGCCGACAGTTGGTGGCTATCGGATATCGGTGTGACTCTGGGCGACAAGCGGTGTTGGGGAGAGTCTTGGACAATCAGTATGTCTCATACTGACAAGGGAAGTCTTGCCGATAGATATACACCTATGGTCGTCGGTGTAACTCAAGGGTCTCAGTGAGAAGTCTTAGAGACGATAGGAAGTCTTGCCGATATCAACATGACCTTCGGTCTGTCTGGCCAATGAAGAAATCAGTATGACTTGTTCCTATCGGCATGATCTCTTGGCAACCGGGAGATGTCTTGATGACAGTGTTAGGGGTCATCGGTGTAACATAAGGCGATCGATATGAAGTCTCAGAAAAAGACAAAAGTCTTGCCAACTCGGTAAGACATGTTTGCTCGGTGAGAGGTCTTAGCGAACTGTGATGGTCTCGCTGATGGCTATGTAACTTTGGTGTAACACATGAAGGGTCGGTGTAATGTCTTGGTGAAAGATGTTTGTCTCACCGAATGGAATTCTCACGTCGGCATGACTTGAAGACTTCGGTATGAGGTCTTGGTGATCTACAATAGTATTGCCGAGGGAAATATTGAGATCGATGTGACTTGAAGACATCTATGTGATGTCTTGGAGAGCTCGATTGTCTTGCTGATGGAAATCCTGAGGTCGGTATGACTCTTGGCGACTGCTTGGTGTTCGGTATGTCTTGAGACTTTGGAGTAACGTCTTAGCAAAAGCAATATGTCTTGCCGACTGGTGTTTCGGTATAACATGAAGATATCATTATGAAGAGCGATAGTCTTGCCGACTATTCTTTGGCACTCGGTATGACTTGAAGCCCTCGGTATAACCTCTTGGTGATAGTTGGATGTCTTAGCGATAGCGTTGGCAGATGAGTTCAACTGGAGGTCAGTGAGAGGTCTCGCCGATCATGCTGATGAGGAGACTCTTGCCGAAAGATGGATGCCAATAGGAATACAATCGGTTTCGGTATGACTTGTGAGCTCGGTGGAACCTCTGGTCATGGAAACAACCTTGGCTTAACGTAAACGGCTCTTGTGGTATCGTGGGAGACACTTCTTGTGTCTCACTCACATGCAACACAAGCGATCAACGTTGGACCGAAAGTGAATTTTGTCCAACGGTGCGATGTGGACCAAGTCCCAAGAATGCATCACTGTGAATCGCTCTCTAACCATTTTGTGCGGAAGGAAAATCTACACCGAGAGTGGAAAATCTTCATTGGGATTTACGATGATGTCGAGTCGGGTGATTTCAAGAGTCAATTATTGGAGAACAAAATACATATATGTATGCATTGGATGTTCTAGATGGTGTAAGAGAGAAGGAAGCTGATAAGCTAGAAAGCTCAAGAGTCGAGAGCCAAAGAGAGAGAACTATAGAGTAAGGACTGAGTGGCTGGCTGAAAGGCCAAAGCCATGAGGTCAAAGTAGAGGATTAAGAGGCAGAGTCAAGCTGTTGGAATCTCTCGATCCCAATTGCTTGCTGATCTCTCGAATAGTTTGCTACCAAAATCAGATGAACAAGATGTAATCTCAAAAAGCTAAGATCCTCAAATTGTATTGAACCGCCTCTGCTAAGCTGAACAATACAATGGCTCGATATTTGGAGCAATGGGTTTTATCTAAAAAGGATTTTCCCCCACGTGAAATCTTTTTCGTGTTCTAGTTTCTATTTGCTATTTCATGTATGTTGGTTCGTGTAGTAGAATCTGTTAATGCTTGCTGTTGAATTTACATGTGTTTCTCTCAGATGGATCAATGTGGGAAATAAACTCTGTTTGTTTCCACATTAGGACATAGTTGTTCGTGTCTTTGAGGTAACCTAATCGAATTAAAGTTACCGAAGGCACTACTGTATGGAGTTTTCATTGCATGCGCTCCACTAGATTTCCTTACAAGTGGTATGAGAGCCTTCTTCTGGTTGTTAGTTCCGGAGATTTCTTAGCTCGAAGAAATCTAGAGGAATGGACTGGTGTATTGATCCTTTGTTGAGTGGAAGCCTTGTGGTATTATGAGACAACATGCAGCTTGAAGGATGGTGAAGATGGAAAAAGGGAGTTGATCATGTTGTGATCTGTGTCTCCTGGTTGGTAGAGGTATAACTATGGAGTATGAGGTGGATTTTTCAGAGTGCTTATGCTAGGTGGTGGTTCCTGGTGTTGGAAGGCACTGTTTTCGGTTAACCTCGAATGCTTGAAGGCTGTGGAGTTAATCATTAGATGATTTGCAAGCTTCTGAAATAGCCTTTCTCTTTTTCTCATATGCATGTACATATTGGTGGTTTTAGAGTTGGTCTAAAAGGGGTGTGGATTCTCTTGAACTGCTATTTTCTTTCTAAGGATGTTTTGTACTTGCATGGCTTTGTAGTTTTGCGGGTTTTACACGGTTAAGAAAAACTTGTGATCATGTGGAGTTGCTGTTAACCTATTGTCTAGACACTAGCCTTTTGGGATGTTGTTGGATGAGATAGTTGCAGTTCTGCATACATGCTTGGTGCATGGCTTGAGGAGGTATGTTTTCTTCTCTGCATGGGAGTGTTGGTATGTGATTTGTCACTCAACATTCTTGTGGTGGTACTTGGGGGTTCCTTGATTATGGTGCTCGTTTTGGACATGATTGGAAAATCAGATCTAGTGTGATCTGATGTTTGAGTCATGTTTTCTACGTGGTTATTCTCTTTGATATCTTAGTGTTGCAGTTTTCAATGTGATAATGGGTTTGCATGTTCGATGGTTGTGATCTACGAGTTATGCGGTTGATGGATTAGCTACCCATTGGCTGCAGTGAGATAACTTGAATGTGGATTGTCTTTATCCACAAGGATTGATTCATTGTTGGTACAGACTTGTTAGTTGGCCTTGTTGTTGGTCACTTGTGAATTGGTGTGATTGTTTTGAGATGAGAGGATGGATATTATTGAGTACCTGAATAGTCAGTTATGGGAACCTGAAGCAATTGGTCATGATGCTTGGAGAGCTCGGGTATCATGTTTCAGTGGGAGCTCTAGCAGTGACTATGGATTCATCACATAGTGGTGAATGGTCTTCTTTAGTGTTGCAGAAGGGTTCTTTTTCTTTTGCATGGACATTATTTGAAGATGTGCAACATCTTGGAACCATGGAGGACACTTGGAGTCTCTAGCTAAGGTGTTGGTGGTGCTTGACAGGTGATGTTGTTCTTAAGTCTATTTTCTTTATGTCATGGTATACTCTTGCTTGTGCACTGGAGTTTTGGCATTGTGCATTGTACTTGAGACATTGGTGGAGTCACTTGAAGCATGGTATCTCCTACGGGGATGTGTAGATCATGGTTTCATGATAAGTTCCTGATTCAGATGATTGGAGCTTTGACAGTGATCTGGTAATTCTTTTTGTATTGAGTGCCTTAATTACTTGCTTGATACTTCATGATAGTGTAGTAATGCAGTTGAAGTTTAGCATGAGATGATTGGTTGCTAGTACTCATGGATACATGAAGAATAAGGTGAGGATGTACTTCTCTTATGAGAGATGTTTTGCTGCTTGTTACTCTTGTTAAATTTTTTTAGCAAAAAGTCTGAGAAGCCTACACCTTGGTTGAACGTGAGTTCAATAAGAGATCTATGAGGAGATTGCTCTTGGATTAGTCATGATGACTTGTTTATCTTGAAGGAGTATTCTCATTCCCACTCTTGGTCTACTTGATAGTTTATCTGAGAGGTATTTGGCTCATTATATCTTTCAGATGTATTTTATGTTCACTTTCATGATATGGATCTTGAATTAGTTTAACTTTTGGTTCTGAAGGATTCATAGTGGAAGTTGTACAATTTGTTTTATCTTCTTGAGCTTTTGTGTTATGTCATTTACTGATGAGAATTTGTAGGAGATGATGTATGGGCTGATTTCCTGAAATGGGAAATGATTTAGCTTGATCTTCTTTAAGAAGCTTACATCCATATTGATTACATGATATTAGAAGTTGGTTTGATCTTGGTGATTGAACAGATGGATGTTGTTAAGGCTTTCTTTTGGGATGTGAAGAAGATCATTCTTGACATAACTGGCTATTAGAAGTGTATGTAGGAGGATGTTCTGGGGAAGATGGTGTCTGAAGTTTCTCTCTATGGCCATGAAGGTTTGTGGTGAGAGAAATGTCTCTTGTAGTAGTTTGTTGTAGGATGTGCATATCATTGTGGATATTTCTTTGGTACTACATGGTTACATTTTCCATGTGCTAGTATTGGTAGGCTTGCAATGCCTTCTGATCTTTCAGATCTAGATTTCTCAGGCAATGGGAGTTCCTGTATGTGTCTTGTCTTCTTTGACTGGTTGACACTAGAACTTGTATTTGTTGTTAATGGATTGGCAGAAGTTTGCTAATGGTGATACCTGTGAGGTATGTGAGATTGGATAGTATAGCCACGGTATTGAGTGCTATTTCCAGTCGTGTGGGTTTATCAGTTGGATGGAAGCAGTCAGTCTGATTGTTGTTCCAGTTGATGTTTAGTATCTTGTTTCTGGAGAATGACTTCACTGTTGTGTTCTGATTGAAGCTTTGAAGCTGATATTGCTTCTGTATAGTGTTTGAGCACAATGAAGTGGTAGCAGTATCTTGTTGGTGATATCACTGGGATCTTTTGCTTGTGTTAGTTGGAATGGTGCTTATACATCTTGGCTTTGTATCCTTCTTCCACAGGTGGCATGTTGGAAGATGACAAGATTGTTGCCTGAATGGTGAACATCTTGGATGTTGGAGCAAAATTCTTGATGGAGCATGAGAGCATGTTTGAGGTCTATGTGGTTGTGGTTTTCTGGAAGAAGGCTGTGATCATTTGTCTTCTTGTGACATTGAGTTGTATTTGGATGCACACTCTTTGTTGCAGATTTTTTTGGTGAGCAGGTTATTTGTTGGAATCTTGTTGATTGGGTGTCTTGAGTGTTGCAGGGTTTGAACTAATGGAGCTAGTGTGATCCTAGTTTCTAGTTGCTTTGGAGGTGCCTGTGTGATCTTCGTCAAGTGGGAGATTGTTGGAAAATGTGCCTCAATCTCATAGGCTGTAACCCCTAGAAAAGAAAAGTCGCTATGACATTCCTGTTGTTTGGCTGACTGGAAGTTGTAACCTTGTGTTTTGCTCGTAGCCAAAGACAATGCTTCTCTCTTACCCGGTGATGTCACTTTGTGACTTGTGGCCAACCTTCTGCTGGTGGGGCCTGCGGTGCGACGGTTGTGCTTCGGATATCGGTGTGACTCTAGGCGACAAGCAGTGTCGAGGAGAGTCTTGGACAGTCGGTATGTCTCATACCGACAAGGGAAGTCTTGCCGATAGATATACACCTATGGTCGTCGATGTAACTCAAGGGTCTCGGTGAGAAATCTTAACAACGATAGGAAGTCTTGCCGATATCGACATGACCTTCGGTCTATCTGGCCGATGAAGAAATCAGTATGACTTGTTCCTATTGGCATGATCTCTTGGCGACCGGGAGATGTCTCGGTGACAGTGTTAGGGGTCATCGATGTAACATAAGGTGATCGGTATGAAGTCTTGGTGAAAGACAAAAGTCTTGCCAACTCGGTAAGACATGTTTGCTTGGTGAGAGGTCTTGGCGAACTGTGATGGTCTCGCCGATGGCTGTGTAACTTCGGTGTAACACATGAAGGCTCGGTGTAATGTCTTGGCGAAAGACATTTGTCTCACTAAATGGAATTCTCACGTCGGCATGACTTGAAGACTTTGGTATGAGGTCTTGGTGATATGCGGTAGTCTTGCCAGTGGAAATATTGAGATTGATGTGACTTGAAGACATCTGTGTGATGTCTTGGAAAACTTGATTGTCTTGCCGATGGAAATCCTGAGGTCGGTATGACTCTTGGCGACTGCTTGGTGTTCGGTATGTCTTGAGACTTCAGAGTAACGTCTCAGCGAAAGCAATATGTCTTGCGGATTGGTGTTTTAGTATAACATGAAGAGCTTGTTATGAAGTCTTGGCAAAGAGCGATAGTCTTGCCGACTATTCTTTGGTACTTAGTATGACTTGAAGCCCTCAGTATAACCTCATGGCGATAGTTGGATGTCTTAGCGATAGCATTGGTGGATGAGTTCAACTAGAGGTCGGTGAGAGGTCTTGTCGATCATGTCGATGAGGAGACTCTTGCCAACAGATGGATGCTGATAGGAATACAATGGGTTTCAGTATGACTTGTGAGCTCGGTGGAACCTCTTTTCGATGGAGACGACTCTTGGTGACAATGTGTAAACGGGTCTTGTGGCATCAGGGAGACACTCTTGGTGTCGTTGACATCTGGCCCTAAGTTGATCGTTGTTATTAGAGTGAAGCGACTTGGTCGCGATGGACCAAACCAAGAATCACGAGCAGTGAACCATTGCAGCCATTTTTGTGTGGAAGGGAAAATCTACATTAGGGAATGGAAAAATATTCATTCGATGATGATGTTGAGTCGGTGATTTAGCACTACGACTATGAGAACAAATGTATGCTTATGCATTGGGCGTTGGATGGTGCTAAGAAAGGAAAGGCCCGATAAGCTAGAAAAGGCTGAAGAAAGGCTAGAAGAACTATAGAAATGGGAGCCAAGTGGAAATTTGGGCTGAAAAGAAATTTGGCTCCATGAAGTCAAAAAGGATTGAAGCGGAGATCAAAGCTGATGGAATCTCATTGATCTGATTGCTTTGGTTGATCTCTGAAACCGTTTTACTGATGAGTATCTAGATGAACAAGATGTAATCTCTAAAAAGGCTAAGAGCCTAAAATTGTATTGTAACCGATTTGTTACTGAATAATACAATGGCTCGATCTTTGGAGTGTGGGGTTTTTTATCCGAAAGGATTTTCCCCACGTAAATCTTTGTGTTCTAGTTTTCTGTTTCATCTTTCATGTATGTTGGTTCATGTAGATAATGCTTGTTGTTGAATTTACATGTGTTTCTCTCAGATGGATCAATGTGGGAAATAAACTATCTATTTACGCATTAGGACATAGTTATTCATGTCTTTGAGGTAACCTAATCAAATTAAAGTTAGAAGGCACCTCTTTGTATGGAGTTTTTCATTGCATCGCTCCACTAGATTTCCTTACAATATGTAAGACCAAGGCGAGTTGACATCCAATGCATGAAACAAACACATCAAACAAAAAGGCTATCCCGACACCCCAAGGTCATGATGACCTTGGTCGGGCCAAGTATTGGGATAACCACAAACACACAAGGATGTCCCAATATAACACAAGACCTCAGGGATCTTGGTAGGTACTACACGAGACAACCAAGAAGGAAACAACAAAGAAAAGATCAAGATGCACCCCTATGTTTACTAGTCAAAGAACACCATGATATGATGGATCAAGGCAACCATGACAAGTGATGATAGGGAGCTCAAATGATAAACAAAGTCCAAAAGCATCAAAAGATCACAATCAATTTCAAACATCCTTTGCGATAGGATCAAGGGGATGGATGGGGTTGATGTGGTTGGCTAGGAAGGAAGCATCTTGTTGAGACCAATGATGGAAACTAAACTAGAATAACCCAATTGACGCAAGATGTTCTCTATTAACCTGATGTCTTGACCCTAGGGGATTTTGTTTGTGAAGAATGAGCTGGATGAAATGACACACCCTACAGACCTAGGGGCTTGGGGGATAATCAAAGATTAGCCTTGCCTATGTGAAAGCACAGAGCCCTCGTAGTTCATGAAAAGACTATGGATAAAGCAGAAAGAAGACAATGGTGACTGATGATGGATGACACATGTCATGACATGCAAATGCCCCGAGGGAGGATCAAATGATCAACCTTTCCTACGTGATAGCATAGGGGCAACATAGTTCGACTAAGGACGTGACAAGATGAGATCTAGATGGAGGCCGACACGATTGGGGGGGCTATATGAAGACACAAACCGACTGATGATCAAACGAACGACATAAGCTTAGGATGAGGGATAGCCAAGATGGATCGTCCAATGCTCAATCAAAATATACCAAGAGGCCAAGGATGGGATGGATGAGGATGATAGTGCGGATGAAAGCATAAAATAACTAGGATGCCAAGTAGATAATGATTAAGCCCTCTACAAATGATGCCTGTTACCAGGTTTTCACCACTCGTACTTATCCAAGGTGCCACCAAAAGGTGGTTTTAACCATAGGAAAAATTTATCTCTCTTTACTATTTTTTGGATCTTTTTGATTTTTTTTAATCTCTTTTTGTTTTTTTATTTTGTATTTTTTTGATTTTTTGACTTTTTGACTTTTTGATTTTTGAGTTTTGATAGGTGGGGTTACCAAGCGGACTTAAGATTAAGCCAGAACCTCTTTAGATGCGCATGATAGCCGGGTTTCTTCAGGCTCTCCTTCAAAGGTAGCAAGTTTGTATCCTTAAAGCATATTAAGCATAGTGTAGGGACTGTGAGTTTGCTCAAATTTTCCTTTTTTATAATCGTCATACTAGGTGCACTAGTTCTCTTTAAGGACAAGATCACTAACCTAGAATACATCCAAAGACAAACCTTCTTATTGTAGTTATACTTAGGGCGTTTTGGTATGCTTTATGAATAGTCATAGGCTTTGGTCTTTTTCATCAAATAACTCAGGTTATTACAAGCCATGCAACAGAGCATCCTCCTTGTTGATAAAGGTTCTTGGAGAAATCCTCGGTGATGGGAGCTAAACTTTGATTGGCAAGATAAAGCCCGGCACCATACACTAAAGAATAGGGGTGGTGCCTGTAGGGGTGCAGATGGATGTGTGATATGCCCAGAGGGTGGGATGAATATGGAGGCTCCAATCTCGACTAATGTTATTGACCACCTTTTTGAGGATGCAGATAAGGGTCTTGTTGGTTGCTTTTTCCTAACCATTACCCTGGGGGTAATAAGGCATTGACCAACGATGTTGGATATGAAAGGTGTCACAGAGATGTTTCATGGCTTGGTTTTTAAAAGGCCTTCCATATTTAAGAGGATAGTGGATGGGATACCATATTTGCAGAGAATATGGTAAAGGATGAATTTTGAGATGTGAGTATTGGTGATCTGTGAGAGTGGCATTGCTTCCACCCACTTGGTGAGGTAGTCAGTGGCAGTAATTATGAATGTATGGCCATCAGAAGATGGTGGGTAAATCTTGCCAATCAAGTCAAAACCCCATTGAGAGAAGGGCCACGGTGCTAGGAGGGACTAAAGGTCCTGTGTTGGAGCATGAATCAGATCTGCATGTTGCTGGCAGGAAAGGAATTTCTTCATGAATTCACAAGCATCATTTTATAATGTAGGCCAATAATATCTAGCTCAGAGAATCCTTTTGGCCAAAGCCCTACCATTTGAATGAGCCCCACAAACACCACTATGTACTTCTGTTAGTGCAGTATGGGCTTTAGTCTCATTCAAACATCTAAGGAGTATTCCATCATACCTGTGATGATAAACTGTATCACCGATGATAATGTATATTGGGAAGAGTGATGAACGAAAGATTTACGTTGATTGCGTGTAAGATCTCGGGGTAGAATATTATCATGCAGATAGGCATATATGTCTTGGTACCAGGGGGAAGTGGGACCCACAATATCGCACACCATGTTAGTCTCAGGGATATCATATGCTAGGATTAAAAGTTGTTCCACAAGGAACTCGCACTCTATTCAATCTTTAGGCATATGTCAATCAGGGAGCCAATAGTAGCCATTGCATCAGCTGCTTTGTTCTGTGCTCTAGGAATTTGGTCAAATTGTATGAAGGTGAAATATTTCTTGAAATCATCCACCATATACTTGTAGGGTAATAGCTTATCATCTTTCATTAAGAATTCATCATTAACCTGCTTGATGACTAACAATGAATCACCAAAGACTTTCAAGTGAGTTATGTGCCACCGCTTTGTAATTCAGAGGCTAGTGAGGAGGGCTTCATACTCTGCCATGTTGTTGGTACATGGGAATGCTATCCTAAATGATTTTGGAATGTAGTCACCTTGAGGGGTAACTAATGGAAATCCTACGCCTGATCCATTATGAGTATATGAGCCATCAAAATAGAGTGTCCAAGCTGGTGCTTCTGTAACAGTGTAAACTTCTTCATTTGGAAACTTAGTGACCAGAGGGTAAGCATCTACTAGTGGCACCTCGGTCAACTGATCAGCTATGACTTGTCCCTTTATGGCTTTTCACTCCACATAATCTATGTCAAATTCACTTAGGAGCATGATCCACTTGGCCATGCGGCCAGTTAGAGTGGTTCTGGATAATAGATACTTTAGTGGATCAATTTTTGCTATTAACTTGACTGGATGGCTGAGCATGTAATGCCAGAGTTTCTGTGTGCTAAAGACTACTGCGAGGCAGGATTTTTCCATGGGAGAGTAGTTTAATTCATAGCAAACCAGTGTCTGACTGATGTAGTATATTTCTCTCTTTTGATGACTCATCATGTTGTGCCAACAATGCCCCCAACGCGACTGAAGTGGCGGAGATATAAAGCAGGAGGGGTTTCCCTAGAATAGGTGGCATGAAGATTGTTGGGTGAGCTAAGTATTCCTTGATCTTATCAAAACTTTTCTGACACTATTGGTTCCATCGGAAGGTGGAGTCTTTCTTCAGGAGATGGGTGAATGGCTGACACTTATCTATAAGTTGGGCTATGAACTGACGGACGGATTGCATCTTCCCTTGAAGGCTTTTTAATTGCTTTAGATTGTGCGGGGGTGGCATGTCCAAAATAGCTTTCACCTTGGCGGGATCAACCTCAATACCCCTTCGAGAGACTATGAAACCCAACAATTTTCCTGACCTAACACCGAAGACACACTTTTTTGGATTTAGTCGTAACTTGTAATGTTCTTGGCTTTCGAAGATGTTTTGCACTGAGATGGCGGGGATGCTCTTGGAGTTACCCAGTTTTCCTAACAAGTCGTCAGCATAATCTTCCATGACAATATGGATGAGGTAATGAAGATAGCGTCATTTCCCTTTGATATGTTGCCCCCACATTCTTGAGACCAAAGGGCATAACATTGTAGCAAAAAGTACGCCAAGGTGTCGTAAAAGCAGTTTTGTGTTGGTCTTCAGGTGCAATTCGGATCTGATTGTAACCATAGAAACCATCCATAAGGGATAACATCTCATGTCTTGTAGTTAGGTCGACTAACATGTCAATATTTGGGTAGAGAAGTCATCCTTTAGACGGTCTTGTTAAAGATCTGGAGAATGCACACGTACAAATCAGAATGAACACATTTAGTTTAGCAGGAACTATGTTGGAGATCCCTTTCGGAAGGTAATCAATGGGTCTGATAAAACCATCATCCAGTAGTTTCTCCAATTCCTTCTTGACTAATAATGCTACCCGTGGATGCATCTTGCGGAGCTTCTATTTGATAGGCTTGCAATCTGGGTGAACGTCTAGATGATGAACCACTAAGGTGGGGTCTAAGCTTGGCATGTCTGAATATGACCAAGCAAAGTTAATGATACCTTCTTGGAGTAGCTGCACAATGACTAGATACTCTTGCTCTGAGAGTGACTTGGCCACATAGGTGATCTTGGGACTTTCAACAATACCTAGATTAACTTCTTGAGTCTCTTCAATTAGGATGGATGATCAGAGTAGATAGCTGAATTCCCACAAGGGGAAGATGAGCGATCTCCATCCTCGGTGCCTCTTCAAGGTTTGGCTATTAGATTTATCGTTTATTTTTTAGTTTTCCCGGTCGGGGGAAATTGCCTGGGGAGTTTCTGCTAGATGTTGGTTTTCTATTTTTTCTTGTTTTTATTTTTTGTGATTGGAGCATTCATAGTCCCCCAATCCATGAGTTTCACATATGTATCCAAGGATACATTGACAGGTGTGTTGTCACGTAGGTCCCAATCAATAAGTTTGGGTTGGCGAAGGGATAGGCTAATGGTACAGACGGATAGGCATTTGAACATGGATGATAGGTCTATGTGATCAACGTCATCGTATGTGCGTATGATGGATTCCTCCTCGGGTATGTCTTCCAATGAGCCATTGTCCACAATAACACTATTGGAAGTACTAGATGATGTTGTAGGGCCTTTCTTATTTTTGTCATATCTGAGGCCTATATTCTTTGATAAGCTTTGATGTATCCAATAGGTTTACCCTTCTGCAATTTCTTCCTAACTTTACCTATTTGCCTTGAAGTAAGGTTATACTTTTAAAAGAAATTAGTGATAGGGAGTATACTTCTTGGAAGCATTCCTTTAGGGGTGGATCCGGTTGGGGTTCTTCATGGTATACCCATTGACTGATGTCTTCTTCTGGTGCATCTGTCTTTATACTAAGAGACCAGAAAGTGGTGGTAGGGATGTTTTTAACATTGAAGGTGATGGTCTTATCTTCTTTTGGAGTAGCCTATGAAGGTTGGCCATACATGTGTAGTGACGGTGGCATGGTTGCCATGTTTAGGGCTATATGCATTTCATATTCGCAACACTCCTTGTCAATGGTCTGGACTTTGGTGACTGAAGGATTGGTGGTGGAGGATGGAGTGGCTATCATAGTGGAGGGTGGATTAGCGGATGATGACTGGGATGCCCCCATTTCAACCCCAGGACAATAATGTAAATGGGGAAATGATGCTTCTAGAGCGCGATAATATTCAAATGGTTGGGGATCGGCATAAATGGTGATCTCTTGTCCATTAACCAAGAATTTCAGGCACCGATGGTACATGGAGGGGACAGCTTGCATGGCATGGAGCCACGAGCGGCCAAGGAGGAGATTGTATGGTAAGTCCAGATCAAGGACATGACAAGTAGTATACTGAACTATAGGTCCAACTTGAATAGGAAGACTGATAATTCCTTCTGAATTTCTTTTTGCATTATCATAGGCCTTGGTTGTGATGATTTGGATACTCAAATCTGCTTGGGTATACCCCACTTGTTTTATGAATTTCAGAATGCATAAATTGAGGGCAGAGCCATTATCTACTAGGACCCTTTTTATTTTATGACAGGCGACCAGGACTTCGATATGCAAGGGACGGTTATGATTGGCATCAATATTTGACATGTCATTCTGGTTGAAGTGTAGCTGGTAAGACAAAGCCAGGTCTCCCACAAGGGCTTGGAATCGTGTGGGATCGATGTCATTAGGTACATGGGTTTCCTGTAAGGCTCTATTGAGAATTTCTTGATGTACGGGAGAAGACTTAAGCAAATCCAAGATGGAGATATGAGCGGGGGTCTTTCATAAGTGATCAAGAATGTTTTACTGAGAGTTTACAGGAGTTGATGGAGTGGATGTGGAGGCTATCGGGACAGTAATGCAGGATCGTCGCGTAGTAACAACACATTGAGGATCTTTAGCTTTAACATGTATCATAGACACACGGGGTTCTACCTGCTCAATGTAATGGACAATGCCATCATAATTGAGGGGTACATTTTTATAGCTTATATTATTTGTGCTATTGTATTGGGGATTGCTTCTAGAGGTGCTTGCGCCTTGATTATGGTTAGGAAAGGCATTTTGGTATATCTGCAATTGAGCATCAGACGATGAGGCTTGACTGGTGTCAACTTTGATATCTCCTCAATCGATAAGATCTTGGACATAGTTTTTGAGACCTTGACACTTATTCAGAGTGTGTCCTTTGATTTTATGGAATTCACAATATTCATTCTCCCTAAACTAGGGTTTAGAAGCTTAAGATTCCTCAGGACGTTTGTGACGAGTGGTGTCCGGGCCGGATTGATACGTAACAACTTATTGAAGACATAAGGGTTCTCCTAATTGAGCGTGGTGTTTGCCGTTCCTTGACTATTTTGATTTGATTGACTGAGGAGGACAAGATGCTTTTAGTAACAAATGGCATGGTGTAGATAGTTGTTGTCTTTGGGATGTATTGGCCACCTGAACATGTTTAGTGTCAGTGACACTATCATTTACTACATTTTTGTTCTTGTTCCAAAAGTGAGACTTATCACCGGATGCCCTTTCTTTGTCATAGTGGTGTATCTTGATGTGCCCTTTAGCAAAAAGGGCACGTTCGAGGATGGATCCCTTTTCCACTATCTCAGTGAATGTGGTGACATAGTGTAACCTAAAATTATGAGCCATGTCGGGATGAGAATTCTCCACGAAGAGGGTGACCATGTCTTTCTCTTTGAGAGGGGTTTTCATTCGGCTTGCTAGTGCATGTCACCTTTGAAGGTAGCTAGCAAAGGTTTCACCTTCATGTTGTTTCTCTTTGAGAAGATCCAATGTATCAGTGTCCTCCAAATTGAAGGAGAAGTAAGAAATTTTTTTTTCTGAAAGATCTGCGAAGGATTTTATGGATCCTCGTTCTAGACCCATGAACCATTCTAGGGCATTGCTTGTCAGGCTTCGTGGGAATAGGTGCAAGAGATAGTTGCCATTGTCCATAATTTTCTGACACTGGGAGTAAAAATCTTGCAAGTGGGCCTTAGGATCTTTGTTTCCCTTGTATTTGTCAAATTTTGGTATTTCGAAATGTTTAGGGAAGGGGATCAATGAGATGGAGGGATCAAATGGATAGGGACATATGTCTTCAAATTTGAACGATTATTTTCTAGTCCTAGCTTGAAGATATTTTAGAGCGGCTTTGATTTCTAATAGATCTGAGTTGATTGGTGGCGCGAGAGCCAAGGATGGGTTAGATGGATATGGATGATAGGACGATGGAGGATCTTGTTGAGACAGTGTCTGAAGGTTGAGGTATGGATTTTGATAGTGAGATGATGATATCCCTTACTGGTATGCCGAGGGATTTTGTTGGTGTTGGGGTTGTTGTTGCGGGATATAGTATAGATTCGTTTGATAAAAATGTGCGGTGGGATCCTGAGGAGCTTGAATGTGATGTTGCGGATTGGCCTGCTGGTGCTGAAGGTACTGCTGTGACTGCTGGGAGGCCACATAAGGTGGTTGTTGGTTAGGATAGTAATAATGTTGGGGAGGTTGGTGATGTGCTATGAGGTGTTGTGTGGGCTGAGATGGGATGATATATTGTGATTGGAATTGTAGACGTAGAATGGATGCAAGGAACAGGGATATGGTCTGGGCGGGAGGTTGGGATAGATTTCCCTACAATTGGTGTGGGGGGTGCTGTGAAGAGATCAAGGGGTTATGCAGAGGTCGTTGTGGATGAGGTGGTTGGGATAATGTAGAGGTGTTCTATAACAGAGGCTGTTGGGTAACAAAGGGGACGTTCGGTTGGGATGTACCTTGTGGAAGTAATGGAGGTGGTATGTTAGATTGGGGAGGCTACTGAGATGTGTACAAAGGCGATGGTAGGTTTGTGACCCCAGGAGGTGGAGGCAATATGATAAAAGGGGTACCCCCAACATTGATGGGAGGCTAATTTGAAAGGGGTGGTGCTGTTAGCATTAATAACGACAATTGTGGGACGTTTTGTGGCATGCCATAGGCAAAGGGATCATTGGGATTAGCTGCTTGAGGAGTCCCCATGACCGAGATAGCAGGATGTGGGGGATTGTTAACGGGATACATAGTGGTGTTGCCGAATTCAAGTTGATGCCAACCTTCCACTGGAGGACCATTGGGGCCATACAAACCACCTGGTGCACTTTGTGAGCCTTGGGGTATGTTAGATGTGGAATTTCCATACTTGGATAGGTCGACACCTGATGGTAGCTCGACACCTTTTTCAATTAAGTGGGCCAAGATTTCTTCCCCATGTTTTTCGAGAAGGTGATCTATCATTTGCACATTGACAAGGTTACTAAAGTGTTCCTCAAATGTAAGTTCGGGTTGAATGACCATGTTTTCATCTCCGGGTGGTGATGTGTTTTGACCATCAATGTTGGATTGTGATGATGTACCGTTATGAGGATCTCGAGGGATATTTGTACCGTTAGTGGGATCTTGGGAGACATTAGCTAGGTTGTTGGGATCTTGAGGGATGTTTGGTTGGGCTTGTTGCTCGACCATTTTCCTTGTTTGTGATTGGGTCTGAACAGGCATGCAAGATGATATGATGGGCTAGGATGCTGGGATGAGCTTGGTGATGAAAGGATTGATTTTATTCGATGATTGATTAGCCGACAAGGATGTGGCTCAATAGGATTGATTTAGATGATTGATTTGACCGAAGTGGATTTGTTTTCAGATGAGATCAGATTGGGCTAATTGGTAGACAATTGGTCAACCTGGATTCGATCATATGAGGATTTTATTTGGATTGATGATCGATTAGGATGAATGATAATGACCAGAATTTGAAACTGAGTTCAAGAGTGATCCTTGGTAATGCTAGGTGTTGATTAATCGACTAAAGGATGGATGTATGATAATGACACCAAATCCAACTTGAGATTGAAGTGGATGGATTGGGCCGACAATGATGACTGACTTAGGACATATGACAATCCTAAGTCAGTTGTGATAGATGATGATTAGAGACGAACACCTAGGTCAATTTGGATAACTGCTTTAACGAGGTTTCAATGGAATACCAGTGATCCGAAATGGGGAAATGATGACCAGAACGTGTGTTCAAAATGGGTAAATGAGGACTCTAAATGGGTGAATGAATGTGCGCACCAAGGGGATGAACATTTAGGATGGTGAATGGACTCTCGAGATGGGTGCACGGGCATTCAGAATAGGGGACGAGTGATCAAAATAGTGAAACAAGGGTCCTGAATGACGAAACAGATGAAAAAGTTGATCGGTCAAGGGTCAGGTCCACCCCTGTGGAGGGCAGGTCCGCCTGAGGAACAAAAGATGGTCAAATTTGGTCAAAACAGGCCTGAAAGGGTTGGGTCAAAGGTCAGGTCCACTTGTGGAACAAAAGATGATAAAATTTGGTCAAAACAGGCCTGAAAGGGCTGGGTTAAAGGTTAGGTCTGCCCCTAGAGGTCAGGTTTGCCTGTCCAGAGGTTAGGTTTTCCTGTCGGGAGGGAAAGTCCACCTATGGAGCAAAAGTTGGTAAAAAATGGCTAAGATAGGCTCCAAAGGACTGGTTTACAGGTTAGGTCCGCCTCTGGATGGGCTAGGTCCACCTCTGGAGGGCAGGTCTACCTGTCGGGAGGGTAGGTCCTCCTGTCGGGAGGTTTAAACTTGACTTTTGAAAAGATGACTGAGGAAAAAGACTCAAAACACAACAAACATCAATGAAAAGGATATGGCTAAGTCAATTAATCAGATAATCACTAGTTTTGCACAAAGAAGACAATTCAGACAACATAATCCTAAGTCTAGTAGAAAGGGTATGATCGACAAATTCTTCTATTCTAGGATGAACATGGTTAATAAGGAGTCCTCGATATACACCCGGTATGTGAGGTCCAAACCGTGAACACCAACCCATTACAAGCGTGAGTCAGGAACCTTAGCGAGATACCAAAGGCTCAGACCAACTCTTCATGTCATCCCGACGCTTCGCTAATTACAACATGGTTGGATTGAGGTACAAATTTCTCTCTCCCTCCTTTGTATACCCTGTCAGTACACGTGGTTGGAATTGTCCCTTGGGGTGATGAAATCCCCAAGTAGGTCCCGCTAAGAAAAACAAAAGAGGATGACTTAAAGGATTTGGTAAGCTACGATTTCTTGTCATCCAGGATCACCAAATGGCATAAGGGGATTGGATATGTCAAATAGCTTACCAACAATCACCACAAACAAGGTTAATTGACACCCCTAGTTAAACTATGTGCCTAAGTTATGCAAGACATTAAGCAGAAATTGATAAATAACTAACCCTGCAAGAAAATCGTTAGTGAGTCTCATCCTTGTTCCTCACCAAATCCCAATTAGATGCTTGCACAAACTCAAACAAAGCACGTTAGGGGGTTAGAAACACTTAAAATAACTAAAAAAGTGCTAAAAAGATGAACTTTCAGCTTCTGGAAAAAGCTGTCTAGGGAAAATCTGCCTATCTAGAGGGCAGATCCACCCATCTATGAAAAATTTGTAAAAAAACACTTTCTGGAGTCTATGGAGGGTAGGTCCGCCCCTGGAAAAAGTTGAGTCCACCCCTGGAGGTCAGGTCCACCAGTGTAGAGGTTAGGTCTGCCCTTGGATGGTTGGGTCTGCCTGTTTGCAGGTTGGGTCCACCCCTCTGCAACCCGCACCTACAAAAGAAGTAAAAAAGCTCGCTTGATGAAGAAAGAGACCCATTTGTGGGTCCCCACGAGATAATGCGAAAATGTGATAGGGAGAAAATACTTGTTATAAAATGAGCAAACAAAAAAAGTGCAAATAACAACTAAAAACACCCTACACCTCAAGATTGGCCTAATGATTAACTTAACTAAGCAAAATGAAAGATTTCACCTTGTTGAGTTGTCCTTTGGTTGGCCCCGCCGATCTTTGATGTTGTATGCTCCTTTGGTGGCAAGAGATGCAAGCTATGAGATGAGATGAGGATGGAAAATGAGTGAAAATGGATGCAAGTATGAGAATTTGGCTAAATATGGCTCAAGAGAAAATTTTGCAAGAGTTTGGCTTGCATAAATGATCTCTCTCAAAATGAGAGAAAAGGGGGGTATTTATAGAGAATTTTGGACTCTTTAGAGAAATGGACGGTTGAGATTGAGCCACCAAGATCAAGATGTAGGGCTAAGGTGAGTTGAGAACTCACAAACTGTCACATCTTGACATGTGGCATGTGAAGTGGCTTGTAAGAGATGATGTGTACATGAGTTAGAAGGAGAGTACATAACATGGAGGTAGTACATATTACCTTGGGATTGAGAAAAGATTCCATAATAAAGGAGGTCCTTATCCCCATGTGGGTGAGAGGACATGTGAGGAATTGAAAATTCTTCAAATATCCTCATGGGGATGAGAGAATGAATTTTAATTTCCAAGGAATGCATTGGGGGATTAAATTTGAATTAAAAATTCACATGGGGAATGAAGTGCCTTCTTCAAAAGGAGAAAAGCCTTTAAGAATAGTGACTTAGGACACATTCCATAAATGATATAGGGATTAGGTTGACCTAATTAAGTGATTAAGGTTGTGCAATTACTTGATTAGACAAATTAATGACAAATTGAAGGCAAGTGGAAAATTATGGAGGATGTGACCTTAATGATGATTAGGAGTGTGCACATCCTAATCACAAATTAATTATGATTAAGAAAGAGGGTTAGATTGTTAAGAGGGATTAGAGACCAACTTGCAAAAGTTGGAGGATGTGACAATGAGAGAGAAAATGATGAATTTAAAAATAAATTTAAAATTCCAAGAGATAATATGACCAAATTAAATAAAGTGGTATATTTATTTAATTTAGAGAGGAAAGAGGGGAAAAGTATTTATTAAATTAACTACTTTGGAAACCTTATGTAGGACACGAAATATAATTAAATGAATGATTTAATTAATACCGGCAAAAAGGATGAAGTAGATGAGCAAAAGGATGGTTAAGGAGACGTCTTTGACAGTATGGAATTGGTCAAATTTTGATGTCTACACCTTAAAATCTTATTATGAGTAAGTTTATTCCTTTGCTATGCTCCCTTGTTGCCCATTTTTATATCCTCCCTTGAATAATTAAAAACTATCAAATCTATCTCTCTAGCTCATGTGTGCAACCTTGGCAAAAGAAACATGGCCTCTTTTTACTACAAGGATCAACCATTCCCTTTGAATCCATTAGAATTAATACCCTCCCATAAAAATTACCCCTTTGGGATGTGAAGAACTACACAGAGGCATGAGTGAATCCTTCCATTCATGATCACTATTATTCTAAGCAATAATTCATCTTTTATTTTGACTATGTATGGTGGAGAAGAGCCCATAAAATCCACTAGAACAATGGCTAGGAGATGGTATGAGGGCCATTGAGAATGAAGTTTAAACTACCACATTAATTACATCATGGGAATCTCCATATATTTCCATTAGTAGAAGTCAATGTGAATCTACAAATTTAAGGTGAAAAGTTGGTTTTGGACTAGAAAAACCTTATTGGGTAGTTGTAGGGGCCTATTAGGGCATTAATGGAATTATGAGTTTGTAATGACAGAAAAATCCCCCCCTAACATGGCCTTGATCTAGTGTTACAATGTGTCTAACATATTCACATTAGTTCTTGGGACCTTGTGAACTAAATGACCTTACTGGTGCCTTATTTGGAGTTTGTAAAGTGTTATAACACACTTTCACACTTTTTTAGGGTTTTATTTAATAATTGGGCTTCTTTATGCTTTAATTGGCCTTATTTTGTATCCACAAGCCTTATTTAATGCATCTTTTCGAGGATGATCTCAACACAAAAAATACCCAATCATAATTCAAGTGCTTTTAGGTTGTTGGGCCTAGATTTAGTGATTTGAGACTCATTTTCCACCTTGGGTATATGAGTCAAACCTAGGTTTATGGGTCCCGATCTTGGTTTCACACATTTCTAAGCATTTTAAAAAATGGTCCCATAAATTATTTCTAATGGGTCTCATTCGCCACATTGGGAAAATGAGTCCCGTGTGGCCCAAAATACAAATTAATTCAAAATTTTGGTGGTATTTTATCCTCCTAGATCTGATGTCAGCTTGTAATGTTGTAATTTCAAGAAATTTGGCATAAAAAAGTATAAATACAAGGTTATTTCACTCATTTTCACCTAAGCATTCAAGAGATCACCTAACAAGTTGAATGAGCATCCTTATAGAAAGTTTGAGTTCACAAGAGCATTCAAGTGTTTACAAAAGAATTTCAAAGCATTCTTCACCCATCAAGCGTCATGTAAAAGTCTTCATGCATCATGTTTGTTTTTAAGCTAACAATTGTGATGTAGGGTTTCATGATTCAAGATATATCACATTCAAGCAAGAGTCAAGATCTAAATCTATTGGGATCCATCTCACACATGATTGTAGCACTTCATTGCTAGGGTTTGGTGAGTTGCAACACTATATTTTATTCATTCATCATTCTCCATTCCTATTCCATTCTATTTCAAGGTTTGATTACCAAAAGAGGGTTTGAACAAGGCAAACCCCTTTTCACTAACAAAACAACATTTCCCCCCCTATTTAGTGTGTGATTTGTAGGTTTAGATTGAAGAAACATTGAAGAGAAAGTTTGGAGAAAGTTATCAAAGTGCATAAAATTGTCAAAGTTGTCACCTTGTATTGGAGATACTTGGAGAACTTCTACAAGTTGGAAATCAGGGTTTCAAATCCGAAAATCAATCAGGAAGCGCAAAGTAGACCTTGAAGACTTGAGTGAGACTTTGAAGCTTCAAAAAACCTTAATTGGACTGATTCACCAGTTTTGGCATATGAGTCCCAGTTTAGGTCAAAATTCAGATTTTTATAGATTTGGATACCCATTTGCTAGATTCCTATTTTTGCACAAAAACCCAGATCTGGGATTGATTCACCTAGCCTAAGGTATGAGTCCCAGGGTATGTACAAGACCATGATGGGCCAACAAGTGGAGATATGTAAGTGATATGATGGCCTATGTGGTTGACAACTTTTTTTTTACCCAAAATTGATGAAACGAAAAGGGTTTTTAAAGGAGATTCTCAACTTTCCACTAATATAAATTATGCTTTACTTTGAATTTAATAAATAATTATTATTCATTTTCTATTTGAATTATGACTAAAGTCCTTATTCATAGGCTGATTGAAAAACATATATAGAGCTTTCAAATGTTATCACATTTTTTGAATCCAAAATATTTGTCACATTCTATGCTTTGCATACTATAGGATTAAAAAAAATTAATTTCATGAAGTTTTGACTAAGTTAAGGTGGTTAGACATACAAGTTTTTATATTTTTTAAAAGTTGTGATAAAAAAATCATAATTAACTATTTAAACTTGGAAAAAAATACAAAAAAATATGCATCACATCGGGAGATGAGTCCTCTACTCATATCTAAAATCTTATAAAAAATATTATCATTTTATTGTGGTTAGGGTGGTCAAAGAGACACCTACTTATTTTTTCCACACGAAATTGAAGTACTCTTGCATTGAAATTTCAAATTTTCACCAAATAGATTTAAAAAAACCTAGTAGTTTAGAAACTACATTTAATTTTCTATAGATTCTATTCTTAGATATTTTTGAAATAATATAGATAACTTAATTTTTTTTTACGACAAGTTGCCTAACTTTAATTTTCTAAATTTTCATCGCCACTTAAGGGCCTATTTTTTTCATGATGATCCTGCACATACCCCCCAGTCAGCATTAAAGTCACTGTTTTCAGCATTTCAGAGCTCCATTCAGTCTCTTTCTGGTTTCCAGGTCCATACATTCCATCTTGTAGCTTTCTGTTTTATTTTACATACTTTTCTAGGTCATTTAGTGAAGTATTTCATCATATTAGGATTTAACATTATATCTTGCATTACATTTTTCTTTCCAAATCTTAACTTGGTGGTGAACCCCTCATTAGTTTACAATCAGCCACTAGGACAACCCTATTGCAATATTTCTTTCTCCTTTGCATTGAGATCTCTAGTGTTATCTTTGAATGAAATTGGAAAGTGGGTGTGCTCTATGTTCTAAACCATACAAAAGCATCCTAACCCATTTTCTTTCATTTCATTTTGGTGAACCTGCATTTAGAATATTATAATTCTAATTTGGAGTGCATCAAAATCCTAGATCTTGCATGCATTAGGGTTTACATTAGTTAATTGGCATTCTAGGGTTTCTAATTTTGCATTAGTGAAAGTTCATATAGCTTGGATTTTTGCACCTCATATCATTGAAAATCATACAAAATCTACATTTTCACTTAAGATACAAATCATACAACATAAAATGATAGAAATTAATTGAAAATTTCTAATTTTTTTGAAAAAAACCCTCACTAGGACTCATAGGAACCTCTGGGCTAATTAGTCCTAGTGTAGATTCTGCACTGCATTTTTTAGAATTCAAAGCTCTATTTTTGTGCTCCTATTTTCTTTTGATACCTTTCTATTTCAGTTTATAGAGTTTTTGTTATATTCATTCCATTTTTCTTATCTTATATTGTATTTGCATTCATTTTTCATTTAGAAGCCCTTGCATGAGTATTTGGTGTCCTATTGCTAATACTATAGAGAGATGAAGTTCAAGACTCATCTCATCCCACGTGATAACACAATTGTTGTGGATCTTGGCTTGTTTAGATCTTTCACTCCTAGTCTTGACACTTGTACACTACATATGGACTATACCCTTAATAAATCCTTTCTTTCAAGTAGTGTGATGAACGTTGAAACAATGGTTGCTAGTGTCCTGCAAGAAAATATAATTCAAATCCATGAAGACTTAGCAAACCTAAAACATCAAGTGAAAAATGACAACATTTCAACTACCACCATCACTACTATAGATAATATTCATCACATGCTCGAAAGTGAAGATGGACTTGATCTTGTGAAAAACATAGTTCAAATCTTTGGAAAACACCTCACCTCAACCACTAGTTGTCCTTTACCTACAAGCAATGTCACAAACCAAGGAGGAATTCAAACTCCTCCTCCCACAAAAATTGTCTTAATTCCTACCTATACCAACCCTCAAGTCACAACAACAATGCAACCAACTAGTAATGTGATTCCTTCCTTGGGTATTTTTGCTAGCATCCCTAGTACCTTTGTGGCAGCGCACGTCATATCTCCTACTACCTTACCACCTATAAGCATTCGATTCACTTGTCCCTTGAACACATACACCCCTCCACCTTTTTCACCCCCGTCTCATAACACAAGTAATGACCCTCTCATAAACCAACTCTTCCAAACCGTTTCATCCCTTCAAAAATAAATTTCCACCATAAACAAAAATCAAAATGGCCCACCTACATATTATGTCAAAAGTATCCCCTTGTCCTTAAAGATATTGCAAACACCAATGCCACAAGGTGTAGAGGTTCCTAGATGCAAGAAATATGGGGGAAAGGGAGATCCTTCTAACCATGTTAATGCTTATACCGCCTTATGTAGTGACTTTGTCCTTGATGATAAAATCTTGGCTAAGCTTTTCCCTAGGTCCTTGAAAGATACTACGTTGGGATGGTTCTCTTCGTTATCGAACAACTCAATTTGTTCATTCAATGAAAATTTTGAGGCATTTTTCAACCATTTCGAAGTGCATATGACCCCTAAGATGACCTTGGCCGATTTGATGAGATGCAAGCAAAAAGAAGAAGAAAAGATTACTGACTTTATCTCATGCTATCAATCATTTTATTCCCAAATCATTGTCAAGGTTCACGATCCTCACCTTCAAATGATGTTCATAGAAAATTTGCAAAGATACAAGATAAGCTCACCATGATTAAATTTCCTTCCTCCATGCACTTATGTACTAACCTTCGTGATTATCAAAACTTGGTTAGTAGTCGAGATAGAAAATCCACTTCTAGTCGAACTGAGAAGTTCGAATCCGTAAACCAAAACAATTCCCAAACTTTTAGAAAATATAATTAAGGTTTCCTTCAATTCAATCCCCCTTAACAAACAACTTAGAATGTCAATAACCAAGTAGCTGTTGTTAAGGCTATGATACCCTTTAGCTATGGGGACCCAAAAAGGCAATTCACTCCCTTACCCAATACCCTTCCCAACACAATGTCACTACTCCTAGAACAAAATATGATTACCTTGCCTCCCATTAAAGAACCCTATCCTAATAAACCATTTCCCCACAAACTATAGACCAAATTCTTACTACCATTATCACTAAAAAACCAACATGATATAGAACATTGCAAGCGTCTTAAATATCTTGTGGAAGACCTCATTGATTCTGGTTGTCTTTTTGTTGGAGGTGTTAATGATTAAGGAAATAAGACCGTTCCCCTCCTAACCAAAACTTACAAATTTTACCAACCCTATGCCTAATCATAACATTTTATTTGTCAAAGCTAGAAAAACTACAAAGAATGATGTGATGAATGTTGATACAGATGATTATAACAATGATACTGTTCAACATGATCCTATGGATGACATGGTAGGAGTTATAGACTTCATTCCTCGTAAGGGAGAAACTAAGAAGCCTCTTGATATGGGTTTCTCCTCACAAGATATACTTAAACATGCACCCAATGGTCCTCTTTACATAGCCAACCAAATCTATGACAAGCCCACTAATGGGATATTAATAGATCCCATTTGTGGAGAGAATGTGATTGATGAGGAATTCTTACTTCTTCATGAACTCTATCAAGCTATATATGATAAACCAAAATCCTAGATTAAGACGCATAATGGTTTCGCTTTTCCTACGATGGGATCAATTACTCTTCCTTTACAAATAGGACCAAAAAAATTAGAAATATCATTCTCCACCATCTTGCAGTTAGACCAATTTCATGTGAATCTATACTATCCATGGCTTTGCTCCATGAATGTGGTCCCTATAGTTGTGAATAAATTCTTAAAGTTTCCCTTTAACATTGAAATTTTTATTGTCCATCAAAGTGGCTTTAACTCGTTGTCCTCCTGTGGAAAATTTTCCTTAGATTTCTTTTGGCTTGAGCCTATAGAACCTATCAAACCACAAGAAGACTTCTTTTTAAAATCCTATCAAAATTTCAAGGAAAAGAAAATAGTAGAATTATCCCTCTAAAACATACCTTCGCCCACTAGCAAGCCTACCATCCTTGATGAAATCATGATTGAACCTAAAGAAATTCCAAATGACCAAGATCAACCTAATATAGAACGTTCACCTCATTCCTACAAAAGACCAAGAGATAACGATGAAAACCTCATATCTCTCTCGAAATTATCATTCGACCTTCTATCATGATTAACATAGATTAAGATGGGGAGATTACTAAAATTGATGAGGAAGTGCATAATGAATT
This sequence comes from Sequoia sempervirens, assembly GCA_007258455.2. Taxonomy (NCBI): domain Eukaryota; kingdom Viridiplantae; phylum Streptophyta; class Pinopsida; order Cupressales; family Cupressaceae; genus Sequoia; species Sequoia sempervirens. Next base: position 286,741,507 of record VDFB02353493.1, on the reverse strand, counting down.
GAACTATTTTTTTCCTCTTCTATGAGCTTAAACAATAATTCTCCCTAAGAAGAGTGTTGAACTTGGTGATGGCCCTAGTTCGACACTTGCTAAATTGTCCCTTTGGCTAGTTGTCCACCTTAGGTATACAATGAACATGATTGGGATGCATACGACCTACTTTAGGTTGATACACATGTGCCTTACTAGTTTATTTGCATTAATTTATTTTTCTTTTGTGTGATTGCATGTGCGTAATGTGATCCCCATGATGTTTTGTTTGATGTTCTCTCTCTTTGCAATATTCATCTATTTGTACCTTCATTCTTCTTTATGTTGTAAATATTTCAAAAGCTTTTTTTTTTCCTTTGTCTTGTGTTTTTCTTTTGGGGATGACGCAAGGCATTGAGACATTCATGTCTCTTCCATTTTGACCCAAAATATTTCTCTTTTATCTTCTCTTTTCATTTGTCTTGTGTTTTCCTTTATGGGATGACACAAGGCATCGAGACATTCATGTCTCTTCTATATTGAACCAAAAGGTTTTTTTTTTTTTTCTCTCTTGGTGTCATTCTTCTAGTTCTATGTGTATTTGGGGAATGATGGTAGTTTCGAGCTCTCTAAAAACATTGTAGAACTTGACATACTGACCCCAAATCCATAGATCCCACATGTGTTTGGAGTTTCATTTTGGGGGCAACCCCTCTTTTTCCTTTTGCATGACGTAGCTTTATTTGGAAACATATGACTTGTCATAGGGCTTTCCAAGTTAGCTCGATCATGTCTTCTTTTTTGTTTGTATTTATCATTTTCTACTTTAAAGTAATTATTCACAACATGGTGTTTAACAATTTCTTTAAAGTGGGGGCATACATTAGCATTATTCTTTTGCATTTTTTTTTCCTTTTCATGGTTCATGGTGTAGTCTTTTTACTTTATGTGATGTGTTTTTCACTTTGTGGTTGACATTGGATGTGATGTCCTTCAAAAGCGTGATCTCTCTTAGCATATTAAATTCCTCTTAGTTTCTTGATGCTACACACTGCATCCCCTAAGTTGTGAATCTTCTATTATTTGATTGGTCCTCTCCTAGAGACATTAGGCACAATGTTCCCTAAGTTAAAGACCTCACATGAACTAAGCAACACTCCTATGAATGTTCTTTACATTTTGTATTTGCATTTTTAGTTATATGGCCACCTTGCATAACACAACTTGCATGCTTGAGGAGCCATCTTGTTTGTTCATGAGCTCCAAGCATACAAAGTTTTGTTTGTCTCATGAAGCTCGAAGTTCATTGTTGTGTGGTGCCTTATCAAATTTATCAGGAGGTATAACTTGGGTATGGTTTTGACATGAAGCCGAACAAGGGAATAACTTTCCCTTAGCCACTCGTGTGTGTGTGTGAGCGCATACCAGCCATGTGTGTATGTGTCTCACCTTCTTGGATTTCTCACCCAGTGGATAACCTTGAGTTTCGTTGCCTCAGAGTGAGTGTGCATTTTTTAGACAAACAACCTAGATTTGATCCACATCGTGTTGGACAAATGGTCGAAGCTTGATCCACCCCTTTAATTTTTCTTCTCTCCATGTATTTGATATTGTATGCTTGTGCCTTGTTGTTGCTCTTTATATCATTTTAATGTGTGTTCTTTTATGCCTATGCTAGTTTTCCATAGGACCTTAGTCCTGGGGGCTTACACAACCTTCTTGATCATGGCCATCTTATCTTACTAGGATTGGCATATTTGAACCCCTCTTGATCATGGCCATCCTATCTTACTAGCATTAGTGCATTTGGTCTACTTTAGTGTGAGTTGGAAGCAAGTTCCTCCTCTCACTAAAGTGGGGGTAGATGTAATGATGGAAACAGTCCCCCCTAACATGGCCTTGATTTAGTGTTGCAATGTGTCTAACATATTCACATTAGGTCTTGGGCCCTTGTGAACTAAATGAGCTTATTGATGCCTTATTTGGAGTGTTGTAAAGTGTTGTAACACACTTTCACACTTTTCTAGGGTTTTATTTAATAATTGGGCTTCTTTATACTTTAATTGGCCTTATTTTTCATCCTCAAGCCTAATTTAGTGCATCTTTTCAAGGATGATCCTGACACAAATCAATATCCAATCATAATTCAAGTGTTTTCAAGTTGTGTGGCCTAGATTTAGTGATATGGGACTCATTCACCACCTTGGGAAAATGAGTCCCATCTGATCCAAAAATTAAAAATTAATTCAAAATTTTGGTCGGATTTTATCCTCCTAGATCTGATGTCAGCTTGTAGTGTTGTAATTTCAGAAAATTTGGTATAAACAAGTATAAATACAAGGTTATTTCACTCATTTTCACCTAAGCATTCAAGATATCACCTAGCAAGTTGAATGAGAATCCTTATAGAAAGTTTGAGTTCACAAGAGTATTCAAGTGTTTACAAAATCATTTTAGAGCATTCTTCACGCATCAAGCATCATGTCAAAGTCTTCATGCATCATGTTTTCTTTTGAGCTAACAATTGTGATGTAGGTTTTCATGATTCAAGCTAGAATTTCATTCAAGATCTATCACATTCAAGAAAGATTCAAGATCTACATCTTTTGGGATCGATCTCACACATGTTTGCAACACTTCATTGCTAGGGTTTGGTGAGTTGTAACATCATATAATTTTGTTCATTCATCATTCTCCATTCCTATTTCATTCTATTTCAAGGTTTGATTACCAAAACGAGGTTTGACCAAGGAAAACTCCTTTCCACTAAAAAAACATTTCCCCCCTCTTTAGTGTGTGATTTGAAAGTTTAGATTGAAGAAACATCGGAGAGAAAGTTTGGAGAAATTTGTTAAAGTTCCTAAAGTTGTCAAAGTTGTCACCTTGCATTGGTGATACTTGGAGAACTTCTATAGGTTGCAAATCAAGGTTTCAAATTCAAAAATCAATCAAGAAGTGCAGAGTAGACCTTGAAGAAAAAATTTAGACATAACTTAGGCTTTAGAAAACTCTAATTGGACTGATTCGCCAGTTCTGGCGTATGAGTCCCAGTTTAGTTCAAAATTCATACTTTTATAGATTCAGATACCCATTAGCAAGATTCCTGTTTCTACACATAAACCCAGATCTGGGATTGATTCACCCAACCTAGAGTATGCATCCCAGTTAGCATTAAAGTCACTATTTTTAGCATTTCAAAGCTCCATTTAGTCTCCTTCTAGTTTCCAAGTGCACACATTCCATCCTGTAGCTTTCTGTTTTGTTTTTTATACTTTTCTAGGTCATTTAGTAAATCATTTCATCATATTAGGGTTTAGCATTATATCTTACATTGAATTTGTCTTTCCAAGTCTCAACTTGGTGGTGAACCCCTCATTAGTTTACAATCAACCCATAGGACAACCCTATTGCAAGATCTCTTTCTCCTTTGCATTGAGATCTCTAGGGTTATCTTTGAATGAAATTGGAAAGTGGGTGTGCTCTATGTTCTAAACCATATGAAAGCATCCTAGCCCATTTTATTTCATTTTAGAGTCATGCATGGATGTAGGTGGGAGTGAAAAATACAAATTATGGGAGTTTATACCTTCAAGGATTAGGAGTTAGAGATTCCTCATGACCTATACAATTGTTGGGGATTAAGGATTGGATGTATGCCATACTTCACCTTTAAAGAAAAAAAAAAGGGTATCCTCACATATCTAATTCTTCAAGGATATATGAAGAAATTATATCAAGAGTTTAAAATTGGAGGTATCAAGGAATTTATTCCACAAGGTATGCAAATCGGGGTAAGTCTAAAATTGGTATCACAAAAAGGTGAATCATGTGAAACATTAGGGATCAATACTTTGGAGTACTTCTTATGAGGTACACAAATAAGGACATGTAATCTCAATAAGAAAAGATCTAGTGAAAGTGTAAGGGATCAAGGATCAAATATACTTCATACCTTATATTATTTTAGAGCTATTCTCACATATACAAATCTAATAAAATATATAGAAGGAAACAATAGAAGTTGGGGATCAGGGATACCAAGGAATAGGTACATGATTAAAGGGATGATAAAAAGTCTAGGTCTAAAAGGAAAATTAGTGCAATGGGTAAAGGAGTCAAGGTTTAGAGGGAAAGCATCTCTAGATAAGATAAAAAATAAAACACTAAAAAAAAGGAAAGGACAAAGGTATGGAATGGATTAAAGTGATGTCAAGAAGAATTTTTTTTTTTTTTATAGAAAAACAGAATGAATGTGGGAGAAGACAAAATGTATACAAACATGTCCAAATATTTACATATCCTAACAAGGAAAAAAGAGAAAGACAAAGTTGGGAGGAAAAAATACTATGAATATAAACTCTAAAACTTTGGCATTTGAAACAATCCTTAAGAATTTAAACAAAAAACCCCACATGTAGATATTTTGGGGCCTTAACAATCTTGAAAGCTTTAATATGGACATTGGTGATGGAGAAGGTTAATGATTAAGTAAACCTTGACCAATTGAGACCTAATAAGATATGTCTTAGATTGATTATTAGTACTAGGTAAAAAATTCAAATGCACAACATGAGAGTAGAAGAAAGAGGAATGAGACACATCAAAATAGGGTGCAAACATTGGATTTATTTGGGTACGTGTGTCTCTTGTAGGCTTAAAAAGAATAAAAATATCTAAGAGCACACCAAAATAGGTGACTAAAAGGAGATTGATAAAAACAAACTTCATTATGTTCAAACAAGGATCGTAGCAACAAAAAGATACACTCAACAATGTGTGCACTACAATGGACAACGTGTTAAAAAACACAAGGCCATGTACACATTACTATAATCACTTGCCTCTATTAAATAAAATATAATTAAAGGACTTGATCTTCCTTAAACCATAGTTATACTTGCCAATTAGCTACGAAAAATGAAGTCCTTTGTCTACATGCATCAAACTATAAACATTACCCAAGGAGTGAAGACCAAATTTACTATCAATATTGCTACTATAGGGAAACCATATAAATAATAAGTACATGACCTTTTCCATGATGTATGAATCATATACATAGTAGGAGAGGGTAGAAAAATTAATTCCAAGTCAATACAAAAAAAATTGAAATAAAGTGAAGAAAATAAACTTTCATCACACATGGTTTCATTATTCTCATGCTTGCTAACCTGGATATTTGAATTGTGGAAAAAATAAAATGTCTTTAATTAATATACTAAGGAAAATTATGCCTAATGATTTATTGCTGATATCCACAAATAAAATATCCCTTTTGCAAGTCAAACTAAAAAAAATTAAGCTCTGGCATACCTTCAAGCTAAGCAATATGTTGATCTTCAACTTCGCCCATATTTTGTTTCTCAATATCACTATCACTTGTATTTTGGACCCAAAGAAAGTATTCCAACTTGAGAATAAAAGTATCAACTATAGTAGTCGAAGCTTAATATTCAAAAAAATCCTCATAATCAACATTATTTTTATCAATTAGTGGAGAAGGGGGATTCGACTCATGATTCTCTTTATTCTCAAGAGATTCCCAAGGGGCGAACTTGCCTTAACTACCTTAGGAGAAAAAGGGAGAGTTATAGAATCAGAAGGATTAAATCACAAGGGTTTTCTAGACATACTGACGAGCTCTCAACGAAAGGATGACAACACGGTGCGCTGGAGTCCCAGAGGTGTGCTGGTGTCTCGTATGGACCAAAAAGTGAGAATATAACAGAGAATAGGTAAATGATCACTAACAATCAGATTGCTAAGAACTTACATAATGTGAGAAAATGACATAATGTCATAGAACTAAAATAAGGTGAGGTATAAATGATGAAGTAAGAGAATAAGAGATACAAACTTCTCACAGCAACCCAAGTAATGAAGCCTCTAGCACATGAATATTTTTAATACCTGCATACGTGAGATCGAGAGAAAATGTTGGGGTTGTATAGGGTTTTTCCTTAGTCAAACCCCCGTTTTGGTGTTCCCACCTCCATAGACAATTAGATAGATAGAGAGTGAGCAAAGTAAGTAAATATGAAGTGATAAAAGAAATCCCCGCTTAAGGAGGAGAACTTGTATCACAAGATAAAGATGCAATTGATAGGGGATGTGTGAAATCCCAGGATGCTCACAAGCACAAGATGAGGGACATGTCAACTGCAAGGCTTAAGGAAGCCAAAGAGAGCAAGGAAAAAAGAGAGGGCTACGAGAGCCAAGAGAGCTGTAAAGAGCATTGTAAGAGCTTAAGAGCTTGAGGCTGCTGTAACAAGTGAGAGATTTGTGCAAGTAAGAGATTAAAGAGGGGAAAAAGTGTATCCAAGAGAGAAAGCTCTAGAAAGACAAATGAATTGAAAGGATGGATTAAAAAGAGAGAATATTAGGGAAAAGAAGCTTCTTGAGTGGTTGCAAGGCGTTCCAGGCCGTTACCACTGACAAAAGAAGGTGACAAGTGGAAAAGATGCTTGAAAACAACCATTTGAATGTTGAAATGTCATAGGATGCTAGTGCAGTGTATGGACGTCCGTGTGACACGTTTGTGACCAAACACATGAAGTTGCACAATGATGAGAATGGGAAAAACACAAGGTTTAACACAAAGCTGATGCACGAAGGTAGCTGTTGAAAAGGGGTCTTGAGCATCCTGAGAATGGAAAAAGGCTAATGCAAGGGCTAAAATGAGCCTACACAAGATGCTAAAGGTGTGGACACTAAAGTGGATAAAAAAATGTATGTGAAATTGCAAGGGGTTGAAATTTTACGAAATTACACAATCCCTTGAATAATAAGTGGCCAACATACATCATTTGCACATGTAATGATGTATTTGTTGGTATCTAAATAATAAATATGATTCAAGCTACAAATCACACCATTAACACAAAAATTATTATTATGAGACACTTCATGTGAAGAAATATCTCTTTATTTCATGCTCACTTTGGTAATTTGGTGTATCATATGTACTACTTATGATACACATTCTTCTTTCATAATCATTTTAGCATTTTGATGATTCAATTGAAGAAACTTTGTAGGAGAAAGACAACAAGTCTTACACCAAATAAATGGGTTATCATTTGTGCCCACATGATCATCATCTTCATAATCATCAAAAGCAAGGACTTCAAATTGAAAATCATTAATTGCACAAAAAACTATCTCAACAATTCCATCAACAAGTATCGTCATATCTACATCACGTTTCAAGAAAAAAACCTTAGGAACTTCAATATTATTAATAGGGACTAAAGAGGGAAATAGATTGAAAACAAAAAATTAGTTTATGTTCATCCCTGGTATCATAAACATGTATAATAATTTCCATGAATTGATCCACTTGATTTTTCACTCGTGCATATTGTTGGTGTGAACAAAGTCTATTATCTATTTAGTTGGAATTTTCGGAACAGAGATGTGATTCAATAAACTTTTGACATTCACCTTGGCTAAGCTTTAAAACTATTTCTTACTCCAAACTCTTTCTCGCCGACGCTTAACGTGTAAGGTGGCGATCAAACCAACTGTTAATGTTAAAACACTCGCATTAGTTGAGATTGAGATTGAGAATGAGATACCTTTGCCGTTCCACATATTTATACAAAGACGGAGCGAGCTTCGACTCTACTGGCTTCTCTTCGTTTGAAAAAACGCGTTTAATGCCTCACTGGAAAGATGATGCAAAATGGCGTCACTTCAGACAGTATTTAAGTCACCTTTTTGGTTTTTCTCATGTGCGCAGTGGATCAGCATGAGTGGGAAAACGTCGAAAAACACGTCTTCGGGTAACAATAATCATTGTCCTATACATAGCAAAAGATTCCACATGTTGTCATACTATTTTTCAAGCACTGTTTTCTTCCCAAATGAATGTTGAATTTGTCATGAGACCCAGGAATAGACAAGATTTTTCATTTAAAAATTGCACCTACCTTGTCACCCGCAGATGAAAACTATGGGTAGACATCATCTTGAATTTAAATAAAAGGATTGCAACGCATGTTGTGCAACTTGTACAGATCTTTCTCATGTGCGCAGTGGATCAGCATGAGTGGGAAAACGTTGAAAAAAACGTCTTCGGGCAACAATATTCATTGTCCTATGCCTAGCAAAAGATTCCACATGTTAGTCATACTATTTTTCAAGCACTGTTTTCTTCCCAAATGAATGTTGAATTTGTCATGAGACCCCGGAATAGACAAGATCTTTCATTTAAAAATTGCACCTACCTTGTCACCCGCAGAAGAAAACTATGGGTAGACATCATCTTGAATTTAAATAAAAGGGTTGCAACGCACGCTGTGCAACTTGTATAGATGCCTGCGATCTCAATATTGAAATCATGCTCGTTTAAAACATTTTTCCATTCTTATATAATATTTTGAGGACAGTGATCTCGAAAGCAATCCGGTATCTAATATCATGGTATATTTTATAGGCTAATTTGACCCCATCCTTATTTCTTAATAGGTGTGTGATAGGATCAAACTAAGAATTAATAAAAGTCATTTTATTTACTCAACATTTTTCTTCTTGGTGATTGCTTGTATGTTGACTATATCAAAAGATTTGAAGAGATCCCACATGTAGTGCTTGTATGATTTCTTGAGGGAATTCTTGGTTGTACCCAAGGATCTGACTTAGTTAATTACCATCTCTAAGTCACCATTCATCTAGATCATCTTAGTAACCTTCTTTTCTACAAGCAACAACCCCTACACCATCACTTCATACTCTGGAATGTTTTAAGTGTAGTTAAACTAGAATAAAAAAAACTAATGGTACATTTCTCCTTAGGGGATCAATTGGATGCCAACACTTACACTTATTCTATATTTAGTTCCATCAAAATATAACCTTCACTATATCCTAACACCATTCTCTTCCTTCTTTATGATCTATGGGATCAATAAATTCTCTTCTTGGATTAGGTATGCACTCAAGGGCTAGTCTTCTCAAACAACTAATGAATACTTCCTTCCACATCATTTATAGATGATCATTATGCATCATGATCTTCATTGGAAGTATGTTCCTCATCATGGTGTTTAAGAGAGGACAAGTCATCCTTGATGATAAATGAATGGCTAGGGTCATTGTGGATGATAGGGTTGATCTTAGTAAGATGCATATTGAGTATGGAATATGGTATCCTCATTCCAACTCCATAAGCTATGGTAAATAATATATACCTATAGTCTTAGAGGGAAATATATCCTTCATATTTAGTAAAATATTTATCTAGAAAAGAAAATGTCAAATATGGTGGGTGTCGGTGACTGAAGTTGTAGATCCTAAATCCCTAAATATTGATTTTATCCTAGGTGTCAAGGGTGTCAAATTTGAGAAGAGAACCATAAACTTATGTTCAGGTTAGGAAAAATGAATCAATTATTGAGGTGGGTAAAACCTCCTTCATATCTAGCTCTATTAAACCAAGGAGGTCTTCTGTACAATTCTATATTAGATATGACCACAAAAATTAAACACTTACCCTAACAAAAACCATACCCTTTGCATAGTGCACCTCTATTTTTGTCGTGACTTTGTGCCTATGTAATGCCCTGAGTTGAAAAACTCAGAACAAAACCTGAGAAAATGTTTTTCTTGGAACAACAACACCAATAATACAAAAATGACATGTTACCTTTGCACAACAACATGCACACAAGTGTCATAGCAACACAAAGCCAAAGATAACAAGGAACTTCACCATTGCATAAAGATTATCTGAAAAGGGCATAGGCCTTAGAAAAACCTTAACTAACCTTGGTTAAGAGGTATTACATTTTGGAATTTGTATGGGAACTAGAATACCCCAACATTGTACAAGGCCACCCCTAAATACCAAGTTGCCCATGATTCTACCAAGCCACTCCAAATGCCACCGGGATGCCTCAACAGGGTTAGGAAATTTTCTAAAAAAAAGGGTTAACTTATTGCTTGACAGGGGCACCTAGGTATAGGACCAATTTTCCCAACTAAGAATTTTTACACTTAGGTTCATTTTAAGCACAAAATGAAGTGTTCCTAAGTTTGATAATGAATTCTAACATCATGATGAATATAAGCATAAAGATATCATGCTCGACACGAACAATGTGACATGTGAATGATCAAATTAATCTTTTCTTTATACGATTACATCCTTCTCTAAATAGAGATTCCAAAATTTTATTATTACAATTATATGAATGAATCAACATCTAATACATGAATTTAACTTTATATTAAATGGTATCATTTTATTCCTCGATCCATGAACCTTAGGTCCCCAATGGTGGTTACAATGCCACCTAACCTCGCGGAATTGAAAAGATCCACTCCCACAATGGTAGGAGATAGTCACATGAGCCAAAAACATAATTATCATGCCAAATAAATGGGGAAGATGCTTACACACACACACCATTCATGAAGTATACACTCCACATGAGCATCATATAAATAAGAAATCATCCAAATCACATCATGGATCCAATACATGTCATCACTTGATATAAACACCATAACATAACACCATCCACATTGGGCATAATTACCAATGTCGCATCACAACCACATTGAGCCAACTTACCAATGCAATATTATATAACCATCATAGGATAAATCAATACAAGGGTACCGCAAGGATCACCATTGAGCCAACTCACCAATAGTCGATCACACACACAAGATACTAGGGTAAAATGCTAGAGAGTTAGTTAGGAAGTGTCATCACAATGCTCGAAGGTATGGAACCTCTAGAACCTATTACTCCTATCTTACATATAAGGATACTTGATCTTACAAGACCCAAGATCCATGAGTTGACATGTCTTCCCAAACATCCTTAGTCTATACTAGCACTCAAGGCATGAGAGGGGCATCCATTATCTTGGTTAATTAATTACCTGTGTTTCATTAATTATTTCTTGATTAAATGAATCCCCACCTGTGATCAACTTAGTTTCCACTTTGGGATGAGACACATTGGGATCCACTCCCATAACCCTCTCTACTACCTTAATCTTAGGCTCTTCACACTCACCAATAAGTGTGGCACAAAAAACTGATGCAAAAATATAACCTTTCTAAATTTTAATAACACTTTTCATAATGCATAATATCACATTTCATGAAGTACTTATTATTCAAAACATTCCAAAACACTCACCACACCCTTCATCGAGTGGCACAAAAAATGATACACAAAATTCAACTTCATCAAAATTTTCTAATATTTTCCACAAGCAATATTTTCATAAATCATGAAGGATACTTTCATTAAAACAGTAAAATTCATACTAAAGCATTTAAAACATTTAAATTTCCTCAATTTTTTTTGTATTGAAAAACCATAAATTTCCCAAAATCTCCTTTGATGACAGCTTCAAATTCTATAATTTTAGTTTCAATTTTATAAAAATTCCCTTTAGCTATAAGTGTACCCAAAAACACACTTTTCACATGAAATTCACATTTCTCATAATTCCCAAAAATTAGGCATTATAACCCCATATAATTAAAGATTCTCACAATTTCATACAATAAAATATATAGCATGGATTTTTCTCAAACAAAAAGAATTGGGAGGTTTTTATACTCTCCTAAATTCTAATTCAACCTTTTGAAATGGAAAAAAACAAAAAAGGGTGAAAAATTTAACAATTTAATTTAATTTATGACAAAATTTAAAATGAAGAATACCTCAAGCACGCCAAATTAATGCATACAAAAAATTGCAAGCACATTCCCTTTTATATTTCTATCTTGTTGCTTCTAATCCCATCTAATTTTTTGCACAATTGTATTCCCAATCACCATTTCAAAATTTTGCAAGAAGAGGGTTTTTGGAGAGCCCATCTTCTCCAAAAAACAAAACCTAAGTCTAATTTTCCTTTATTCCCCTTTTACTTTTTTCATATTTTCTCTTTTCATTGTTTCTAATTTCCCAAAAATTGCGATTAAACTCCATTAAACATTCAACACAATTAATTTTTCAATCCTTTTGATTAAATGATTAAATCAAATACAAATACACATCCCCACCCCAAGGATTTTTTTAAATCAATTAACTAATGATATTTTCACTTTCCCGCATTTTTCCCAAACTACACAAGGTATTTCGATGATCACTATAAAATCATTTAAATTCCTAGCATATCATTTACAATCAGAAAGGTAATTTGAATTTTCACCTTAATCTAATTCTATGATTAAAATACAATTAAATCATGCAATTTGTAACTTATTAAATATTTTTTGGAAAAGAATGAAATTAAAAAAAAATCAAGCATGTGCTAGCATTTCACATTACATAGGGATTCTGGAATAACTTCTAAATTAGATCTCGGTTCACATAGGGTCAAATATAGGGTGATCCCACAATAATGGGTTACACTTTTTGGCCAAACCTGACATTGAAATCAACATTTTTCACTCTAGATCTTCACTTTCTTACACCTATAGCAGCTAAACCATTAACAATTTGAAGATGAAGCAAACTAGTGATTTGTGAGATTTTGTGTGTAGATTCTAATTATATTTTTTTAAAAATATTAAAAATAAATTGTGAATCATTTTATGTAATTTTAATAACTTATTTTTTCTACTAAACAACATTTTTATAAAGTGATATTTCTTCATACCGCATAACTTTTCTTATAGAAAGGATAAAATTCTAATTTATAAAGAACATATTTGTTACACCAATATCTAGTGCATGGATATGTTTCATATTTTTTTGTGCATGCATATATATTTTTAAATTAATTTTCCAAGTTAGAGTGATTATAATTTGGATAGAGGTGTACTTCGTTCCGCATAATTTTCTTTGTATGCATTTGAATTAACTTATTCTTTTTTTGTTGGAATAAGGGCATCAATACCTAGTGCACATTAATTTATTATATTTTTTTTTCTCTATTTTCTGATTTTTTCGTATGTGTTAAATAAAGACCTTGATGTTCATTGAAAAACCTACATTCACAAGAAATAAAAAATAAATATGATAATTAAATTAAATATATTTAAAATTATACTTTTTGGAAAGATTATAATAAGGGCTACATACTTACAAAACATAATTTTTAAATGAATTAATTTGATCCCCTAAAATTTAAATCAAAAGTGGTTTTTTATCAACTTTTTGATAGGTGTAGAGGAGACTTCATTATAGGTATGGTTTAAAAATAGCATGGTTCTATCCAAGGGGGTTTGATCAAACCATCTTTAATTAAAATCCTTTAAATGGAACATTTAAAGGCTTAAATCATTATATTTTCCAAAAATATGTGGTTTCAAACAAAAATAAAGATTTCCTAAAATGTGTAACCCATTATTGTGGCAGCACCCTATAACACATACCGTACTCTATTCAAGCATGATCGGGGAATGTATATGAAGAGGACCAATGCTATATCTTTGAATTAACCACCATTGGGGAATAACTCATACCTGAGTAGCAAGGTGGAGAAATAACTCTATACCTGTAACCATTCAATGCACGTGAAGGGTACCTACTTAATGTATATAGCTGAAGCACATCATAATCATCCCAAAGGGGTCCAATAACATAAGAATAAAATAATATTTGTACATCCATTGTATACATACTTAAATATATCCTTCATTCTAAATATCAATATTCAGGATCACATTTAATCATAGCATAAATAATGCATCTCATTGAACTAAAGCATAATAATAAACCAATCATGTAAATATAAAAAATGCCAACAACATACATGTTGAGGAATCTCATAAAAAATATGCAATGATTCATACACACCATTTAGAGCCATAAAATAATCACCGTAATAACCATGAGAAAATAATGATTCATGGGATCTGAGCATTGAGTAGGAAAACTTGGAACACCTTTAGGTGACAATAGTCATTGTCCTATACCTAGCATAATATTTCGCATGTGGTCATCTCTATTTTTCAAGAATTATTTTATTCCCAAATGAATGTTGAATTTTTCATAACACCCAAGAATAGATAAGATCTTTCATTTAAAAATTGCACCTATCTACTCATGCACATATGAAAATTATGGGTATACATGAACTTGAATTTAAATAGAAGGATTGAAACACACATTGTGCAACTTGTACATATGCCTATGATTTTAATATTGAAATTATGCCCATTTAAAAAAAAAATCCATTCTTATATAGTATTTTGTGGATAGTGATCTTGCAAACAATTTGGTATCTCATGGTATATTTTATAGGCTAATTTTAGTTAATTAATTATTTAAAATAAATAAATTTTGGAAAAGATGTTCTGGTAAATTATGTTGAAGGTGTTCCCTATCTCTATTTCACACACACACGTTCCCTATTTATCCCTCCATATCTTTATCTCTATATCTTTGTCTCACTCTCTCACACACACAAATGCTCCCTATTTCTCCTTCCCTATCTTTATCTCTATATCTCCCCCTTTCTCTATCTATCTCCCTCTCTCTATTACCTGCATTTTTTACCTCCTTAATCTCTCACTCTTTCCCCTTCTATATATCCCTCTCTCTACCTCTCTCTATATATCACTTCCTATGTATTTATTTATATCTCTCCATCTCCCCCTCTCTCATTATCTCCCCATCTTTCTCCATTTCTCCTACTCTATTCTCTCTTTCATCCCCCTCTCACTCCTCTCTATTTCTTTCTATCCATATCTTTCTGTATCTCCCTATCTCCCTATCTCTCTCTCTTTATATCACCATATATGGTTCTCCCTCTTTCTCCCCTCCTCTCTCTCGCTCTCTACCTATCTCTCTCCCTCTCTCCCTCCTCTTCTCTTTCTCTCCTTTTTCTAACTATCTCCCTTTATCTTCCCCTATATCTTTATCTCCCCTCTTTCTATCTCTTCCCATATCTCCCTCCCTCACTCCGTCCCTACCCTCTATCTATCTCTCTATTTCTACCTTTGTCCCTTTCTCTTCCTATATATCTCTATCTCTTCCTCTTTCTCTCTTCCCATTTTTATCTCCCCCTATTTTTCTATCCCTCTCTCCATCTCTACTTTGCTATGTTTGTATTTCACTTTATCTCTCTCTCCATCTCCACCTTTCTCTATATCTCCTTATATGTATATTTCTCTCTCACTCTATCTTACCATCTATAGCGAGAATCTATCTCACCCTCTCTCTCTCTCTGTATCTCTGTCTCTGTCTCTGTCTCTGTCTCTGTCTGTCTATCTTTCTCTCTTCCTCTCTATTTCCCATCTCTATCTCCCTGTCTCTATATTTTTCTCTCCATAGATACATCTCTCTATCTATAAATTTATTTGTCTCCCTCCTTCCTCTCTTTCTCTATCTTTATTTCCCACTCTTTCTTCATCTTGAAGGGGTGGAAACTGTTGTTTCTATGCTTGGGATATAGAATAACAATATTCACACTCTCTAATTCAAGGATAACCTTAGAGATCTCAATGCAAAGGAGAAAGAGATCTTGCAATAGGGTTGTCCTAGGGGATGATTATAAACTAATGAGGGGTTCACCACCAAGCTAGGGCTTGGAAAGACAAATGCAATGTCTAGATCAAAATGCTTAACCCTAATATGATGCAATACTTGACTAAATGACCTAAAAGTGCATGAAAATCAGAATAGAGAGGTGAGATCTTAGAAGTATGCACCTGGAAATCTAAAGAGTGTAGGAATAAGCTCTGAAACATTGAAAATACTAAAATTTTAGCCTACTAGGACTCATATGCTAGTCTAGGTGAATCAATCCCAGATCTGGGTTTCTACACAAGAATAGGTTTCTAGACAAAGGGTATGTAAATCTGCAAAAATCCTTAAAAAAATGTGTGTCGTGGGACTCATACGCCACTTTTAGTTTATTAGTCTCGTTCTATTTTTTCAGGAATTTGAATTTTAGATTTGCGCTCCAATTTTTGTCCTTCTCTTCCAAACTAATTTCTGAATCTCAATCTACGAAAATACCTTCAAAAAAGAGTATAGACTCGATTTGCTTATGGAGGGTTTCCTCGGTCAAACCCATAGTTTGGTAATTAAAACTTGATATAAATAATGAAATATGCATGTAAATAGGAATGTAAATCCTAACCTTAAGTGTGTCTAAGATTAGAAAATCTGAAATGCAATGCAACCCTATTCTAATGTGCAAGAATGAGGTGCATGAATGAAATATGACAATGGATGACTCACTTGGTGAGATCTTCAATAACAAAAATGAGCCCTAATAATGCTTGTACCTTCCTTAGGCTGAATTTAGAGTGATAGTGGAGGATAAAATCACTTAGGAAACAAGTCATTAGGCTCGGCTTGATTACTAGTTCCATCTCCCCAACCTAGAATCCATCAGGATTCACCATAGACAACCATGATCAACCCTTGAAAATGCTAGATATTGAATGAAAGTGAGCTTGAAGACTTGCAAAAGCACTTTAATGCTACTCCAAGACTTCAACTTTGCTTGGTTTTGAAACTTGAATGCTCTTGTGAAAGAATGCTTGAAGATGAAGATTCCTGAATGCTTGGATCTTGAAATTTCTCTTGAAAATGATTTCTTAGATGAAATAATGACTTAGGAGCTTGTTTATATAGGCTTTAGCACCTAATTTACCATTATTCAGATCTCAAAGGCCAACATCAACCAAAAAATTGAATTAAAAAGGTGATTTTCCCACTCAAACCCTAAAAAACCCCCAAATGGGACTCATATGCCACCTCTAGTGTATGGTTCCCACCTAGGGGAACTCATATGCCCAAGGTGGTGTATGAGTCCCACCCTATATTTTTGGGGTGGGTTTTTGGAATTTTTGATGTTTTTGATGATTTTTTTAGGTTTTTAACTAAAATAAGCCTTGAGATCCGAAATAATGGGTCTTAGGGGCCTATTAATGATGACTTAAAGGGATATTTAATGCAATGGTGCTAAAATAGGTTCTAATTATGTGTGAAATATGAAGTGTTTGAAAATAGTGTTGTAGGCAAACATGAACTAGAGACACGCACAAATGAAAATAGAATTGAATCAAACTGAAATGGGTGCACCTAGAAATTGGAAGTAGATCTGAGAAGATTTTGGAATGTTGCAGAATTCAATGTTGATACCCACTAGGACTCATTTGGCATAGATGGTGAATCAGTCCTACTTCTGGTAAAATCTACTGGAATAGGTTTCGGGATGTCGAGAACACAGAACTACAGAAAACTCTTTTTCCAGCCTAGAAGTGGGACTCATTCACCACTAATGGTGAATTAGTCCACCTACATTAATCTATAAATTCAAAGGTCAACTCTATGGGTCTTGGTCTGTACTTTTCTGCTTGTCAGGTTACTTGATCTGAATCTGCAGAAAACGGGCTGAAAATGGTCTTCAAGCTCCAATTGGGGTTATGTTGACTATGATGACTTATTGACCACTTTTCAACACCTTTCTCCTTGAAAAAACTGCCTACAAGACCTGCAAACACACATGTAAAGAGGGGAAAAATGGTTAACGGGTTAGAGTATAGGGGTTTGCCTTGGTCAAACCCCACTTTGGTAATCAAATCCTATGAAGTGAAATGAAATAAGAAAGGAATGATGATCAAATAACATGCAAATGTCATAAAATCACCAGACCCTTGTTGTTGAAGTTTGAAGATATGTCAATGGCTACTCCAAGATGCTTGATAATTGCTTGATTGGATGATGCTATGATGCTTGAGTGAACGCTTAGATGGATTGAATGCAAGAATGAATGCTTGGATGAATTGGGTACAAGAATGAATGCTTGGATGAATTGGGGTTAAAATGAATATAAAATCATGTATTTATACATAATTATGCCCTAATTTCTTGAAAATACATCACAGGCCGAACTTAGGAATTAAGAAATAAAAAACCCACCAGTAATTTGAAGTTATTTTGAATTTTGTGACAAGAGGGACTAATTCACCACCCTGGGTGAATGGGTCCCACTCAAGGCATATGAGTGGTTGTCAGAAATTAAGTTGTTTTAAATTATGTTTGTCGGGTTTATATTCAAAAATACACTTAATTAGGCCTATAAGTGCATAAGGGGCCAAATAAAGAATAAGAAAGGTGTATTTGTTGATGACAAGCCTAGAAAAGTGTGAAAGTTTGTTACAAGACTTTACAACACTTTAGAATAAGACTTTGTAAGTGATAAAAAGAGGGTATATAGATGAATTATGATAAGAAGAGTCTACAAAAGTGTGAAAATGTCTTACAACACTTCACAACACCTTTACAAGACATCATAAATTCTTAATGATTCATAAAGATTCAAGACCTAATGTGAATATGTGGTCCATATTACAACATTAAATCAAGGAAAAATCAAGTCAAATAAGCACAAGGAGGAACAAAACAAGAAAAAGTAAAAGGGTTACTTTTTTTGTGTCCACACATTTAGCCTCCACTTTAGCACCCATACGACTATACATGCATATGCAAGCTAAAGGACTCAAAATTAAACTATGTTTCATAAAAGGATATAGATATAAGTTCATTCACAACATGGGAGAATGAAGCCCCCACTGTAGCTATCTGCAAAACCACAATGTTAGGAAGTGCATCTTACAACATGACTTCATTAGTTTTCCACAAATCCTCTTATCTAACTTCTTCTAGAAATCACATTCAACGGTAGATGTATGCCCCACCTTGATTTTGCTTGCTTTATGGAGGTGGAATCAAGGTAGCTGTCTAACCACACTGAATAAATTAAGTCATTTCATATGGTATTTCCAAGTGCCATACCACATGATGATAGACATTTGATGAGGATGGGAGAAAAATCATGATTCCAACACAAAAAATGGCATTGAAAATGGAGCTCTCTAGCTCCCATTATGCTAATTTGAATGAAAGGAACTTTTTAACCCTAATATAGGAAAAACTCTAATTTTTAGCATATATAGTGAAGTAATTTCTAACTATTTTGTCATTTACCTTCTTATAGCTTAAGTTTGGTGAAGAGTGATTGAAGATGTCGAGCCAACAAGATTACGAGCCTCTGAGACTAGACATCCTATGAGATTAGGTAGCCCACAATGGGAGTAATTATTAGGTGAGTTGATTTTTCTACCTTTGCTTTGACCTTACGTATTTATTTTATTATTTGTATGCATTTCTAGATTAATTTAGGGCCTTGGAGAATTTTTTTGCAAAGTGTCCCTTTTTGTCACGAAGTGTTCATTTTTGTTGCAAAGTGTCCCAAAAGGGGTCTAAAGTGTCTAGGACCTTTATAAAATTACACTAGAACAACTTTAGTACACTTTTTTGATTGTTGATGTATAGATTTAATATTTTAGAATTCTTATAGGACATATTTTTTCTTTTTTTTGTTAGATTCCACCCCATTCATGATAGTGTCTTAGCGGAAGACAAATTTGATGCCTCTGAGACCTAGCCGCAACACTTTCAGCAGAGGATACAAAGATATTATAGACCACAAGATTGTATTGGGTGTACCTCATGCCCTCCATGAGGTACCATGATGCTATGCTAATGGCATTGGCAGAGCGATGGGATGAAAACTCATGCATGCTTCATCTTCCCATAGGCGAGATGACGATCACGTTAGAGGACATCCATCGCATACTCCAAGTTTTGATTCAGGGCAAGAAGGTATGTTTTCTAGCAGATGGATCATTTTGGGAGATGAAATATGATATGCAGTTTTGTCTTGGTAGTCTGATTCATGATAGTATTGTGAGGCCATGCATCGACCTAGCTTTGCTACTATATTCATGATCCCCACTTGTTGCACAAAATATGATGTCCACTATAGCACTAGTACTCATCCTTGATGGACGAGGAGCACATTTAGAGGGAGGAATAGTACATATGATACAGGGGATGGTAGAGCAGAGGACCATATACACCTAGGGGCACGACATCCTTGCACATTTATATTATGATCTAAGGAAATTTTCATTTCATGAGGTCAACAACATGTACACTATGTGTTGCTGCAAGTGTGGTGCCTATAGCATATCATGTGCACTAGGTCGACAAGATTTCCATGTACACCAGCCCTAAGGTATCCTCATGCATTCGGCTATCCACTGAGGTGGCCATGGCAGTATGTGGATTTGTACTTTTGGAGAGTTTGATTTGATCGACTTGATGAGGAGGAGATCATATGGAGACCTTACCAACATATTCCCGAGTGGTTAGATGAGACTTGTCAAATGAGGAGATTACATATGGATAGATTTATGATAGGCAAACATGATTACATAGTATGACCTTTCTACTATGCTCATGTCATGCGATAGTTTGGTCAGGTCCAGGTACAACCATGGAATGACCCTTTTATAGGATATCAATATGGAGTGCTTAGAGGCCTGATGATACTAGACAATCCACTAATAATGATGTCATCTACAATGAATCCAAGTACGAGGATTATGATATGCCACCAATCTTCGACATTGATGAAATCAGTACCACAGTTTCCTATGGGGAGTGGTGAGAAGTAGTATGACCAACTCCTATATTCTTGATGGATGAACTGGTAGGTGATGTAAGGCCACTCCTGGATCAGATGGATGAGGAGGATAGAGCTGAGGAGATACAGGTCAAGGTTGTAGAAATATTCATAGATTTGATAGATGAGTAGTATGATGAGGCTACAAATCTTGACTATGATGGCCAAAAGGAGGAGGATGAGGAGGAGGAGAAGTTGATGAGTTAGGGTGATGAGAGAATAAACAAGGATCTAGTGGGCCATGAGTGGGGAGAGCCAACTCCTACTCATGTGACTAGATCACGGTGAGTAGCTGCAGTAGGCACCAACACCTATAGTCATGAAGAGGCTACCACATCCTCCATGCCCCCTACACATGATGAGACTGTCTTTAAATAACTAGTCAGAGAGCTAGGCTATGATATTTTATTTATTGTTATGCTTTATGCTTATGATTTATGTTTTAATTTTATGTCCATATATATCTATCATGATGTGTATTGATTATATTTATGATTTCTATCTTGCAAGAGCTGTGAGAAACCTTCATGATCTCTATCGCCAGGTGGCTTCCAAGATAGTGCCCCCATCAGTGTACAAGGAGGTTTTTGATACAAACTATGTGCCCCCACCCATTGTGGAGTGAGATCCAAAGTGGGATCTAGAGCTGTTCAAGCTGTACGTCAGACTGCGGGTAGCATATTAGAGTGTCAAGAGGTACGCCTTTTGAGCAGAGGCTACCTAGGATGTTTAGTCATCTTGAGCTCCAACAGAGGCTGAGAGACTTCAGTCAAAGGTAGCCAAGCTATAGGCAGAGAGAGATCATCTAGTAGAGGATTTTCAGGAGGCCCTTGGATATGTATAGGGTTTACAATATGTTCTAAATGTACTTGACGACTTACGATCACAATCACATACCACCATCTCTTTATGAACTACCTCTAGACAAATGTGAGCACCAGATCCTGAGGGATCTAGCAGTCACAAAACTCATTAACATTGTATATATTGATGACATGTACACAAAACTTTGATATATATATATATATGATCATTTGATGTTTTGTTACTTATGTTTATGTGTTAAATATTAAATGGAAATGTGATCAATTAAATAATCTTTGTTAGACTATTTAATGAATGTCTCCATGATTTAACATGTTTTATGTGATCTAATTAAAACTTATCCTAGTTTCTTTTAGATGCAACATTATGATTAAGTATGCTATGTTAAATTAAATGCATCTATGATCTAATTAAAGAACATTAAATGCATATAAGGATCTAATCTAACACAACATACAAGATAATCTTGAATAGTATGAAACCTAAAGTAATCATCTAAATGTTAATTTAAATAATTAATTTAGTATCCAAGACACAAATAATTGTTTGTCAAGAATGAAGCAATGCGAGAGCACATAGAATGTCATCTAGTAACTCTAACACCACTGCTTTATCATTCACACTATTCAAGAAGGTTAGACATAGTATCGACACAGATGCATGGAATTTATAGGTTCTTTAAGAGGTGTTCCATCCATTTATATTATTGTATATGCTCCAAACCCATAACTTTCCTTAATTATATTTAAGGTCCTAACCAATTAGTATTGAATTTTCCTTTTTCAGTCGAGTCAGTTTTTAACGTTATGTTGATTTTTGAATAACACCAAATCACCCTTTTTGAATACATGAGGGATGCCATGATCACTGTAACTACGCCGCAATTTTCTAACATAAGCTTGGAGATGTTCAAGAGCGTTAATGCAGTGTTCATCAAGCATCTCAATATGATACAATTTTTGCTCTTTATAAGTTTTGTTATCAATAAGTCCTTGAAGAGAAATCCTTAACATAGGGATTTCTAACTCCAAGGGCATAATCACCTTGGTACCATAGACATGGTTATAAGGAGTTGTTTTGGTAGATTTTCTGATACTAGTATGGTAAGCCCATAATGCATATATCAACTGTGTGCCAATCCTTATTATGTTTGTTTATTGTCTTCCTTAGGATTTGTTCCAAGGTCTTACTAGTTGTTTCATCTTGACCATTAGATTGTAGGTAGTAAGGTGTGGAGAAGCGATGTTGAATGTTAAATGTTTCTAGGAATTTCTTCACGCCATTATTCTTAAATGGTGTCCCAATGTCTAAAACAAACACAAAAGGAATTCCAAAATGTGTGATAATGTATTCCAATATGAAATGACATATCACATCAGTAGTTTTTTATTGAAGAGGAATAGCTTCTACCCATTTTGTGAAATAATCTATCATAATGATTATAAAAGTATGTTTGGTGGAGGAAGGTGGTGATATTTTTCCAATCAGATCTAATCCCCACACCAAGGATGTCCAAATAGGAATTTAGGCCCGAAGCTCAAAAGTAGGAGAATGAATCAAATTGCTATGTTCCTAAAATTTCCTTTTCCATATGTCTCTAGTAGTATCCCATGTGAACAATTTTTTTGACTAATGATCTTCCTCCAAAATGACCTCCACAGGCACCTGCATGAGCCTCATCAAGTACTATGGGGATTTTGGATTGGACCTAAAGCATCTAAGTAAAAGGACATTAAAGGATCTTTGGTATAATACGTCGGTGAGAATTATATACTTAGATGCTAGTTTTTGAAGATGATCTTGAGTATTCTTAGTTGTTGGCTCAAGAAAGGCACCTTCTTTTAAATAATTAAATATCGGTGTATACCATTCACTAGAGCTTTCCATGGTTGTTGATAATAATTCTTCATCTTTGGGTTTGATTGATGGTTTCATAATTATATGGAAAATAAATGTGAAATCCTTTGAAGGATCTTAAGGGGATATAAGAGAAGCTACACTTGCCATTGCATTCGCATCCCAATTATCTTTTTGTGGGATGCTATCAATGGTAAATGATTCAAAATTCTTTAAAAAATTCATTGTGGGATCCTTGTATTTTGATAATTTATCATGCTTTTCTTGATATGTCTCATTTATTTGATTAATGAATAATTGTGAATCATAAAATAATTTAATATTTCAAACTCCCAAAGCTAAAATAGTGTGAAAACTAGCAATTAATTCTTCATATTCTATTGTGTTGTTGGTGCATAGGAAGTTTAAGTGATAAGATAAGGGAATAGGCTTCCCTACGGGTGGGAATATTATAACCCTAGCACTAGATCCTATTCTACACTTAGATCCATCAAAGTATAATTCACATGCGTCTTCATCTTTCTGAATAGTCAACACATTCGCATCAGCAAACATTTCTATATTAGGTAACGCCATGGGTGAGGGAGCATCTGCTAAGAGGTCAATTAAGGATTGTACTTTAATTGATTTTTGTGAAACAAACTTAAGGTTAAACTCTATTAACAACATAAGCCATTTAGCTAAGTATCTTGATAAATCTATTTTATTGAAAAGATGTTTTAGAGGAACGAATTACATCATCACATGTATTTAAACATTCAGTAAGTAATGTCTCATTTTAATTTTAGTGAATACATGAGTCAAACATTATTTTTTTATCATTTTGTATTGTTTGTCATAATAAATCAAAGCTCAACTAATGCAATAAATAGGATGCTCTTTACCATTTTCATCTTGTTGAGCCAACAATACTTTGAGAGCATGGGCTGATGTTGTTGTGTAAAGGATGAAAGATTTATTTTGCATAGCGGGTTGTAAAATAGGGTGAGTGGCAAGATAATCCTTTAAACTCTCAAAATCCTATTTACAATTGAACCGCAGATTTTTGGGTAGGGCTTATAGGCTACTCTTGCACTCTTAGGATGTTTCACCTAAAAGGAAACAGATAAACCCCACTTAAAAGATCTAGCTAGGTTCACTCAAATTATGCAATGTATGATGTTATTTAGACTAAATGGAATGATATATGTGCGAGTAGATGACCTATAATTTGACTGATTATGAATGCAATACCTAAGAATTATGTAATGTTGGAAAACACAATGTGATATGCAAACATGAACTATGAATGAACGAATGCAAAACATAAAAGAAGAAGGTTGATTCATAGTGCACTTGGGTAGAGAATGGAGAATTTGGAATCTTTTGAATGTTTTCTGAGATTACTAAAAAGTCACCAGTGGGACTCATTCGCCACTGATGGTGAATCAGTCTTGCTTTTGATGAAAACTATAGGAAACTAGTTTCTAAGTGTTGGGATCTGGAATCTGATTTTTTTTAGATTTCTAGCCTTAAGGTGGGATTCATTCACCACTGATAGTGAATCAATCCTATCCCAAAATTTTGATAAATTAGGGGACAATTTTGTAGCACCAGATCTAAAGATGTTTGCTTGCCAATGTGAGTTCTTTGGTGAATCCATGAATCTAGAAATCAAACTAACTCCATACATTATATCCAACCTAGTTGTTGTGAGATAAATCAAACTACCAACCAATTTTCTAAATATAGTTGAATCAAAATCTATCTCATTATCTTCTCTACTTAGTTTTGCGCCTATTGCCACAGGTGTAGAAAATGGACTGCAATTTATCATTCTAAACCTTCTTAAAAAATCTTTTGCATATTTACTTTGACAAATGAAAATGCCCTTATCATTTTGTGTGACTTCAATACAAAGAAAATATTTCATGAATCCCAAATCTGTCATCTCAAATTCTTTCTTCATTACAGATTTAAACATGTCTATAGATAGATTTTCAGTAAAGATCAAATCATCAACATATAAGCAAACAATCAAAATCTAACCTTGTTCATTGACCTTGGTGTGTAGTGTAGGCTCACTAGTGCTTCTATTGAATCCATTATTTATCATGTATGAATCAATCTTGTTGTACCATGCTCTAGGTGCTTGCTTCAATCCATAAAGTGCCTTCTTCAACTTGTAAAATTTGTCTTCATATCCTTTTATCTCATAACTTGGTGGCTGTTGCACATAAAAAATTTCTTCCAAATATCCATTCAAGAAAGCTGATTTGACATCCATTTGATAGACCTTCCAATTTTTTTGAGCTAAAATAGCTAGTACCATCTTAATTGTGTCAAGTCTTGCTAGGGTATGTGTAGGATCATCATGGAAAAAATAGGCCCTTAAGTGGCAATGAAAATTTAGAAAAATCAGAGTTAGGAAACTTGACGTAAAAATTTGATTAAGTTATCTATATTATTTTAAAAATATGTAAGAATAGAATCTATGGGAAATTGAATGTAGTTTCTAAACTATTAGGTTTATTTAAAAAAAAAAATCTATTTGGTGAAAATTTGAAATTTCAATGCAGTAGTACTTAAATTTCAGGAAAAAAATAAGTAGTGTATGTCTAACCACCCTAACCATAATAAAATGATAATAATTTTTAATAATATTTTAGATATAAGTAGAGGACTCATGTCCGGATGTGACACATATTTTTTTGTAATTTTTTTCCAAGTAAATAATTAATTATGAATTTTTTATTACAACTTTTTAAAAATATAAAAACTCATATGTTTGACCACCTTAACTTGGTCAAAACTTCATGAAATTCATTTTTTTTTTAATCCTATAGTATGCGAAGCATAGAATGTGATGCATGTTTCGGATTCAAAAAATATGATATTGTTTGAAAGTTATAGATGTTTTACAATCAACCTATCAATAAGGACTTTAGTCATAATTCTAATAGAAAATGAATAATAATAATTTATTAAATTCAAAATAAAGCATAATTTATATTGGCGAAAAGCTGAGAATCTCCTCTACAAACCCTTTTCATTTCATCAATTTTGGCTAAAAAAAAGTCGTCAGCCACATGGGCGAAGTCTAGAAAAACAAGGTAAGATGTTTAACACGATTGTTGTGTTGACTTCTTAGGATTGGCATCTCCTAGCCAAATACCAAAGCAAACCCAAGGCTATTCCCTACTCAATAAATTTTGTGTAATAAATATCGGATATCCGATTCAAATCGGATATCAAATATGAATCCAATATCCGATTTGGTTTATATATCATTTTAAAAAATGTTATACTTTATAATATATGATTGTTTATAGTTTATAGTTTATTTTAATATATCTAGTTTAGAATATACAATATCGTTTATAATTTAATATATAATCTCTTACAAAACTTTATAATATATAATATAATATAATATTATGCATAATATATATTTAAATATTATTTCTATATTTTAGTTAATATATATTACTAATATATAAAATATTTAATTATTATCTCTTTCCCCCTCTCTCTCCCCCTCTCCCTCTCTCTCTACCTCTCCCTTTTCCTCCCTCTCTCTCTCTCTCTCTCTCTTTCTCTCTCTACTTCTTCCTCTCTCTCTCTCTCTCTCTCTCTCCCTTCTTCCTCTCCTCCCCCTCCTATTGACTCTCTCTCTCTCTCTCTCTCAAATTCTTCCCATCTTTCCTCTCCCTCCCCCCTCCTAATGAACTCTCTCTTTTTTTCTCTCTCTCTCTCTCCACTTCTTCCCCTCTTTCCCTCTCCCTCCCCCATCCTAATGAACTATCTCTCTCTCCACTTCTTCCCCTCTTTCCCACTCCCTCCCCATCCTAATGAACTCTCTCTCTCTCTCTCTCTCCCCACTTCTTCACCTCTTTCACTCTTTGTCCCCCATCCTAATGAACTCTCTCTCTCTCTCTCTCCACTTCTTCCCCTCTTTCCCTCTCCCTCCCCCTCCTAATGAACTCTCGCTCTCTCTCTACACTTCTTCCCCTCTATCCCTCTCCCTCCCCCCTCCTAATGAACTCTCTCTCTCTCTCTCTCCACTTCTTCCCCTCTTTTCCTCTCCCTCCCCCTCCTAATGAACTCTCTCTCTCCCCATTTATTCCCCTCTTTCTCTCTCCCTCCCCCCTCCTAATGAACTCTCTCTCTGTCTCTCTCTCTGTCTCTCACTCTCTCCCCATTTCTTCCCACCTTTCCCTCTCCCTCCCCCTCCTAATGAACTATGTCTTTGTCTGTCTGTCTGTCTGTCTGTCTATCTCTCTCTCCACTTCTTCCCCTCTTTCCCTCCCCCTCCCCTCCTAATGAACTCTTTCTCTCTCTCCACTTCTTACCCTCTTTCCCTCTCCCTCCCCCCTCCTAATGAAACACTCTCTCTCTCTCTCTCATTCTTTCCCTCTTCCTTCCCCCTCCTAATTCTCTCTCCCTCACTCTCCCCTTCTTCGCCTCTTCCCCTCTAACTTCCCCCCCTCTGTCTCTCTCAAGTATCTCCCTCCTACCCCCTCTCCCCCTCTCAAGTCTCTCTCTCTCTCTCCACTTCTTCCCCTCTTTCCCTCTCCCTCCCCTCCTAATGAACTATCTCTCTCTCTCTCTCTCTCTCTCACTTCTTCCCATCTTTCCCTCTCCCTCCCCTCCTAATGAAATATCTCTCTCTCTCTCCACTTCTTCCCCTCTTTCCCTCTCCCTCCCAGTCCTAATGAACTCTCTCTCTCTCTCTCTCTCTCACTTCTTCCACTCTTTCCCTCTCCCTCCCCCTCTTAATGAACTCTTGGAGATACTTCAAGGTGTATAAGAGGAAGAAGCATGAATCAAATTGCTATGTTCCTGACATTTCCTTTTCCATATGTCTCTAGTAGTTTCCCATGCGAACGATTTTTTGGACTAATGATTTTCCTCCAAAATGACCTCCATAGGCACTTGCATGAGCCTCATCAAGTACTATGGGGATTTTAGATTGGACCTAAAGCATCTACGTAAAAGGCCATTAAAGGATCTTTCATATAATATGTCGGTGAGAATTATATACTTAGATGCTAGTTTTTGAAGACAATCTCGAGTATTCTTAGTTGTTGGCTCAGGAAAGGTACCTTCTTTTAAATAATTAAATATCGGTGTATACCACTCACTAGATATTTCCATGGTTGATAATAATTCTTCATATTTGGGTTTGATTGATGGTTTCATAATTATATGGAAAATAAATGTGAAATCCTTTGAAGGATCTTGAGGGGATATAAGAGAAGTTAAACTTGTCATTGCATCTGCATCCTGATTATCTTTTTGTGGGATGTTATCAATGGTAAAAGATTCAAACTTCTTTAAAAAATTCATTGTGGGATCCTTGTATTTCGATAATTTATCATGCTTTTCTTGATATGTCCAATTTATTTGATTAATGGCTAATTGTGAATCATAAAATAATTTAATATTTCAAACTCCCAAAGCTAAAATAGCATGCAAACTAGCAATTAATGCTTCATATTCTGTTGTGTTGTTGGTGCATAGGAAGTTTAAGCGATAAGATAAGGGAATAGGCTTCCTTGCGGGTGGGACTATTATAACCTTGGCACTGGATCCTATTCTACACTTAGATCCGTCAAAGTATAATTCCCATGCATCTTCATCTTTCTAAATAGTCCACACATTCGCATCAGCGGACGTTTCTATATTAGGTGAGGGAGCGTCTGCTAAGAGGTCAATTAAGGATTGTACTTTAATTGATTTTTGTGAAAAAAAATTAAGGTCAAACTCTGTTAACAGCATAACCCATTTAGCTAAGCATCTTCATAAATTTGTTTTATTGAAAAGCTATTTTAGAGGATCGAATTTCATCATCACATGTATTTCAACATTCAGTAAGTAATGCATCATTTTAATTTTAGTGAATAAATGGTTCAAACATTATTTTTATATCATTGTGTATTGTTTGTCATAATAAATCAAAGTTTGACTAATGTAATAAACAGGATGCTCTTTACCATTTTCATTTTGTTGAGCCAACAATACTTTGAGAGCATGGGCTGATGTTGTTGTGTAAAGGATGAAATATTTTTTTTGCATAGTGGGTTGTAAAATAGGTGGAGTGGCAAGATAATCCTTTAAACTCTCAAAATCCTATTTACAATTGAACCGTAGATTTTTGGGTAGGGTTTATAGGCTACTCTTGCACTCTTAGGATGTTTCACCTAAAAGGAAAGAGATAAACCCCACTTAAAAGATCTAGCTAGGTTCACTCAAATTATGCAATGTATGATGTTATTTAGACTAAATGGAATGATATATGTGCAATTAGATGACCTATAATTTGACTGATTATGAATGCAAGACCTAAGAATTATGCAATGTTGGAAAACACAATGTGATATGGTAACATGAACTATGAATGAATGAATGTAAAACAAAAAAGAAGAAGGCTGATTCAAAATGCACCTGGGCAAAGAATGGGGAATTTGGAATCTTTTGAATGTTGTTTGAGATTACTGAAAAATCACCAGTGGGATTCATTTTCCACTAATGGTGAATCAGTCCTGCTTCTGATGAAAACTATTAGAAACTAGTTTCTGAGTGTTGGGATCTGGAATATGACAAAATCTAGATTTCTAGCCTTAAGTTGGGATTCATTCACCACTGATGGTGAATCAATCCTCTCCCAAAATTATGAGAAATCAGGGGACAATTTTGTAGCACCAGATCTAAAGTTGTTTGCTTGTTGGGTTGACGAAGTTAATTCTACAAGAAACATATAGAATGTCTTCTCCAAGCTTGAAATGAGGTTGGTTTGACTTGAAGCACTTTGTTGACTTGTTGACCACCTTTCAATACCTAATTGCTTGTTAAATCTGCATACACAAGTCTGCAAATACACATGCAAGAGTGGAAAAGTGGTTGAGGGTTAGAGAATAGGGGTTTTCCTTGGTCAAACCCCACTTTGGTAATCAAACCCTCAATGAAATAATGGAATGAAAGAGAATGATAAACGAATAACATGCAAATGTTGTCAACTTACCAAACCCTTGTTGAAGAAAATTTGAAGATATGTCAATGGCTGCTCCAAAATGCTTAATTAGATGATGAAAAGTGCTTGAATGCTTGATGAATGCTTGAATGAATGGGAAGATTGCTTAAATGTGTTAGGAGATGTAAAATGAGGAGAAAAATAATTATTTATACATTATTGTGCCTTAGCAACCCATTGATACCTCATCACAAGCCTACATCAAGTAATTTTGAATAAAAACCTGAAAGAAAATTTGAAATATTTTGAATTTGGAGCCAAGAGGGACTCATTCGCCACCCATGGCAAATGGTTCACACTTTGGACCTGAAAGTGGGTGTCAGAAATTGTCTTGCATTTAATATTGTTTGTTAGGTTTACATTAAAAAATACACTTAATTAAGGCTTATAAGGGCATAAAGGGGTCAAATAAAGCATAAGAAAGGTGTAAATAGTGAAATTATGCCTAGAAAAGCATGAAATCTTGTTACAAGACTTTACAACACTTCAAAATAGGTCTTGATAAGTGATGAAAAGGTGATTTTTAGGTGAATTGTAATAAATAGAGCATAGAAAAGTGTAGAAATGTTTTAAATCACTTCACAACACCTTCACAAGATGCCATTATTTGAATTTTAAGGACCTAATGTGCATGTTCAAGCCACATTACATCAATAAATCAAAGAAAAATGGACTAATCATCGCGAAGAAAGACCTAAAAGGCCATGAAAATGACAAGGGGACATTTTTCTACAACATATTTAGCCCCCACTCTAGTGAGAGGATGAACTTTCTTCAAACTCATACTAAAGTAGCCATGCATATCGAGAGAGAGGTCCAAATGCAGTTATGTTAGCAAGATGGAATGACAAAAATCAAGAGGGATGATCAAGCCCCCAGGGTGAAGATCCCATGGCCAACTAAACATAAGAACAAATGAATGCAAGCACTAACTCATTTGACTACAAAATATGACAAAAATTTCAAACAAAAGATGTATAATTTGATGTATTGTAGGGATTTGATGTTTAATTTTCAATTTTTTAAAATTTTATCCCCAACGTTCGTCGAAATTTTGACAAACCTGGATTTCGTCGAAATTTCGATGCATAGTCTCATTTAAATTTTGATGAACATTCAAAATCAGAAAAAAAATGAATTTGTGGTCGACATAAATAAAAGTGAGTTCGCCTATTTATTGTGACAGTGTTTTGCTATACTTGCGAATTTTCTCTACTTGTGACAATTTGTAGAGAACTAAGGATGATTTTCTTGGGAAAAATTAGAAAAAAATCAAGAAGGTATCGCCAGGTTGAGGGTGGTCATTGTCTTTTTCCATAATTCATTTTTGAAGTCAAATTTGTACTTCTAGGTTTGAAAATCATATTTTAAAGTAACATTTCATCAGATTTCATTTTTAGACTTGTGCATTTTGAGAATTTCATTTCCAAATTTTGTTGTGCAAGTTCAATATTCTAATTTTAGGAGTCTAATGGTTGGAAATCATAGTAAAATCATAATTTAATAAGTTCTGGAATTACCATTTCAAAGTGTTTGTTGGGGTCATTAACTTCAGGCTATCTTCTCTTTTGTAGGGGTGGTTGCATGCCGAATTTTTTTGGTGCAAAGTATCAGAATTATTAGATTTTATTACCTGTCTATGATTAAAAATTATTGGAGTGTGAGTTTGATATTTTTTTAAGATCTAAATATTCAAGCTTGGTAAAGAAAAATCATGTCAGATAATATTAGTCTAGAACAAAATGAAGAGATAGTTGCTAGAATGTGGGCTAGATTGAAAAGAAAGGGTGATGGGAAATGTTATTGTCCTTGCAACAATTGCAAGGGCTTAAAGATGAGAATACTTTTAATCACAACAGTTGAGAAACATTGTAGGCAGCATGGTCACATTGAAGGGGGGCATGATTATCATCCATTGGTAAGTTGTTCATTTTATGTGTTTATATTGATTGAATTTGTAAATGTTTATATCATTTTAACATTATATATATATATATATACACTTGATCATGATCATGGTTTATTTGTGTCTATCATTATTATAAAGGTGGGGCACCTTAGGGCACATGATATGGATTATCATGGCTCAGAGAATGTGGTTTTGCAAGTAGAGGAACATGGAGATGTGAATATCAAAGATGAAGTTAATGATCCTATGGAAGAAGATGATCATGCACTAGAAAACATAGTTGAAGACGATGGTACAAATACATTGATCCATGACACATTTAGTGGCACAAGTAATCATGATGATCAAGATGACTTTGATGATGTTCATGATTTACCTGTACTTGAGAAGGCATACGAGCCCCTTTATGAAGGCTCCCAAACAACTCTTCTCTCTGCTGTATTGTTGTTGGTGAACTTGAAGGTTATGAATGGTTTATCCAACATAGCAATCTCACGAATGTTCAGGTATGTCATATATGTCATATTTTTTCATCTAGATTTTAATTGTTGTTAGTTCATCACTAGTAAATAAAGGATGAAATATGTACCATTAATATTCTTTATATTAACAAATTTATTTTTTGTTGTAGATCGATTGGTGAATTTTTGTTACCACCATCAAATATTTTACCTCGCTCATACCGAGATTTATCTGGCATTATGAAAGATATTGGAATGGAATATCAAGCAATAGATGCATATCCCAATGATCATATTATATATCATAAAAAACATGAATTTGCAACAGAATGCCTGGAATGTCATATTAGTAGATATCGAACAGATCAACTAAAAAAAAAGTTGTCTCGCAAGGTTCTTCGTTATATTCCCATTATTGCATGTATGCAATGATTATTTAGGTGCGAAAGCTTAGCACAATTTACGGATTACCATGCACGAAATAGAAGTGGAGATGACATTCTTTGAATGCCTGCGGATGGTTCTACATTTAGGGACATGGAGGAAAAATGGCCACACTTTAAAGAAGAATCTTGTAATCCCAGGCTTTCATTGGCAGCTGTGGACGATGTCAATCCATTTGGAGAGATGAGATCTATTTACTCAGTGTGGCCTATTTTTGTTATCAACAATAACATTCCTCCATGGATGTCAATAAAGAGGGAGCACATAATGTTGTCAATGATTGTTCCAGGTATTTTTTTACATCAATTTTCTTTAACATAGTAGCATCTCATTTGTCTTATTTGTTGCATAATGACTTATATTTTTTTCATTTAATAGTCATATACGTTAATTTATATATATTGCAGTAAAATAGTTATAATAATTATGTAATGTTTATGTTCATTCAACTAGGTAAGTACCAAGTTAAAGATATGAATATATATATCGAGCCTCTTATCGATGAGTTACTAAAGTTATGGAATGGCGTCACTATGTATGACGTCTCTAGACCAATAGGACAAAGACAATTTCAATTCCATGCAATGCTTGCATGTAGAATTCATGATGCCCTAGGGCTAACACATTTTTGTAGTATGTTATAACGTTCGACTGCACTTTAACGATATTTAATTTTATGAAGTAGATATCATGCATTTTTAAAAATAATCAATTCATTATATATAATTATAAAAAATGACATATTTAATCCAATTATATATGATCTTGCAGGTCTTCAAATAAAGGGTAAATTTGCATGTTCAATTTGTGGTCCAAAGATGAAATCTTGTCGTTCAACAAGTTTAGGAAAGCTAGTGTTTGATGAGTATAGGTACTTCCTCCACATAAATCATAAGTATCAAACTACTAAAAAACATCTTTTCAATGGGAAAGAAGAGACTACATCAAAACCATGAAGAATGACACCTCACCTATGGAAGTTGGAATATAATAGAATTAATCGTCAAGGTTACACATAAGATCAAATTGTTTATCTATCATCTATGATATGTTTGGAATTTATATTTTTATATTGTGTTGTGTTTACTCATGCTGTAATTGACAATGATTGTCATTGTTAATTTGTCTAACTTATATGTTTCATGAAGGTCATCAAGGCATTAATGGTCAGCTTCCACAGGGACCGAAAATTTATCCCAAAAAATTTAGTAGGTTGCCCTAATATGAGCAACTACAAATTTGCATTTGTTTGATACAATGCATATCAAAAATAATATAATAGAAACGTTATGGAAAATATTGGATGGAAGGCATGAAAAAGGAAAAAATTTCAAATTTTTTAGTGACATTCAGGAAGCCAATCATGTAATGAAAAATTTCATTGAATTGAATAGCGATGGAGACCAAATTAATATAAGTGCCCTTCCTTGGTTATTAACGGAGCAACAAAGCAATGCTATAAAAGAAGTCATGCAAAAAAATTGATTTCCCACAGGATTTTCTGCAAACATAAACAATAACATAACAAAGAAAGGTGAATTTGGGTTAGGGATGAAAACACATGATTGGCATACCTTCATTAAGGTAATTTTTCTTGTATATTATATACACTTGTGTACTACATGTACTTTTCAGTACATTATGTTTACTACTTTTGGAAAAATAATTAAAAGATCATTTTATAATTGTTGCAGTACGTTCTACCTCTATCTCTAACAGACAACTTTGACAACAATGTCAAGCAAGTTATATATGATCTTGGAAAATACATGAGGTAAGTAGCGATATTTGTTCAATTTGTTGTGCTAAAAAGTGCTTGTAACCCATAATAGGTTAGGAAGGCCCATACCAACTCATGCTGATGTGATTTGTTTGCCACAATATCTTTGATCAGAAGGATTTTCAGGAGTAGAACAAGGTGACCGTGGGTAATTATATTTTGTAGGACCAATTACATCCTTTTCTAACTCAAAATGTAGTTAATTATTATTGATAAATTTACATGAGTAAATCATTATAAAATTTTGAAATTTTGTATAGTTCCAACAGACCCTTCTTCTTGTTGTATTGCAGAAATTTGTTGATAACCATATCATATCTATGCCTTGCTAATATAGTAAAATCATCAAAGAAAGGAAGAGAGCTGGAGATAGAGAGTCAATGGATAGGGGGATAGGGAGGAGAGATGGTGAGAGATAGAGAGGGGGAGATAGAGAGGGGGAGGGAGATAAAGGTATATAGATAGGTAGAGGAGGAGAGATAGAGAAGAGGGTGATATAGAGAGATAGAGGGGGATGGTGAAAGAGATAGAGAGATCATGATAGAGGTAGAGAAATATATGGATAGAAAGAGATAGAGAGAGGACTAAGAGGTAGATAAAAAGAGAAATAGAGATAGAGATATAGAGTAGGAGAGATGGAGCTAGGGAGAGATGGAGTGAATAATAGAGAAAGGGGGGAGAGGAAGAGATAACTCAATAGATAGAGGGGGGAAGAGGGAGTGACATAGATAGTGGGAGATATAGAGAGATAGAGATAGAGATATATGGGAAGAGAAAGAGAGATGGAAATATATGGGAAGAGAAAGGAAGAGAGGTGGAGATAGAGAGTTGATGGATAGAGGGGGATAGGGAGGGACTAGGAATGAGTGAGAGATAGAGAGGGGGAGGGAGAGAAAGGGATATAGAGGTAGAAGAGGAGAGATAGAGAAGAGGGTTTAGGGAGATAGAGAGCAATAGGGAGAGATATATCAATCACGCTCCCTATATCTCTATCTATTCATCCTTATCTCTTTATCTCTCTACTTCTCTCTATCTCTCTATCTCCCTTTCTATTTGTATGTTTCTCATTATCTCCCTCTCTCTATATTTTCTTCCCTATGTTTAGCTTTGTCTCCTTAAGTGTGCAATGGGTACATTGAAGAGGTCTTAAAGGAGAATTATCATATATTTAATCAAATGGAATGCTACCTTGAGCATATCTCCCCAAGGACACATGCCATCCTTGGATTGTTGACATGAAACAACCAATCAAAATTTAGTTTCTCTTTTCCCTCTCTCTCTTTTCCTTTGTATCTCTTATATTTCTCTCTCATGCTCTCTCTCTCTCTATCTAAGTTCATCTCTTTCTCTAATTCTCTATCTTTTTAGATTCTATATCTCTTTCTATTAGCTAATAGGATGCATATATTGTGAGATTTGAGCTTGAAACAAATCTCATGCCTGGAAACCACTATTGTGTCATTGGAAAACAAGTTTCAATTTCCATTTAATGGTTAACTAGCGCTAGTGTAATGGTAAAATCCTCTAAAATATTAGGTAAACGCCTATATATACTATTATATAATAGTAAATATAATATAATTATATATAATTTAATCTAATATTACTATTATATTAATTATATTTTTCATTGGGATAACACCAAGGAAAATATAGAATATATAGTTTCATGAAGAAAGAACATGAATGTCTATTATTAATCTACAAGAATGAGCTACAAAATATAAACCTAATATAGCTAATATATATTTAACTAATATATAATTAACTATATTGTGGAATATTAAAACCTAGCTAAATGGCACCATAATTTTCAATTTAATTAACATACTCTAAAACCTAACGAAACTAGGTTGTAGCTCATCAATTTGGAGAAGTGACAGGTCAATACCAGCGCCGAGGAAGAGTTTGGAGGAGTGAAAACAAGGTCAATACTGGTGCTGAGGAAGAGTTTGGAGTTAAAGCAAGGTCAATACCAGCGCTGACGAAGTGCAGAGGAGTGAAAACAAGGTCAATACCAGCGTTGAGGAAGAGTTTGGAGGAGTGAAAACAAGGTCACTACTAGCACCGACAATGAGGTTGAGGGCACTCAAGGAAAATCGATGACCAAGGGACAATGAGTACTATAATTTTGGTACCCCCATTCTCTTTAACTTGCAATTTTCATGCCTAGTTTCCAAAGATCTTTTCGTACATTGGCACCCCCAAAGGTCTAGGATTTCATCACACATAGCCTTCATCACATGATTCTAAAGCCATTGTAGACTTATTCCAAGTATATGCTAGGCTAAGCTAGATCTAATTAATGGAAATAGAGGCATACACTTCTTCTTTAATACCTCCACCACAAACATATGCAAGGAAAGGTCTTCTCCCTTCTTGGTAGTGATAACCTCCTCCACACACAACCCTTAAAAATTATGAATAGAGGAATTAAATATTTGAATAAATCAAAGTTGATTCTCTCCTACCTGATGCAATTAGTCATTTTATCCTTATAAACATTTATAGTGATTACTAGAGGCACATAGACGAATTCTTCATAATAGAAGAATTTGATCATACTTTTCCAATGATGGCATTATGAGAAAACCTTAGGTTAAATGAATACTTCCTAGCTAAGTTCTCTAAATCATGTCCAAGAATATAAGAGAATACCACTGATATGTGTACTTGGATACCATGGAGAAAGGCTCTTTGGGCTCTTTCATCAATCAAGGTATTGTTTAATTTTAACACCTAAAAGTGAGAATGAAGAATCTTTCCTAGGATGGTGGCCATCCCATTATAGCTCTTAGAGTTGTTAGAGATATTTTTGTTTTGAAGTAGAGATTGGACCATCAAATAGTGTCACCATGACTCTACCAATATATCCATCAAATTGACAAACCCTGACTTAACAACCACAAATTCACAAGAAAATTTCCCCTGTCAGCCCTAGGGCATCAATTCAATGCCAAGTTTCTTGCTTTAACAGACCCCTAAATGCAATGAACCTCTATCATACCATGTTGCACACCAATCCACCGAGTTATAGTTCCAAGATAGTGGGTGGATTGGTGGATGTCATTTCTATTTAGCCCTCAAACCCTTACACAGGAAAAATAGGGCAGTCCCTGTATTTGATTGTTTTCTCCCACAAACAGTGATTCAGAGCATATCAAGCTTGTACGAACACATATATTTATCTACACCAATGATCTCAGAGCATTTCAAGCTTGTATGGATCCATACAACACAAAAGAACTTCAGAAAAATAGTAAAAACATAGAAAATTGCTTCAAGAATGTGGTATTTGATATGAAATTTTGGTATCAACAATTGCAATGGGATGGGAATACAATATGATAGAAGTGGGATAAGAAATGCATCGTTTGAAGCATCAAACCAATATTCAAAGATGAAAGAAAGTGCTAACCCCTTAAACTGAAAATTTTTCTTTTAACTTTAACTTTGTTGGGTAGCCAATTCTTTTAAGTTATCAAATCCTACCATCATACATAATGAAAATGTTGTTTCAAATGACTATGCGCACTAACCTTCACTATTTGAAGATGTTGAAACCTTGTCATAGAGAACTAGAACATTGATGCAACCACTCATCCTACCTTAAAACATACCAAAAGTATCCTAGTAATTAGACATAGGAAGATTTAAGACTTCTTAAACAATTTTTATTGCCAAAACATAAACTTATGATGACTTAACCAGGCCTAGTACAAACTCCCTCTGCGTTAACCACTTAGACATATGGAAATTAAATGTAAATTTTATACTATTTTTAGTCATGTAGGTGTCCAATAAACCACTTGGTGGTGTTTCCCTTCAAGTTTATTTACTTGAATGAAGAGAAAAAGTCCTTTGATTATAATTACAGAATACATTTGAGGCCTTGGTTGTGTAACTAGTGGACCATAGTCACATTTAACACTTGTTACAAAGTTTGGGATTTAAAACATTAAGTATATTTGATTTGTGATGGACACATTTGGATGGTAGTAACAATAACTTGCAATCTATCAAGACTTGATTACCTTATAACCTATCAAATTCTAAGTTTAGTTGTTTCCATTCTCTATATCATAATTTGAAGTTGTTTCCATTCCAATGTTCTAAGTTTAGTTTGTTTGTATGGCTTTCTATGAATACCACATTGTATCATGCGTGGATTTGGTTTCAAAGCTCTGTTTCTTTTGTTTTTAGTGGTGACATAACTCTAAAATTTGACTTTTTTGCATAACAAGTTAGTGGAAAAATTGACAGCTCTGAAGGGTTTAGAGGCTCGATTGAGATAGATACACAAATATTTGGATCTTGTTGTTGATGGGAGGCTTCCACTTAACCATGAAATTTTGTTCATATGTTTTGTATTGATTTTTAGGAGCTTGAAGAAGAGGGGAAGCTCCCACCTAACCTCCTAAACCTTAAGAGGAGAATAAAAGAGGGTAATTTTTTAATTTTGATTGTTACTGCATTGTTTTCAAGATAATAAGGCATCACTTGTTTCATCTATTTGGACTATGTTTGATAGTGTTTATTAATGATACATATCGATCCTTTCTCTATCAGTTGTTAGAATTATGTCCAATTTCAAAGCTTTAAGGAAAAAAGGGTCTACTCCGAAGGACTATACTGAGTGGCTTGTTGCAGATTTGTCTGTATATTATGGGTACAATGACTATTTGATCCAGACCTTCCTCGAGGTTGAAGCCTGAATTTTTGGAATTTTTTTGTTATTATCTATTCCAATGCTTTGTTTGTTTTCCATTTTAGCACTTTGTTTGCAACTTAGTGAATTTTAGAATAAAGTTAAATGAGGTGATATTGTGGTGAATGACTGTAAATTGTGGTCTCCAAACTTCAGATGTTCCCTATTGTTGAAGCAATAGAACTTATTGAAGAAA
The DNA here is from genome assembly GCA_007258455.2 of Sequoia sempervirens. Lineage (NCBI taxonomy): Eukaryota > Viridiplantae > Streptophyta > Pinopsida > Cupressales > Cupressaceae > Sequoia > Sequoia sempervirens. The sequence goes on along the minus strand of VDFB02353493.1, from coordinate 286,701,883 downwards.
ACAAAGCTCCTCTGCCTACATGCCTCTGGACCAACACTTTAAAGGTCAGTAGCTGGAATAGCCAATTTATAGTTGAATAAAATACTTATTGCTCACTCGAGTAACCGAGCATCTATTTTTGGATGTTATTTTCCTACATTGATTTGCCTAAAACAAACACAGGAAGCATGCGTGAAAAATATACCAATTTTCCTAAAACAAATGTAGGGACGATTCACAAAAGATATCCTAATGTGCATAAAACAAACACAGGAAGTACCCACGAGAGATGCGTTGATAAACACAAAAAACACACCATGAACCTGAGCACCTATAGGTACTACTGTAGCAAAGTGGAACACAAAATATTACTTCTTACCAACCTCACTGCTCTATGATACAAATATATATTTAGGAGATCATGATAGAGGTAGAGACATATATGGATAGAAAGAGATAGAGAGAGGACTGAGAGGGATAGAAAGATGTCTTCATATTGTTGAAATATCTTGTCAAACCTTTCTTTCTACAATGGGGTTGGCATATTTGTGAGCACTATTATTGTGTGTACTTGCTTGTCTAGGTGCATTTGTGGACTGTCAGAAGCACAAATTTTTGTGTGTGGGAAATGATCTTGCAACATTTTTTAGTAGAGACCAAAGCTAGTCTAGCTTGTGTTGTTAACTCGAGGAGGTTAAGTTCCACTTGTCATTATGTATTGTCCATTTTTGTGCCTTAAAATGGTAAATTCCATCATGATCATACACTCATGGTTGTCCAATATAAAACAATTAGATCTTTTTATGTATAATTTTTGTTATCTCCTTCTCCCGATTTTAAATAAGTAATATTATTTTTCAGTAATATTTTAACCAATAGATGTGTCTGGTAGAATTCACAGACTCCTATGTCTGCCTTGAAAGAGATCACTGATCGAGAGTAGAGGCCACATAAGACTCTCACTGACAGGCAACAAGTATACGATTTTGACCTTTTGGAGGAGTATCTATCTCTTCTATTTGTATTTCCAGTTATATCACCTTTTTGCTTAGGCACATTATATTATAAAGCTCTGGCAATTTTTTTATTCCCTAACACTACATTTTTTTGTAGTTTTGGTTTTAGGAAAATCAAGATGCATTGATCAAGTGTATCACAAAAGATGTTGGCTTTAGTAATGTAAGACCTATAGAGCTGCATGTATCATCTATAAGTCACTTCTCCAATGGTGTTCATTTGAAGTTGAAAGATAAAGTGTTTTTGATCATATCATTCAAACGATTGGTTCAACAATTGAGGTATCATTGATTCTGCATTTCCCTAGTTCTGAGTAGTTTATGTGAATTGGCCCTACAGAATACAATGATTTACTCAAAATTTTATAATGATTTACTCATGTAAATTTCTCAATAATAACTACATTTTGAGTCAGAAAAGGATGTAATTGGCCCTACATAATATAATTACCCACGGTCACCTCACTCTACTCCTGAAAATACTTTTGATCAAAGATATTGTGGAAAAAAAATCACATCGGCATGAGTTGGTATGGGTCTTCTTGACCTATTATGGGTTACAAGAAATTTTTAGCACATCGATGAGACATCAAAACTGTTATAGCGATCAGAATTACTAAAGAATTCATATCAAGGAGATTGGTTTATGGTCTCATCAATGAAGATAATCTATCGGCAAGACAAGTCATCTCAGCATGAAAAATATATGCTGGCCCAAACGTTTAAGTCTCACCGATGAAGTTTCATCAGTGAGACCATCATTTCTTTCACTGACAGGAGCACTGGGAATAAATCGATGAGACATAGCGGGTCGAGTAAACATTCAGAACTTACCCCAATGGTATAAGTCTCTCCAATATACTTCCTCGTGCTCTCTCGATGAGACCACAAGTCAGTCCTCCTGATAAATATTTTTTTTTATAAAAAAAACTACAACGTTTCATCAAAATTTTGACGACACAGTCAACGAAAAAAAAAGTACAATGAGGTTGCTATAGCTCCGATGCAATTTTGATCTCATTCCAATGGTGAGATCGTCGAACAAATGACAATTTTTTGTCAGAATATTAGGGACACTGGCTTATGGTCTCATCAATGAAGAGAATCTATTGGCAAGACAAGTCATCTCGGCATGAAAAATATATGTTGGCCCGAACGTTTAAGTCTCACTGATGAAGTTTCATTGACAAGACCATCATTTATTTCACCGACGGAGCACTAGGATATATGGGTGAGACATAGCGGGTTAGGTAAACATTAAGAACTTACCTTGATGGTATAAGTCTCGCCGATATACTTCCTCGTGCTCATCGATGAGACTACAAGTTAGTCCTCTCGATATAGCTATAGCTCGGACACAGTTTTGAGCTCATTCCGATGACAAGATTGTCAAACAAGTGATGAATGTTTGCTAGACTTTCCATGAAGCTTGGTGGCAATTTCAACAAATATCTCATGTTGTTCCGACGATTTGGTAGAGGCATGCCACATGTGTTATGGCTATTTTTTGTCGCTAGATCAACGCAATGTTCATTGATAGTCCGATGAACAGAAGGTCCCTTTTTGTGTCGGAAACTAACAAAGTTTAGTTGTGAAGCTCGTTGGGATATCGATGAAAATTCGGTGACAAATTTTTTTCAAGAGATTCATTAGAATTATGACAATAGTTTGTCAACAGTTCAACAAACATTCATCGGAAAGTGGAGTCAGATATAGTAGTGAAGTGTTGAAATGAAAGAATTGGATTAAGCTTCAATCGTTTGTCCAACTAGTTGTGGATTAGATCTAGGCTGTTTGTTTGAAAAAGAGAATGCATACTCACTCTGAGTTGAAATAACTCACGGTGTTCCACTGGGTGAGAAGGCTCAAAAGGTAAGATACATATGCTAGTTGTTATGCACTCACAAACACAAAGGTGGCTATGGGGAAAGTCCTGTCGCTGAATGGGCTTCTTGGCTAAACCATATCAAAGTTATACCTCCTGATAACGTTAACAAGGTGCCACAAAGGAAAATGTTGGTTCATTCTTCATGAGACAAGCAAAGCTTCATATGCTTAGAACTCAAGAACAAAAGACAAGGTACCACATGAATGCAAGTTGTGTTATGCAAGGTGGAAAAAAGTGCAAAGTATAAAATGCAAAAATGCAAAAATACAAAATGGAAAAGATGTTCAAAGGAGTCTTGTTAAGTTTATGTGAGGTCTGTCACTTAGGGAACATTGTGTCTAATATCTCCAAGAGAGGACCAATCAAAGAATAAAATATTCAAAACTTAGGAGATGCAGTGTGTCGCATTAGGCCACTAAGAGGAATGCAATATGCTAAGATAGATCATACTTATGAAGGACATCATACCCAATGCCATCCACAAAATGACGAATGCATTGTATGAAACGACAAGGCTACACTAAGAACCGAGAATGCAAAAATAAAATTATGGTAATGTACGCCCCCACTTTAAAGGAATTAGTACACACTGCTTTGTGAGCAATTACTTTAAAGTAGCGAAGGAAAGAAGCAGCAAGACATGAGAGCCAACTTGGAAAGCTCGATGCCAAGTCATATGTTTCTAAGTTACGCTACGTCATGTCAATGAAAAGGAAAACAAAAGAAAGGGAGTTTTCCCCCCGAAAGGAACACACCAAACACATAAGGGATCTATGGATTTGGGGTCAATATGTTCGTTGCTGCAATTTTTTTATTAAAGAGCACATAGAACTAGAAGAATGAAACAAAGAGAGCGAAATCTAAAGAAAAATAAACTTTGTTTGGGTCAACATGGAAGAGACATTGTGGCTCAACGCTTTGCATCGTCCCCAAAAGAAGAAACACAAGCAAAAAGAAAATGAAAAGGAAAAAGAAAAGAAAAAGCTTTTGGGTCAACATGGAAGAGACACAGGGTGTCTCAATTCTTTGTGTCATCCCCAAAAGGAAAACATAAAACAAAAGTCAATAAGGAAAGGACCTTTTGGGTCAACATGGAAGATACAAAGGGAGTCTCAATGATTTGCATCATCCCCAAAAGGAAAACACAAAACAAAAGTGAAAAAGAAAATACATGACATATAGAAGAATAGAGGTACAAATGGAGGAAGTGTACAGAGAGAGAGAACATCAAATGCATGATATAGGGGAACACAATACACACATACAATAAAAATGGAAAGGGGCGAGTAATGAAAATTTAAGTCAACCATTAACTAAGTTAGTGGTTTCTCAATCTTATGTAGTTAAGCGAAAAAGGAATAACATAGTTAGGAGACAAATAAAAGTGCATTACAAGGACAAGGCTAACAACTTCTTGCCCCCCAAAAAGTGTACGGAAAGAATGAGCCGATGTGGATAATGTAAAAGGATCATACAATAGTGAGAATAGGGAATTCTGCAACTATGGCATGATAAAGGAATTTAGTTTTTATGAGATAATAGGAAAGCAATCGGTATCAGTGAAGTGATACTTATCTAGTATGTCCTTCAATGTTTGACATTCTTCGGTTCGATGTCCAAGAACACAATGATATTTGCAAAATGGTATGTTAGGAACTTTAGGATGAATGATCAACCTATTCATATGTGGTAAAAGTATAAGGCCTTTGTTTAAAAGAAGTTGAAGTCTCCTTTCACATTCAAGTGGAGGATGTGTAGGAAACTTGAATTTTTTCAATTTGTAAGGTTGTTTTCATTTGCTAGATTCTCATTTTTCATGAATGGAAGGAGGAAGAGGGCCCATGGGGATCCTAGCATCCTTGTCATTAGAATTAGGTAATGGTTGTTCACATGGAAGGAGAATGTTTAATTCAGGAGGCGAATCAAAGATCACTTTACCATCATCCTAAAGTCTCCTATATTCAAAAGGAGGTCTATCAGTATGAGGAGGATCTTGATATCCTAATCCTGTGGTGTTTTCTTCTATTGAATTTTTGTTCAAGAATTTTGTGAATGTCATGTTCATGTGTTGTGTTGCAACCTTGTTTACTTAGGATAGTAAAGCCTTTGCCATATGTTTCTTCAAGGTTTATGGGAGTGTTTGTGACTTTGTGATCATAAAATGGGTGAGGATGTGGTTGTTGAGAGGAACTAGTCCCACTTGATGGAGGAACATTAGGTCCTTCATTGATTTCAGGATGTAAATATGAAAAATAATCAGGAGGTGCAACAGTAGGAAGATCTTGTGGCTTCATAGATGGGTAAAAGGTTCCATTGGCTTTGAGGTTATCAAGGAATTCATTGAAGAACTTGTTCATGCTATCATCATCTTCTCTAATGATGTCTACATCATGAGGACAATCATGAGGAGGACAATCATGAGGAGTTGAAGGAGCATGGGGAAGCTCAAGGTCATTAGGGTCACAACCAAAGGCACAATTGGACATGTCTACCAAGGATTTTAATAATTTCCAAAACTTATTAAAAGAAAATGTCATGATGAAAATGAATTCAAGTAAACTAAGATGCAAGAAATAGTTGAAAGTAGAGATTTTGGAAATTAAAACAAAAAGTAACTACATAAAACTATAATGCAAGAAATACCCAGAAAATGCCTAAAAATGTTATGCAGAATGTGCAGGTGGACTGATTCATCCAAGGTGGCGAATGAGTCCAACTATGAGAATTTTTTATATTTTTCAGAAAAAGTAAAGTGATTCTAATGCTTTTTAGATGCCAATTAAGGATGTAGATGTATATTTTCATTTTTTCCAATGATATGCAATGCAAAAATGAAATCTAAATGAATCTTTCACTAGTTCAATTTTGAAAAACCTTAGGATGCAAAAACAAGACAATATCCTAATTGAATGTTGATACAAATGAAGTCTTAGATGAAAGATACAATTGAAATAAAAAATGTAAAGTGATCAATATGCAGGTTCACCAAAATGAACCATAGACTTTTGGTAGGGCTTATAGGCTACTCTTGCGCTCTTAGGATGTTTCACCTAAAAGGAGAGAGATAAACCCCACTCAAAAGATCTAGCTAGGTTCACTCAAATTATGCAATGTATGATGTTATTTAGACTAAATGGAATGATATATGTGCAATTAGATGATCTATGTGACTGATTATGAATGCAAGACCTAAGAATTATGTAATTTTGGAAAACACAATGTGATATGCAAACATGAACTATGAATGAACAAATGCAAAACAGAAAAGAAGAAGGTTAATTCAGAGTGCACCTAGGAAGAGAATGGAGAATCTAGAATCTTCTCAATGTTGTATGAGATTACTGAAAATCACCAGTGGGACTCATTCGCCACTAATGGTGAATCAATCTTGCTTTTGATGAAAACTGTTAGAAACTAGTTTTTGAGAGTTAGGATCCAAAATCTGACAAAATATGGATTTCTAGCCTTAAGGTGGGACTCATTAGCCATTGATGGCGAATTAGTCCTCTCCCAAAATTCTAATAAATTAGGGGACAATTTTGTAGCACCAGATATGAAGTTGTCTACTTGTCAGGCTGACGAAATTAATTCTATAGAAAATGGACATAATGTCTTCTCCAAGATTGAAATGAGGTTGATTTGAATTGAAGCACTTTTTTGACTTGTTGACCATCTTTCAATACCTAATTTATTGTTAAATATGCATACACAATTCTGCAAATACACATGCAAGAGGGGGGAAATGGTTGAGGGTTAGAAAATAGGGGTTTTCCTTGGTCAAACCCCACTTTGGTAATAAAACCCTTAATGAAAGAATAGAATGAAAGAGAATGATAAACAAATAACATGCAAATTCTATCAACTTACCAAACCCTTGTTGAAGAAAATCTGACAATATGTCAATGGTTGCTCCAAAATGCTTAATTAGATGATCCAAAGTGCTTGAATGCTTGATGAATGCTTGAATGAATGGGAATATTGCTTGAATGTGTTAGGAGATGTAAAATGAGGAGAAAAACACTTATTTATACATTCTTGTGCCTTAGTAACCCATTGATACCTCATCACAGGCCGACATTGAGTAATTTTGAATAAAAAATTGAAAGAAAATTTGAAATATTTTGAATTTGGAGCCAAGAGGGACTCATTCGCCACCCATGGCGAATGGGTCCCACCTTGGACCTGAAAGTGGGTGTCAGGAATTATCTTGCATTTAATGTTGTTTGTCAGGTTTACATTAAAAAATACACTTAATTAAGGCTTACAAGGGCATAAAGGGGTCAAATAAAGCATAAGAAAGGTGTAAATAGTGAAATTATGCCTAGAAAATTATGAAATATTGTTACAAGACTTTACAACACTTCAAAATAGGTCTTGATAAGTGATGAAAAGGTGATTTTTAGGTGAATTGTAATAAATAGAGCCTAGAAAAGTGTAGAAATGTTTTACAACACTTCACAAAACCTTCACAAGATTCCATTATTTGAATTTTAAGGACCAAATGTTCATGTTCAAGCCACATTACATCAATAAATCAAAGAAAAATGGACCAATAACCATGAAGAAAGACCTAATACGATTGTCAAGTTTTACGGCTACAAAAATGTTTAAAAATCCAAGGAGAATAATCTATAGGTCTTATGAAACCAGCCTCAAGGAGTTTTTCAATTTCCCCCTTAACTAGCAAGGCTATCTTAGGATTCATCTTTCGTATCTTTTGTCTAACCGGTTTAGCATTTTCAGCAAGGACTATGTTTTGTGTCACTATCTTAGTATCGATTCCGCACATATCTGAATAATTGCAAGCAAAATTTTTAGGAAAGTCATGGAGTAAAATTGCATGATCTTCTTGTTCTTCATCATCAAGGCACTTTCCTATCTTAATTAATTTCTCCTTATCATTGATGTCCATTGGTATGTCAATTGTATCTCCTAGAGGAAGTGCACTTGGTTTTGGAAATTCAGGGTTGTATTCTTCTTTATGCATCTCCATCTCACTACTTGCCTTATCTCCATTGTTTCTTTTGGTACTAATCATAGCACACATGTAACCCGTTTCTTTTGAGGAGGAGTAGATAGTTTATCATAGACTCCTATAATTTGTTTCAAGGCTTCATCATCTTCAAATTATTCCCACAATGGTTCATAATTCATATCAAGCAATTCAGGATGCTTCAAGGTGAGACTAATTTTAGGTTTACACATAATGGTGTTGATGTTTAATGAAGGTCTCTTGTTTGCTTACATTATCTTAGAAGGACAATACCCAAAACCAGATTTTGTTTCTTGCATTGTAGGTTCCACAAGAACACAGATTCCTTGATCTTTCTTTCAACATACTTTTCCACTATAACCCAATTGCTTCATAAGTTCATAACCTCTCCCATAAAGCCTTTCCATTTCTTTTGGGTTTTGTGACCTTGTTGATAATCTATCTCATCAAAAAAAAATTATGTATCTTGTGTCTTCTTCAAGGGTAGATGAGGTAGATGCTTGTGAATTTTCTTTCTAGTTTTGAATTGACATAACCATTGGTTGCTTTTATTTTTCATCCTCTTTTCTTGTAATTATGTATTCTCCCATAAACGAAGGTGTAAACTCCAAGGAACCCCAATCATCATCTAATAACTTTTACACTATTTATATTTCTTGTTTTTCTTCTTCCATAGGTTCTATGTTCGATGTTGGAATCAATGTGTTTAGAGGACTTTCCATTTCTTTTTTCACTTGTAGATAATTTTTCAGGCTCGGGGTCTATTTCAATTTTCTATACCTTATTGTTGAAGACATACTTCATTATACGATGAAGGGTTGAAGGAATTGCATGCATTTCATGAATCCAAGGTCACCCTAAAAAAGATTATATGAAATATTATTAGGCATTACATGAATAGGGGTCTACAAGGTAGCTTTTCCGGCTACAATAGGTAAAGTAATCACACCCAATGGTTATTTTCCTATGTTATCCAATCCAAAAATTGATAACGAATCAGGTTGAATTTTTGACTTATCCATGCCAAGTTTATCCAAAAGTGTGATACTACACACATTAAGAGCGGAACCATTGTCAACAAGGGTTCTTTTTATTCCTAATCTATTGTAGATGGCTATTATCATGAAGGCATCATTTTTATTTCTCAATTCCAAAGGAGGTAGCTCATGTTGATGAAAGGTAATGTCTACATTAACAGTATTCATTCCTTGTATTAGAGCTGCCACATCATTTTCATTTGTAACAAGGAGAACCACTACTTGTTGTAAAGTTGTTTCAAGCATAGTGTGATAATTAGGTGAATTTTGAATTAGGTCCCATTGGGATATCTTTGCAAGAGTATTTTTAAGTTGTTCAACAAGATCATACTCCTTCCTAATATGAAAACTTAAATGAGGAGTGCTAGGAAAAATGGGATTAGACAAAGGTAAGGTTGTTGGTGTTGGTTGTTTTGGTTGCATATTGTTTCAAGCATTGTATGTATGAACAGTGGTATTATTACTTGATTGTTGCAAAACATTGTTCTTAGGTGGATAAAGAGTAAATTTAGGAATGTTTTTAGGTTGAGGCTTGTTTGAAGGTGGGTAAAGGATAAGTTGAGGTTGAATCACATTGACCTCTCTTGATTTTGGTTTATCATAACAAGCCTTAGTGGATGAACCTTGTGAGATGAATTCCTCAAGCACTTCATCTAACATGTCAAAGCCATCACTACTAAAAGGCTTGAGGGTTAGGTTAACTTGAAAAAAGAGATTTGACATAGTCAAATAACTATACTTTCTCCAAGTGGTTCATCAGTTTATAGGTGTTTTTGTTTTTGTTTTCTAATGTATTCCAAATATAATCTAATCTAATTGAACTATGAACTAATGCTAAAAATGAAAAATGCAAGAATCTAATTCTATCCATAATTGCAATGAATGTAAAGTATGCTAACTCTAATGATTTTAATGTAATAGAATCTATGCAAACTGAAACAAAAAGATTGTAACAACAAACAAAAGCCTAAAAATAGTGTTTTAAATTATGGGAAATGCAGTGCAAAATTTACACTGGGATTGAGTCATCCAGAGGGGCGTATGAGTCCCAGTGAAGATTTTTTTTCAAAATTTTAAGAAATTTTTAATTGATTTTGATGCTTTTTTTGTTCTATGATATGTAACCTAAGTGAAAATGTAGATATTATATGAATTTCAATGATATGACATGCAAAAATGAAAGCTAAATACACTTTCACTAATGCAAAATTAGAAACCCTAGAATTCCAATTAACTAATGCAATGTTAATGCAAGAAAGAACTAGGATGATGATGCACTCCAAATAATAATTATGATGTTATAAATACAGGTTCACCAAAATGAAGGGGGGGAAATTATTTTTCTATGCTTGGGAGAGAGAATAACAATCTTCACAATCTCTCATTCAAGGATAACCCTAGAGATCTTAATGCGAAGGAGAAAGAGATCTTGCAATAAGGTTGTCCTAGGGGATGATTATAAACTAATGATGGGTTCACCACCAAGCTAGGGCTTGGAAAGAAAAATGCAATGTAGATCAAAATGCTTAACCCTAATATGATGCAATACTTGACTAAATGACCTAAAAGTGCATGAAAATTAGAATAGAGAGGTGAGATCTCTGAAGTATGCACTTGAAAATATGAAGAGGGCAAGAATAAGCTTTGAAACACTAAAAATCCTAAAAAAAATTCCCACTAGGACTCATACACCAGTCTGGGCGAATTAGTCCCAGATGTGGGTTTCTGCATAGGAATGGGTTTTTGGAAAAAGGGTATCTAAATCTGCAAAAATCCTAAAAAATTCATGTAGTGGACCTTATACACCACTTATGGTGTATCAGTCCCATTCTTGTTTTTCAAGAATTTAAAGTTCAAATTTGTGCTCCAATCTTTTTCCTTCCCTTCCAAACTAATTTTCGGATCCAAATCTATGAAAAGACCTACAAAATAGAGTATGGACTTGATTTTCTTATGGGGAGTTTTCCTTGGTCAAACCCCTAGTTTGGTAATTAAACCCTGATAGAAATAATGAAATATGCATGTAAATAGGAATTTAAAACCTAACCTTAAGTTTGTATAAGATTAGGAAATATTAAATGCAATGCAACCCTATTCTAATGTGCAAGAATAAGGTGCATGAATGAAATATGACAATGGATGAGTCACTTGGAGAGATCTTCAATCACCGAAATGAGCCCTAATAATGGTTATACCTTCCTTAGGTTGAATGTAGAGTGATAATAAAGGATGGAATCACTTAGGAAACAAGTCATTAGGCTTGGCTTGGTGGCTAGGTGCATCTCCCCAACCTAGAATCCATCATGATTCACCATAGACAACCATGATCAACCCTTGACAATGTTAGATCTTGAATGAAAGTTAGCTTGAAGACCTACAAAAATACTTTAATACTGCTCCAAGACTTCAACTTTGCTTTCTTTTGAAAATTGAATGCTCTTGTGAAAGAATGCTTGGATCTTGAAAATTGCTTAGATGAAATAATGACTTAAGAGCTTGCTTACATAGGCATTAACACCTTTTTTCCATTATTCAGATCTCAAAGGTGAACATCAACCAAAAATTTGAATTAAAAAGGTGATTTTCCCGCTCAAACCCTAAAAAAGCCCCTAATGGGACTCATATGCTACCTCTAGCATATGGGTCCCACCTAGGGGAACTCATATGCTCAAGGTGGCATATGAGTCCCACCCTAGATTTTTGGGGTGGGTTTCTAGAATTTTTGATGATTTTTCCAGGTTTTTAGCTGAAATAAGCCTCAAGATTTGAAGTAATGGGTCTTAGGGGCCTATCAATGATGACTTAAAGGGATATCTAATGCAAGGGTCCTAAAATAGGTCAAATTTAAGTGTAAAATTGCACCGCTTTCAAGAGCATACAATTTTCTACACTACAAGAGTGACTGTGGGGCCATCTTTGTTTATGGTCTTTACATCTACTATCCCATCATTTGTGACATTCTTGTTTTGGGCCCAATATTTGCTTTTATCATTAGAGGTGTTTTGGGAATTTTGATTCTTGTTAAAGAATTTGATTTCCCCTTTAGTAATAAGTGTCTTCTCAAGGGTAGTACCTATCTCAACAAGGTCAACAAATATAGTACAACAATGGATTTGTAGTTGGTATTTTAATTTTGTGACTAAATTTTTGATGAACATGTGTACCAACTATTTTTTAGGTATTTCGTAAGGACACCTACTAGCCAAGCTTCTCCATCTCTTGAAGAAAGATATGAATATTTCCCATTCCTCTTGTTTGGTGTGACATAATGTGGGTATGGTTATATCATTTTTAATTTTGTAGGAAAAATGTGTCACAAACTTGTTGGCTAACTTATCCCATGTTCGTATTCCTTTTGGTAAGTGGACAAACCACTCAAGTGCTTGTCCTACGAGACTTCTTGGAGATAATCCCATTAAGTAGGTATGCTCAAATGTAATTTCTATGCAAGCAATATGGAACTCCATCACATGTTCTATTGGGATTCCCTTCACTCTATATTAGATAAAATTTGGGATAGCATAATTGTGAGGAAAGGGAGGCATATATATGCTTTTATCAAAAGGATATGGGAATAATTCTCGTGTGGAGTAAGTCTTCTTTGTTCTTGATACTTGCATATTGACAACTTGTTTTAGTGCATGCATTTTATTTTCCAAGACCTCTACGGAGGACAATGATGTATCCACTGCATTAGAAACTACATTGTGATATGGATGGCCCATGTTTGAGGTAATGTTTTACAATCCAATATTTGGAGTGGAAGAATTCAGATTGCTACCAAATGAGTGTGATGAAGATGGATTTTGGTTTTGGACATTAGGAGTGAAAGATGGAATTTTTTTGATGTGTGGAGTGTGTGGGGGATTGATATTGGATTGTGATTTCAATGGGTTCAAACTTTCTTAACCATGTGGGTTTTTATTTCCATGTTGTTGAGAAGGCCCTTGTGTGTTGTTTTGTGGAGGGTTGCCCAGATTGAGGCCTTGTTCTGATGTGTTGGTGTTTTGGCTTGTTCCCAAGTTTAAATTGACATTTGGTGTAATGTTTGTCTTTGGAGTTTGTGGTTTAGGACCACTAATGTAAACCTTTCACATGTTTTGGGGGTTGATGTTTTATTTGTTTTGTCCCATTCTAAAAGGATTGAAATATGGAGTCCACGTAGTATGAGATGACAAGGTGAATGGATAAAATGTGTTGTTGTGTAGTTAGGACATAGATTGGGTACCTTGCACTCCAAATACCGGTGTCATGTTGACTATTATAGTGTTTAGAGTTGTTCCCCCTCATGGAAAAGTAGCATGCAATTGTGGAGTAGTATGGTTGGGACTAGATGTGTTATGTCCTTGGTTTTTTTTTACACCATTTATTTGTGATTCAGAAAGCATGTTGATATCAAAACTAGGAGGGATTTTGGTTCCACTTTGTAAAAGTTTCATAATAAGTCATTGCGGATCTTCAACTACTATCTCATCTACAAAGCATGGTATGATAGGCTCTTGGGAAACTACTTCAATTTCCTCTTTAGTTAAGTGCCTTTGGACATCTTGCAATTTAAACTTCTCAAAAGGATTTGGAAATGTAGATCATGAATTAGGTATCTCATTGGAGGAAGAAGATCCAAAATTCATGTTGTTAGTTGGGTTAAAATAGGCATCTTCAATTTTGTTGTACATCTCTTTTCCCTTCCTTTGTAACCTAGTTTGGACCATATAAGAATTGAAACTTGGTGAAGGGATATGGAGTCTAAGGCATGCTAATGCAATGATGGATATGAATTTATGCAATTTTTTTGAGAATTTTTGAGATATAGGAAATTCCAAATGGTAATGCACTTATGACCAAGATTAGAGTGCAAATTAACAATAGGTAAAATCAAGATATGTTAATGTCACCATGACCAAAATCTATGGTGTGACCAAAGCTAAAATATGAAAGGATGCAAAGATATGGTGTGACCAAAGCTATGATATGAGACTAAGACTAAAGGATGGAAAATGATGACTATAGTTGTGCACCTTTGGGAACTTGAGAGAAGGATACTAACCAAACAAAGATAGCTCAAGGTACCAAATAAAATTGTGAAGAACTTAAGAGGACAAAGACTAAAAGGATGATGAGGATTTGAAAAAGTGAACCTTAAACTAGACTTGTGAGTTTGAAGTCCCAACTTAAATGATGATGATTGATAGATAGAAAGGACAAGGTCAAGGAAAATCTAGATGTGTGACAATGAACTGATCAAAGGTATGATAGACTTTCTAGTTTGAAATCTAAAAGGTGTATGCAACTAAGAATGGCCTAAGACTGACTAAACAATGCAAGGATGAATAACTAAGGAATGTAAGGAAACCTAAGTGAATGTAATGAAATAGGTGGACTGGATTGAGAAAGTCTATGATCTAAAGATATGGTTACTATAAAAAATTGATCAAAAATGAAACTTTAGAGGAATTTTCTTGAAATTTTAATAACTAGCAATTGTGTCACCCTGTCTCACGGTTGTGGGTCACTGTCATAGGAAAATGTGGCTCACTATATATCAAATGTGGTTCACTATTTTTAATAGATGTGGTTCATTGTCTTGCAATTATAGTGTTATATTTTTCAAATGTAGTGCATTGTATTTTGACCCTAGGTTGAATGTTTTGAAGTGATTTTTCATTTTGGGTAATTGTAGAATGTGATTGTAGACACTATAAACAATCTATAAAAAAAAAATTGGTTGTTTATTGTCCAAATTTTATGTGAATAGTGGGTATGTGCAAGATTATCATGGAAAAAATAGGCCCTTAAGTGGCGATGAAATTCAAAAAAATAAGAGTTAGGCAACTTGACGTAAAAAATTGAATAAGTTATCTATATTACTTCAAAAATATGTAAGAATAGAATCTGTAGCAAATTGAATTTAGTTTCTAAACTACTAGGTTTATTTTAAAAAAAAAATCTATTTGGTGAAAAATTGAAATTTCAATGCAGTAGCACTTAAATTTCAGGAAAAAAAAGTAGGTGTCTATCTGACCAGCCTAACCACAATAAAATGATAATATTTTTTTATAAGATTTTAGATATAAGTAGAGGGCTCATGTCCCGATGTGATGCATATTTTTTTGTAATTTTTTTCCAAGTAAATAATTAATTATGAATTAGCCTATCAATTAGGACTTTAGTCATAATTCAAACAGAAAATGAATAATAATAATTTATTAAATTCAAAGTAAAGCATAATTTATGTTGGTGGAATGCTAACAATCTCCTTTAAAAACCCTTTTTGTTTCATCAATTTTGGGTAAAAAAAAATTCATCAGCCACATACCCTACACATACCCATCATATCGCCACTTTTTGGCCCATCATGATCCTGCACATACCCTAGTGTCTCTTCATAGACCAAATTTAGCCAAATTTCCATGGGTTGAATCACAAATAAAAAAAACTTCAAGCACTTCAAACACTTCCTAATTCTAAGGTCAGTAACCAATGGAAATAATTTCAAGCCCACAATTTGGAATATCCTTTAACTCAAATGTAGGAACACCTAAATGTGTGTATACACTCTTGTATTTATGAGAGAGGATAGGTAGGGGCCTCTAGGACTAGAAGGATGACCCAATCACCCTCTCCCTAGAAAGTTACATCTAGCTTATGCTAAGCCAAGGATTTGTGTCTCATCTCAAGGGACCCATATGGTGAGTAACTTCAGGGTGTGATATGCATCCCTTGCATTGAGAATGATACCAAAAACTAAATTAGTAGGGCAGTCTCAAAATTAATGGTTTCTAGTCACTACTTGAGGACTTAATGCTTTGCTAGCACCCATAAAGCCACTTAAGGATTTAACCAACCCTATTTGGGTACTATATGTAAGTACCTTAGATAAATGTGGGTAACACCCCCTTTTGGATTGGAATTGTCGGCAAGGTACTCACCAGTTAGATCTTGGATTTTTCCTTAATATTTTTATATAACAACCTAAGGAAAAAACCACTTTGGGTTGTACCCCTTGGAGTGATCACTTCTCTAAAGGCAATCCCTTCTAAAAGGTTACACAAAAGTGATACGAATAATGTTTTCAATCTCCAAGATCATATGAAAATTGGAGGAGAGAGCATACAGATGTATTTGACCACATAAGCAATGTTTATTAACCTTAGAAATTGAAATGCATGATGTGAAAATGAGAGTGTCGAAGAGTGCTTTTGATTCACAAGATCATATGAAATGCGAGGGAAGAGCATACACACCCCCAAGCATAAACGAGATCACTAAGCAAAGGTGATCCCATAATAGTGGTTTACAATTTTTGGCCAAACTGGACACTGAAATTATTACTTTTAACTAAATCTTCACATTCGGGCACCTATAGCGGCTAAATTGTGAGGAATTTGAAGATGGTGCAAACTAGAGTCTCATCAAATTTTGTCTGTAGATTCTAAAAATATTTTTTTCAAAAATTTTGGAATCAAATTGCACTTCTTATTCCATCTCCCACGAAAATTGATTTTTTTTAGAAAACAACATTTTTAAAAAGTGACGCACACCGTATAACGCAATTTTTTTTTTCCATGAAGGATAAAATTCTAATTATTTCAAATTTAGATTTGTAACTCTGATATTTAGTGCTTCCACTTGGTTAGATAGTTTTTTATTGAATATTTTTTCCTTAATCAAGTTTCAAAGTCAAACAATTACAATTAAAATAGCAATCAGTATAACACGTAACTTTTTTGTATATGTCAAAATTTAATTTAATTTTTTTGTTGGATCAAGGACTTCAATATCTGGTGCACTCATATTTTTCAATTTTTTTTGATAATATTCTATTTTTCCACATGTGAAGAATAAAGAAATTCATTTTTGATGAAAAACCTATGTTTAATAAAACTTAAAAACAAATACATAACAAAACCAAAACATATTAAAATTATATTCATTGGATAGCTTGTTCTGAGGAATACCATAATCATTTAAAATAAATTTTAAATGAATTCATTTGATCCCCCAAAATCTAAATCAAAAGTGATTTTTTATCAGCATTTTGATAGGTGTAAAGGAGACGCATTTATAGGTATAGTTTAAAACTAGAGAGGTTCTATCCAAGGGGGTTTGATCTAAGGTGATTTGATCAAACCCTCTTCAATTGGAATCCTTAAAATGGATATTTTTAAGGCTTAAATCATTATATTTTCTAAAAATATGTGATTTCAGCTAAAATTTGTTCCTCTCAGGAATTGTAAACCACTATTATGACAGACCCTGCAAACACGTTCTTTTTAAGCCCAAATTGAAAATGTGATATTGACAACACACTTGTTCTTTTTAGATTCAAATCCAAATGTTCCTACATTAAAAATAAAAGATGCATAAGGCCCTACAAGAACATGGATTTGTAGTCTAGATAGTATGTCTTCTCCCAACAAATTCCATAGGTTACAAACAAAATATTAGTAACACCTAACCCTCTACCCTACCGAATGGAAAAGGTAGAAAATGAAAACTTTTAGATTTAAACCCTTTTTACCTAAATCAGGAAGTTGTGTTGTTCTATGTCACATATGTGGCACACTATCTTAGTAAGATGTAGTAAACTAGATGGTGATTGTGGTGAATAAATTGGTAACTATGGTAGATTATTTAAATAGATGTGATTCATTATATCATGTAGATGTGTCACACTATTTCATAGATGGAGTGCATAATCTAAGAGCTGTAAAATCAACTAAATCTAGATTTTTTTTAAAATACTGAGATAGAAATAATGCAAGTAATTTGTCAAGATATGAGAATATATTGATTTGATGATTTTCCCTAAAATAAATAGATGTGGCTCTCTGTGCCATAGATACAACACACAAATCACCTAATGTGTCTCACCGTATAGTGAATGCATAATTTCATACTATGATTGTATTGCACTATTATGTGAATGTATCACACTATCTCATGAATGTGTTGTTCTGCCTTTCAAAAGTGTTTTGAACTTGAAAACTCAAAAATTCTCAATAATTTCTTCAAATCCGGTTAGTTCACGTTAGGTTCACCAATGTAGAATAGGGTAAAATCAAGGGAAAAGGAACAAATCACTAGTATAAGCCACCAAATACATTAAAATCAAGCCCTAAAGATCCTATTCTAGCAATGAAGCACAAATGAACATATAAACATGAATAATAATAAAGCAACATTACCACAATTCTTATGCCATGGCTGAATTACCTTTATTGCTCTTCACCATTTTTCTTGATATGCTTGATTTCCCTTAGATTTGAAGTATGCAAGAATAAGCCTAGTGATAGTGACAACAAAATATTGAAGATAATGGTTGTGGTTGTAGCCTTGAAATGAAAGTGATAGGTCTCTTTTATAGGAAAAAAATTTGAAAGAAGGGCTAAGATTAAATGATGAAGATCAATGGATGAGATTGCATTGACAACCAAGGAAATAGGGTTAGTGAAAAATAGGGTTTAGTTAAGGATGGATGGTGGATATTATAAGATAATAAAACCTTATCAAGGGTTTAAATTAATTGAGATAAGAGATAATATTTGGCACATAAAAACAGGTTACTAGAGTAAACTAAATAAACATAAAATTATTTAATTTAGGAGGGAAAGTGATGTTGGGAAAATGTGTCTCAACATTGCAATTATATAAAGGTTATTGTTGATTGGATATATATATATATATATATATATATATATATATATATATATATATATATATATATCCTAGTTACACCGATAGGTGTAATATACAATGGTAGCAAGGGGGGACTGGGATGCATGTAAAGAATTTTTTTGTTAACTTTTTAAGAAAACTCCTAAAATGGTCAACGTACATTAAATAAATGATACATTGTAAATCTAGACCATTATTTATTAAGTTTTAGATCTAATGGTGGATATTTTGCTGGCATTTTTTTCCCTAGAAGGTAACCCTATTTTATGAGGGCATTGTACTACGATTGTAGATGGTGATGTATTCTAAGAGTTTGATAGTAGTCGTGTTATCTCAAGATCTCTAGTGGTGATACTCCTATGAGAAGCTTGATCTACAAGTATATTGTAATCTTTGTGATTTCTGAATGATATATTGGGTGGATTTTTGAGTGTGGGGTTTTTCTCTTAAAAGGGATTTCCCCACATAAATCATTGTGTTGTGGTATACATGATATTTATGTTTATTTCTGTTTAAGTTTCTGTAATTGTTAAAGATGTGTAAAATTTTTACATTTTTCTCTCTCAAGATTAGTGTAGTAATTTGTTTCACTACTTTAACTTCCACACAAGTGGTATCAAGGCCTAATCACCTTAGGTTTCAGTTGTGGTTTGTTGGGTTTTTTGAGCTAATATAGATTTGAGTGGGAGCTTGTGCAGAAGATACTTTGTGATCTTGTTGTAGGAATTTTTAGATGGCAAGTTCATCAGGGAGAATAGAGTTGGATAAATTTTCTGCAAATAATTTTGAGATGTGGAAGCTGAAGATGGAGGATCTATTGATAGATCAAGATTTGTGGGATGCTATTGATGACAATGTTTCAAGGCCTGAATATCCTACTCAGGATTCTCAATATGTTATTATGGACCATAAATCCAAGGGTATAATTAGATTGTTCTTGGTAGACTCTATTTTAATTAATGTCCATGAAGAGACCTTTGCACAAAAACTATGGAAGAAGCTTGGTGAGAAAATCTTTAGTGAACAAGATTTTCTTGAGGAAGAAGTTGTATTCATTGAGAATGGAAGAGGGTGGATGAATCACAAACCACATATAAGAATTCAATATGTTGATGGCTCAATTAGCATCAGTTGGTGTCAAAATGGACAAGGAGGAGAAATGTCAGATCTTATTTTGTTCTTTGCCTAATTCCTAGGATTCTCTTGTTATGGCTATTTGGAGTAATTCTATAATTTTGAAAACTAAAGATGTGGTGGGTTCTTTTCTTTCTGAAGAGATGAGGAGGAAGGTATCCATCACTACCAAAGAGGCCCTAAATTTTCATGGAAGACCTAAGGAAAAAAGAAAGAAGAATGAGAAGCGTGACAAATTCAAGTCCAAGGGGAGATCTAAATCTCTTGTAAAGTCCAAAGTTATTTGTTGGAACTAATAAGCCTAGACATGTTCATAAGGAATGAAAAGAAGAAAAAGAAGAGATTTGATTCTAATTTTGAATCTGAGAAGGAAGATGGTGATGCATTCATTGCAGCTTTGGCAACTTGTGCAGGTAATGATGCATGGTTAATTGACTTAGGTGTATCTTTCAATGTGACTTTTAATAGAGATTGGATTTCTAAATATGAAGAATTTGATGGAGGTAAGGTGTACTTGGGTGATGATTCTTATTTTCACATTGTTGGCCATGGTAAACTTAAAATCAGGTTTCTTGATGGTAGAATAAAAGAATTATTGGTGTGTTGCATATCCCTATTTTAGCACAAAATTTGTTATCTACGAGAAAACTAATAGATGCAGGTTTACACATATAATTTTTTGATGTAGGATACAATATGGTTATATGTGCTATGGTGATTTCTAGAGGTGTTAGATATGACACAGTGTATTATCTTGATGCATGCACCATTGAGTGCAATAGTACTTTTATGAAAATAAAGTTAAAGGAATAGGTGAGGGTTTCACCTTCAGTAAATGGTCATGGCTTCTGGGTACCCAAGGGTTCTCTTTCTTTTGAATCAAAGTTACTTGTAGAGAAAACTATGTTATGGCACTAGAGACTTGGCCACATTGGAGAAAAGGGTCTAAGGACCTTGAAAATTAAAAACCTTTTTGAAGGTTTGTCTGATTGTAATCTTCAATTTGATTATTATATTAGAATGACATGGGTATATTCTCTAAAGAGTAAATCTAAAGTTTTCAATCAATTTAAATAATTTAAAGCAATGGTTGAGTTGTATAATAGAAAAAAAAAAAATGTTTAAGGACTAATAATGGGGGTAAATTTTCCTCTAATGATTTTGATAGATTCTATAAATATTATGGTATTCATAGACAAAAGACAACTCCATATTGTCCACAAATTAATGGAGTTGCAAAAAGAATGAACAAGAAACTAATGGAGAAGGCTAGGAGTATGTTAAGAGGTGTTGGCCTAGAATAAAGGTTTTGGGATGAAGCTATTTCCACTACCTACTACCTAATTAACAAGTCTCCTACATCAGATCTTGTTGATAAGATTCCTATAGAGGCATGGTCAAGTAAACGGCCTTCATTAAGAAATCTTAGAGTTTTTAGTTGTGAGGAATATTCACATGTGCCAAAGGAGAAGCAAACAAAGTTGGAGAACAAGGCTATGAAATGTATCTTCATCATATATAGTTATGGTGTGAAAGGATACAAGCTTTGGGATCTTGTTGCATAAAAGGTAATATATAGTAGCAGTGTTATTTTTAGATAAACTAAGCCTTCTTCTATTACATTGTAGCTAGAAAAAAGTAAACAAGAAGATGTGATTCAATTTCCTTCCACACCTAAGAAAGTCGAATCGAGGCCCATGAATAGACAAGAAGTTGAGGAGAGCTCATCTAGCTTTAAACCTTTAGAAGAGGAGGAAGAACCTCTAACTTAACTTGTCCATAGGTCTACAAGGCATAGAAAACCACTTGAAAGGTATACATCTGATGATTGGAGAGGAATTTTTGCTTTGAATACTAACATGGATGAACCCAAACCTATAGAAAAGGCATTAGGTATGAATGATGCAAAATCCTGGAAGATTGCTATGGATGAAGAAATGACATATTTGAAAAAGAATGATACATGGGATCTTGTACCATTTCCTAAAGGATGGAAATATTTTGGTTGTAAATGGGTGTTTAAGAAAAAGATTGGTTTAGATGGAGGTATTGAGAAGTAAAAAGAAATGTTGGTTATGAAAGGTTACTCTCAAGTTGAGGGTGTTAATTATAGTGAGATATTCTCTCTTGTTGCAAAAATGACATCCATTAATTTATTTTCTTTCTATTGCTACTTCTTATGATTTAGAGGTTGAGAAAATGGATGTGAAAACTAATTTCCTTCATGGTGACTTGGAGGAGTATATTTATTGACACATCCAGAGCACTACATGGTGAAAGGTACTAGGATGGCTTAAAACAAAGTACTAGGATGTGGTGCCAAAAATTTGATACATATGTGTTAAGTTTTGGATTTGAGAATTCTAAATCATATCATTGTGTTTATTATAAAACTGATGGTGATCATTTCCTATTTATTGCATTATATTTTAATGATATGTTATTTATTAGCAAAGAGAAAGGTATGATTTAGAACTAAAATCTCAACTTTTTGCTACATTTGAGGGTATGTGCAGGATCATGATGGGCCAAAAAGTGGCGATATGATGGACCTATGTGTAGGGTATGTGGCTGACGACTTTTTTTTACCCAAAATTGATGAAACAAAAGGGTTTTTAAAAGAGATTCTCAGCTTTCCACCAATATAAATTATGTTTTACTTTGAATTTAATAAATAATTATTATTCATTTTCTATTTGAATTATGACTAAATTCCTGATTGATAGGTTGATTTAAAAACATCTATAGCTTTCAAATAATATCACATTTTTTGAATTTGAAACATGCATCACATTCTATGCTTTGCATACTATAGGATTAAAAAAAATGAATTTCATGAAGTTTTGACCAGGTTAAGGTGATCAGACATATGAATTTTTATATTTTTTAAAATTTATAATAAAAAAATTATAATTAATTATTTAGTTGAAAAAAATTACAAAAAAATATGCATCGCATCAGAACATGAGTCCTCTACTTATATATAAAATATTATAAAAAAATATTATCATTTTATTGTGGTTATGGTGGTAAGACAGACACCTACTTCTTATTTTTTCCTTGAAATTTCAAATTTTCACCAAATAGATTTTAAAAAACCTAGTAGTTTAGAAACTACATTCAATTTGCTATAGATTCTATTCTTACATATTTTTAAAATAATATAGATAACTTATTCAAATTTTTATGTCAAGTTGCCTAACTTTGATTTTTCTGAATTTTTCGCCACTTAAGGGCCTATTTTTTCCATGATGATCCTGCACATACCCTCGAAATGAAATACCTTGGTGTTGCTAGACACATTATTAGGATGGAAATTAAAAGAGAGAGGGAATAGAAAGCTATGGCTTGGACAAAGTAAGTATGCCAATTCAATTTTACAAAGATTTAACATGTCGGATTGTAGACCATTGTGTGTTCCCCCTACTTTTGGAACAAAGTTATCTATTTCAAATTGTACAACATATCTATCAAAGATGGAGGACATGAGAAAAATTCCTTACTATAGTGTAGTTAGAAGTTTGATGTATGTTATGGTTTGTACTAGACCATACATTTCCTAAGCAATGGGAGTTCTTTCCAAATATATGTCTAATCCTAGTAGAGTTCAATGTGATGCAGTTAAAATGGTCTTCAGATATTTACGCAATACCTCAAATCATTCATTGTGTTATCATAGTAATGTGACTGAAGATGAGATTTACCTTGATATTCATGGTTATGTGGATTTAGACTGGGTAGGTGATATTGATAGAAGATGATCCACGTGTGCTTATGTGTTTAATTTATTTGGTGGTGCAATTAGGTGGATGATTAAGTGACAGGTTATGGTTACTTTTTCCACTACTAAAGCAACATATATGATAGCTACTCATGCTTGTAAAGAAGTCATTTAGCTTAAGAGATAGTGTTCAGATATTAGAATAAAACAAGGTGTAGTAACAATTTTTTGTGACAAAAAGAGTACGATATGTCTACCCAAGAACTCGACAATTTATTGCGATAGTCAAAGTATGATATGTCTAGCCAAGAACTTGATATTGCTCTTCCAAGGTGTTTGACAAGTAGGAGATTTTTTGGAAAAATGTTTTCAACTTTGCAATTATATAAAGGTTATTGTTGATAGGATATATACATGAATATATATATTTCCTAGTTACATCAATAGGTGTAATATACAATGGTAGCAAGCGGAGGAGTGGGATGTGTGTAAATAATTTTTTTTTTGAACTTTTTCAGAAAACTCCTAAAATGACCAGCATACATTAAATAAATGATACATTGTAAATCTAGCTCATTAATTATTAGGTTTTAGATCTAATGCTAAATATTTTGTTGGCATGTTTTTCCCTAGAAGGTAACCCTATTTTATGAGGGAATTGTACTACGATTGTAGATGGGGATGTATTTTGAGAGTCTAATAGTAGTCGTGTTGTCTTTGAATCTCTGGTGGTGATACTCCTGTGAGAAGCTTGCTTTGCAAGTATATTGTAATCTTTGTGATTTTTGAATATTATATTGGGTGGCTTTTGGAGTGGGGTTTTTCTCCTGAAAGAGTTTTCCCCATGAAAATCATTGTGTTATGGTATGCATAATATTTATGTTTATTTTTGTTCAAGTTTATGTAACTATTAAAGATCTGTAAAAGTTTTGCATTTTTCTCCTCTCAAGATTAGTGTAGGAAGTTCTTCCGCTACCTTAGATTCCTTACAAGTGAATAATTAATTAAAAGTGGAGGAAAAGAACAAATTAGTAAATAATTAATATATTTATTTAATAGCGGAGGGAAAAATGGGAAATAATTAAATAAATATGATTTATTTAATTATGGAAGAAAAGGCTAATGAACAATTAAATAATTAAAATAATTATTTAATTATAGTAGGAAAATGAAAAATAAATAATTAAATAAATGAGAATTTATTTAATTAATCAAGGAGGAATATAAGGGAAAATGAATTAATTAAATAATTAAAGTTATTTAATTAATACGAGTATATGAATATAGACAATAATCAAATAATTAAATTATTCAATTATGTAGAGAAGAAGGGGAATTGATGAGGAAAAATGGCGTTCGCAGGCCTAGGAAATTTTTTAGTGTCTTTAGGAGATATAAAGCAAGCAAATATAAATGGCCAATACTAGAGAATCAACAAGTATAGATTATTACTGGAAATGCAGAAAGTGATTGAGCCTTCCAATTGAAGACACAATTTGTGTCGACATATGAGGAACTAATATCCAAGTGCATTACCATTGAAAGAGACCTCATCAAAAAAGAAGCAACACAAATATACAAAGACAATCGCCTGCCATCTAGTTCTAGTAACAAACCTTGTATATGGGAAAAAATTATGAATGTTACAAATGATGGTGTAGTTGATGTGAAGGTTGTGATAAGTTCTCCACCAAAAGTGAATACACAAAAGCAAAACACATAACTACCAAACTGTTATCAATCAAAATTGCACCCTAGTTAAGTTAGACTCAACATTCCTATTGAAACATGGAAACATTCTCAAGCTGTGGGTGACTTATAGTGAGAATAAATCTCTAGAGAGGGATGGTTCCCCTGGCGGATCACCTAAACTAATAAATTTTCTAAGGAAAAGGATAGAAGGATGACTGAAATGAAAATTGTAAAACCTAAAGGGTGATGCACTATAACTTTTAAATTTATTCACTAATTCAACTCACAATTAGCTCTCAAAACACTAACTCTCACAATCTCATATGAAACATGCAATACAAAAGTAATTTGTATGAAGGCTTGAAATTAAACACAACATACAACCTGCATCACATGAAGTTTCTACACATAGGTTTGCAATAACGAGACATAAAAAGGATTCAACACTTAGAATCACAATGAAACATCAAATCATTACTGCAAAATAAGGCAAAAACTATGAGATAGGAATGCTTTGTTTCTTTTATTGATCTGAAAGGAGTATCAAAACATGAAAATTGAGTTACAAAATAAAGCTTACAAAAATCTCTACAAGTGATCAAGAGGGAAAGAAGCAAATTTGAACTAAGAAAAATCTAAGTTTTTCTCCAATATATATGTCCAATATGTCTCCATCAGTGAGAAGGGAAAAATATGGGTTAAATGCTCCCCAAACTAGTAACCCAAATGCCATTTTCGAGAAAAGGGAAAAATCCTCCAAAATAGGGCATAAAACTACTCCAAACTGAATGACAAAGGTGGAAAATTTCCCTCCCAAGAGGGTTGACCCAGAAAGAACTCAAAAAATCAAGTTAGAACTAACTGAAATAGAAAAAGAAACTTAGTTCACTGAATCTTTCCAATTTGCACAATTGGAAATCCAATGGAAATAGAAGTTAAACTAAAAGTTTCTACTCACACTTGTTTTGTTTTACTACATTTTAAATAAAAATTACTAAAGCAATTTATAGAAACATTGCTTTAATATTGTCTTACAATATTTTTGCAGTTTTAATTTTACAAAAAGAAAGTGATCGACCTTGGATTTTGATTTGATTCTTTTGAAAAAAGAACAAGGCTTATATGGTTTTGGTTAATTTTTTCCAAGTGTGAAATATTCTAAGGTATTGGCATTTGATTTTCTACAAAAATCATAAAACTTAGGGCACCTAGCCATATGATTTTTCTTGAAAAATCATAAAGAGACACTAAGGTATTCAAGGCTTAGGCAAGTAAAATATATGCAAGGAAAATAATAATACCACCAAGGTATTAGTTAAGGCATGATATTTTTAAAATAATGTGGAAAAATTCACAAGGCTGACTTAGAGAAAATGGGAAACCCTAACACACAAAACCACAAGCCCTAACTTTTAGCTTTCATTTCGCATCTTTGAATTTTTTCTTTTGTGCTGGGTGCCGCCACCATGGAGGGTTTGAGCTTCGAGCTCTATTCCTTCTGAAACCTTTCTGGAGCCTTCATGGAAATCTTCATGCAGATTTGAAAAGCATTTTCCATACAAGAAGTCAACAGGAAACTTGGGTAAGCTCAGAACCTTGCATTCCTTCTTGTTTTCAGTCAATAAGATGCTCTACTCGAGCTCGATAAGTGCAAAAAAAATGAATTTTTTGTCTTTCCTGGTGCATTCTGAGCGTAAGAACTTTATGGGGCTCCATTACTTCTCCAAAATGGAGAACTCTTTGCATTTTAGGTTACGGTTGTATATTTCCTTTTTCCCAGCTTCTGCATAACACTTGCTTTACAACAGAAAGAAAATGAAGAATCCCCTTATTTTCTTGCATATTCATCTTCATCAAATCAGTGAGAGGCTTTTATCTCTGTGTATTATCATATTCGACGCTTTATTTGAAAGAACTAAAAATTTTCTATTCATTTCTTCCATTGAAGGTCATAGCCTTTCAAAACCCTAAGTTACTTTCTCTTATCTTCTTGCAAAAACTCACGGGTACCCTTTTGCAAACATCTCTTTATGCCAAGTTCAGGTTCTTGAGCTCCATATGTAGACATTTTCTGGGTTCTATAAATGTTTGAGGCTCTAACATTATGTGTATATTTCTTTTACTAAACACAAACTTGAGGGTTATTTACTTGAAACCCTTAGCTTGACATCTCCATTGTTATGAGAAAAAAAAAAACTCCATTTGTAGCTTTGAGATTTGTAAAATTTGGGTTTGTATTTTTAAACCCCACCTTGAAACCATTGTATATTCTAGGTATTTTTTCTGCTTGCAAGAAATTGGGTTTCAATTAAATGTAGATCAAGGTTTCTCTAATTATTTCCACTATTCTCCTTCAAGCTCAAGAGTTTATCTCAGCCTTGAAAACATTATGTAGAAACAACTGGCTGACAAAGCCATTATTCACTCCACTTCCTATATACAACCCTTCTAAAGCTTGCATACCTTCAATATTGTAGACTGGTATTCTCTAAAAATCCTTTTACATGGAAAAAATGTCGACTCTTTCTATAGATTACCATCTTTCCCTTAAATGATTGATAGAAGTTAAAGCATCCTTTGTACTCTTCTTGCAATTTAATTTTTTTCTTAGAGTAGCTTATAGTTTGATATGTATATGATTTTCTTTATGAAATGATATTCTTCAAAACAATGTACAGTTCCTTTTAATTGCTCAAACATGGGTAGAGGAACATTTGAAATATTTGAATGCTTTTACTCCTCACATGATTATGCAATAGTTCTAAATAATTATAACTCCTTGCTTGGCTATGATGATTGTTATCCATTTCTTAGTGATTGTGCTCAAAATTCTCCATTAAAGGTTTTCACTTTACTTCTTTGAACACCTTTTACTTGATGTGAGTATGAAATAAATTTATTGAGGTTTCCTACTACCCTTGTTCAAATGCAGCAAGAAGATCCTTTGTGTTATGCCATTATCAGTTTTACTTCATTGTTGTTTGCTCATTCCCTTGTAACTATGCACTATCAATACTTTTTACTGCTAGTCTTGAAAAGAAACATGGTTGTTGCCTCTTCATTGATAGTAGCTTGTGCAAGGTACTTTAATGGCTATGTATATGATGAATGCTTCATATGAGAAATTCATGAACAATGCACTCTTTGTTGCCCCTTCTATGTGAGCATTGTTTGTTATCACCTCTTGATTCTTGATGACTATACCCTCAAAGTGTGCACTTGAAATAACATAAACAAAAACAAACATGATGTATGGCAGCAATAAAAAGTATAATATCATGATGATAGTACCATTAAACAAAGATAAACAATGAAAACATAAAATATTTGTATGCAAACAACAATTTTTAATGAGGAAAGGTGTACTTTATTCTGTTCTGTATATTACTTAAGCATCTTAAATGCTCATTGCTGATTTGTGATTCCCATTTCAAGGTGGAGGGCTACCTCATTTCACCTTTGACTTGGTTTTCATGAATGGACAATGTGCTAATTCTACTTACAACCACTTTGTGAATTGTTCCTCAAACTGAAAATGCTCCTATTTGAATCACTATGAATGTTTTTCCTTATCTCATTCCCCTCTTGAGAATTAGGGGCAGTATGTTGGGCTCAACCCTTGTGGGAGCCCATTTTTGCACCACATGCTATGATGTCAAAAGAGATGAATCCAACAACAATATTTCACCTATACCTGCATAGTGAACAAACATGTTAGATAAAAACAGTGAAGCTCAATGCTCCTGCGATGTTTGATTTTCAAGCTCTCTTGTGTACATCTGATACTTGCTCAACTGATTTAATGCATCATGGACATATGCTAGATTTATGTTGATAGGAAATATGATGAGATTCATATTCCGAAGCTCTAACCAAACCTTTCCACCATCTGTAGGTACATCTAAAGATCAGGAGGAAGGAGGAGCTAGGAACAAGGAAGACCAACACCAGACTTCAACAAGAAATGATGGATATGTTTCCTTTCATGTGTTTTTCAATATTTTTATCTTTAGATGTATATTATACCTTCATGTTTAATTATTTCAGCTATTCCCATGGCTTGTGTGGGACATTTGACCATTCTTTCCCTTTCAATGTATGAAACAACAACATTTATGTAGTCTTGTGCGTATTTCTATTACAAAATGAATGAAAAACAATAATTTCATGCAATTTGTATAATGTCTTTTGTTGTCAAAAATTGCACAATAAAATTGAATCCCTTTTGAACTTTGAAATGCAATGGTTAAGCATAGCATAAATGTTTGAATACCTTTCACTTTTAAATGTAAATAACTATTTTAGCTCTAGAAAATTGAGCTATGAGTGAAATTTGGTAACATTTATGGAAATTTCTATTGAATGATTTCCTAATAAGTATATAGACCAGTAGCCTTAAACAAACCATTGGGAATGGAGTTAAATTTTTCCCCTCTAAACTCAAAAATTCATTGCAAATCAATTGTAAAATACTCCAAATAGTAGCAAAAACCAAACAGAAAGCAAAATACTAAGGCCCTAGTGGCCAATAAACTGTGCATCAACACTTAGGGAAAATAAAACAAGACTAAAATAAATATGTGCAAAGAACTTAGAGGAAACTAAAAAACTGAACACTAGTGTATCAACACCTTATTCAAAAGAAAAACCTACTCTAAACAACAAAGGAGTGGAGCTCAAATAAAACCATTAACCAACTTCAAAAAATATTTCTCTTTTCTAACCAATAGAGGATGCTTAGCCTTCCTATGATCTACTAATAAGATGTGAGCAGCAACAGTACACCCCACAAACTTCTGCAATGCATTTTGAAGAACATAATCAGAACCTCCCTCCTTTGAATTTGATGAAACAAATTGTTAGTTTGAAATGAATTTTTTGTTCTCTTTCTACAATCTCATCCTTGGGTGTGTTGATAATCTGATGCATCTCATTGGCATCCTTGTTGGCCAAATATTTGATAGGGTATCCTCTTGAAAGGATAAAATCTGAATTCTCATTTATGAATTCTTACTGGTTATTCACTATTTCAACTTCATCATTGTTTCCACTAAAATCACTCAGAAACATGTCATCAAACTTTGCACAAAACTCCTCTATCATGTTTGTGCTTAAATTTCCACCCAGCTGATCATTAGTCTTCTGACTCATAATATGTTCTGAGATATCTTGATGACTGAATCCATGAGAACTAAGAAAGACATCGTAATTGATACCTTGAAAATCAATGTCTTGCTCCTTTTCTTGCTTATCTTTCACAATGTTTGCATGTGTTTCAAACTCCTGAATATTCAGATCTGGGTTGCTCTCATTAATCTGTTCATGAAACAAAAGCTTTCCCAAATTACTTTCATCAATTTTCTACTCATAACTTGGAATTGATTCCAATAAGGACGAACTCCTTTGAATCTCATCCACAAAATTAGGAAGCTCATCCAACATATCAATTAGAAACTGTGGTTCAACACCAATTTCTTTCACATTTTCTAAGTTTGCAACAAAAAGCTTAAGAGAATTCCAAAAAAAAGAAATTTGACATTCCCCTTGGGTTTTGGATGGAATGGAAATGTCCTTTACCTCATGAAAAATCTTAGTAATCTTTTCAAGTTCCTCAAAAGGTTCATTTTTGTAGTCCTCTTTTTGATCCAAGGCTTTGTTATCAAACTGATGATCCTCAAATAGTAATTCATCACATTTTTTGATACCTTCCTGCTACTCAAAAATAGCATTTTCATCATCATTCTCAATGAAAGAAAGTAACTCATTAAACCAAATTGTGAAATTATTCTCTTGTTCAGCCTCTTTAACCCCTTCATACTATTGTCGAGAATGGTGTTTGTAATCTTTTTCACCAGGATACTCCATTTCGAGTGACTCACTTGGAAATATGGTAACTTCCCCCTTTTGTTCATTTTTCCCAAAGATCTCATCCCCCAAAGGTATTGGGCCCTCATCTAAGTATGAACAAGATAGATCAATCTCATCTCGAAACAAATGATCTTCGACCTCCTCATGATCAACACTTTTTAATAGGTTTGGGATAGAAACCTCATGTTCCTAAATCATGTCAAAGCCTAATCCTACCCCACTCGTGTGACTAAAAGGGTCAACTTTGTGATTTTGGGCTTCCCACTCATCTAGTTTTATATCAGGGATACCCTCAATAGGTGTGTTGGGGTCTAGGGTCATGGATTGATCCTCTTGCTCATGGGTGATGTAGAGGCTAACATTTATAAGGTTGGGGAATTAAGGTTCAATATGAACTTTAGCTTGTGGTTCTGATTTTATGGTCACATTAGTGCCATGTATCATTCTAAAAATTATATGTGACCAATCAAATGATAAAAACCCACCCAATTTAGTAGTAAAATTCCTAGAAAAAAATATGGACAAATGAGGTGGTAGGTCAATAACATGGATATCTTGAGGGATTACAAAATTTGGGCATGCATGCAAGGTAAGAGATAATTTTTTAATCACCCTAGTAGTCTTAACATCAGATCCATCTAGTTGAATCACTCCCTTTGAAAGAGGCACATATGTTAATCCTAGCTTATCAGCTAGACTCTTAGGCATTATAGAATTGCTTGCAGTAGAATCGATCATGCAATTGTGCACTATTTTTTCACCAATGATCAAGTTTAAATAAAATGGAGGAGGCTTTACCTCTTGGGCTTGCTGCTCATTCTTAACTTCAGGGTTGTTTGTGAGCACAATCTTAGTATGATATTTGTTAGAAACATCTGAAACAAAGATCTTAGCCAAAGCATCTTGTAGAAAATATTTTTTCCCAAGAATGTGCAATGCATCCATTATTGACATGCTAATAGTAGCCTTCTTCAGATGTTCAACAACATTAAACAAAGTGGGACTCACCTTTTGCTATCCCCTAGGAACATCATCATTTTCCTTTTGCAAAGGTTGTGATTGCACCCTAGGCTAATCCTTATCAGGTACAACTTCTCATCTTTAGAGAATTTGCACTTTTTGATACGTTGTGGGGACAATTTGAGCAACAAAAGCTTAAAATTTACCTTTATTTGGCTAGTGTTGGAGTTTTACAGCTTGTTGCCCCATGTCAACTACCCTCTTTTTAGATCCAATGTTGGTTGCAATAGGTGAATCTGGTTAATTTTAACCTTGGGGATGATTTACCCCACAAAACTTAGTGCCTTTCAAATTCACCATGGAAACATCAGGATTACCATGCTGCTTTGGATTTTCTTTTGATACATTTTCTAAACCAGCGTAACTATTCAGAACCATTAAATCTTGATTCGCCATCCCATTCATGCATGTGGTTTGGCTATGAGGTTGGTCACAAGGATAACACCAATCACACTCCTGTGCCATATTGTTTTGGATAGGCATAAGATCCCTTGAAGAGATGGCATCATTAGGATTGTAAGGTTGAAAGGGTCTAGAATTGAAATTTCTTCTTTGACCTTGAGAGTTAGCTTGAAAAGGTGGCCTATTTGACTGATTAGGCTGATATGGAGCTTGGTAAGGCCTATAATCTTGGCCAAATTGCTTCTTGAGGTTGAAAAACTCATTAATAACAATCCTGCTAAAGGTTTGCAGCATGCCCTTTAACTCTTGAAACTCTTGAAATGGATCTGGGATAGTAGCCTCTTTGGTTGTAGCTTGATAACCTATTACATGAATAGGTGGAACAACATCTAAAGGGGTAATGACATAGGAGTAGGTGGTTGCACTTTAGGAAAAAATGGAATAGAATGCCTTGGGGCTATTCTACCCGCTTGTATAAGGAATTTTTCTACTCTAATAACTATATCATAAGCATTAGGAAGTGTGAATCCACCCATAGACTAAATCATCACAAATTTCTCACTATTTAAAGCCTTGAGAAAGAAAAGAAATGCATGTTCGAGTGAAGGCTTTATTGTCATTGGAATCCTATCCTAGTTCCTTTAGAAATGGTAGTTAAAATCTGGCATATGCTCATGAGGAGCTCTCTTGATGGTACTTAACTGTGCCAACAAAGACAAATGATATGATTTGTCCTCAAACTATTGGTGCAAGCCATCACCCAGCTAATCCCACGTTGCGATTGAATTTGCTAGAAGACCTCTAAACCACTACAAGGATTTTTCTTTCAGTGATGCAGCCAAAAGGCTAAGTGTTGCATTCTCTTTAGTGATATTATGAACCGAGCACAATGTTGCCACATCTTGAATGTGCTCAACAGGGATGGTCTAATCTTCTCCAATGAAATATGACAGACTTTTGAGGGATGCAACCAGAATGTCATCATGTTGGGAAAGATATAATGGGATTCCCCCATTTAAAGGAGAAAATGCAAATTGTCTTGCCATCACTGGTGCTTGCACGCCCCTGGTATTGGACTTTTCTACATTGAATTTGTAGGGCTGAGGCTTGGAGGTGTAGATTTTGACCTCCTTGGTGAGTCAAAAAAATTTCTTGTTGTCCTACCCCTCCTTTTTGGTAGTGACAACTACAAATATTTGAATGGAGAAAGGCTTGATCTGGTCTGCACTCTTCTCATAAGTAAGTTACACTAGATTTGCATGCAAAACTAGAGAATGGAGTCACTAGGTATAATTTAATAACCTCAAAAGGCCCAAAACATTGTTGCATATACCAGAACAGTAGCTAGAAACTTGAAAAACTTTCTCTGAAATGAGCTTCAGGGTCCCACTAGCCATGCCAAAAATTGCGATCAATCAAGAGGGCAGGTGCATGAAGTTGGGTTACACTTTTTTGGCCAATTTCATTTTTTTTTAAATGACATAATGTGAGCACATTATAATGTGCTCGCATTATATCATTTTAAAAGCAAAAAAAAAGTGGAAGTGATTCATTTTCTGTTGTCTATTTTGCTGCTCTGCCTACAACTAAAAACCCTTATTTGCGCACTCGCATTCTAGGAGGAGGCATTCTACAAAATTCATCAACAATAGTTGCTTTTTCTTTGCAAAGATGGTGTCACGACGATGAAGAGGTGTGGGAGGTAAGTATTGTTTGCTATTTGTTTTGAATTTCTTAGTTTCAAGTTGATTTTGTTTGTTTTAGGTTAGATTTGATTTTTTTTTTTTTAAATTAGGAGATGCAAATGATCCTACAAATCCTCAAAATCCTCAACAAGAAGAACATGCAAATCCTCAACAACAAAATCAACCTCCCCCACCAATCACTCAACACCCTCCTGACACTCAACAAAATTTGAGGAGTGAAATTGAGAATAAAAAAAACAAATTGAGGATCTTATCAGTAGGTTGAGTGATCCAAATGCTTCAACCACAAAAATAATGACCCTAGAAAATTCAATGAAAGAGATGTTAAAAAATGTAGATTCAATAACCCAACAAATAACGGGATGGCAAGATAGGAGGCAGGCAGCTAGGGCATATTATGCAGATAAACTATCATATAAACAAGTAAAAGATTTAAAAATTACTAAAGGTGATTTGTGCTCTTTATTCACTGACCCTAGAACAAATAAAAATCTTAGCCTCAATGCGAAGAGGTTTCCTATTCATTGGTGCCACCACCAAGAGATTAGGAACTATTTTTATGATAGGTGGTGCTTGGTCTTTGATTACCCACCGTGCAACAATTGTGAAGTCCTCCAATATTTTCTTAGGAAACTATACAGTGAGTTCGTATTGAACCAAATCCCAAATTATTTTGATATGAGGGAGTTCTAGGGGAGAGGTGGGGGGTCGGCTCAGGATAGGCTCGATGAACAGTCAGATCCTGCGCGGCAAGGGAGATGACCTCTCGCTAGGCCACCTCATGAGCACATTGTTATGCCTGTCATTGCGAAGGAGAGTGTCGACATAGAGACATTGCAGGAAATCAACACTTTGACTTGGAGTGTCATCCATCATACTAGCCCTATTGTACAATGCCATCGAGGGGAGTCTTTAGGTGGTGGCCTTCGAACCCATGTGTGTCAATCTTGTGGGGCGACTTGTTCAAATGACCCCACTGGCACTCAGGAGGCTACTACACAGGATCTGTATGCTACTACGCAGGATCCATATGCTACTATGGGGATGGAGAGGACAACTGACATTTTGCATCATGCATATGGCATTGATAGTCAGGTAAAAGTCAGCATGTTCATTGAATTTAATTTATTAAATTTTGATTCTGAAATGGAAGATTAACTAGTTTAGTTTTATTATTTTAATAAAATTGCAGGGTCACAGTGTTGAGACTGGATACACCAGTCCTCTACCTACTTAGTTTTGTAGTACACCTATCAGTGGGGTATGTAACTAGTAAACAATTATAAATTTATTACATGTTAATAGAATTGTTTTACGAATGGTATTTTAATATGTGATTTTGGATGTTGAATAGGCTAATATTGGAGGTTTCAAGCAAACACCTCCTAGTGCTAGTGGATTTACTCAAATGTACACGAAGATCATAGAATAAAGAGAACTTAACTAATGAATTCTACTTAATAGATTTGTGTAGTTTATATTCATATTGTTGGTTACATTGCATTACACATCATTCAAATTCAAAGCATTACTTCAAATTCCATAACTAATAAGTAGATGTTGATAGATGACAAAATTTCAATTGTACAATATAGTTGTTTAGAAAGTCAACATAAGCAACATGATGCAATTACTTCACATGGAGGCATGTGCTTGCAAAGGTGCACCAGCACGACAAACTATGGATGCTTGGAAAAAATTATGAAACCATAATAGTAAGCAATAACATAGACAAGGCAGTTAGTGATGCAAAGCATCATATCAAAACACTCAATCATTAGGGTACATTTGATGCAAAGCATCCAACAAACACCATCAACATCATTTCTTCAAGGGATTTCAATCCCAAATAGAATCAAGAGAAGATCAAATATAATTTCATCAAAAATCTACTTTTCATTCAACCAAAATCCACTCAAATTCTCTTAGCCATTCCATAGGCCATCATTCATCATTCCACTAATTAGTATTCCAATTGACTCATTCAAAGAAAAAACCATATTAGAAAACTTTGACTTAATCAATTAGATTCACATCATTCTCAACCACCATAAAAACAACATAAACCTAATTATTGACACTTGCACAATTGATCCTTTCATTTATTCACCAAGGAAAAAAATCAACTAAACCATACCTCACTATACTCACCATATTTTGACTGTAGTAGTCTATTTATAGGTTACAAACTCCTGCTACAACAAAATCTTGATTATCATCTTGTGGTTAATCACCAATTTTCTCAAAAGGCTTCATAATACTCACCCATCCAACCATCAAAGTCACCAAACATGTCTTATACACCTTAACCAAATTTAGTAACATCAATCATATCATTAGTTTGATAGTAACCAAGCACTCAATATCATCCTTTCCACTATTTAAACAAACATCTTTGTTTTGATCAGACAATATCATATTCCTCTTGTAGGTTTGTCAACCATTGAATCAGGTAGTTACATTCCTATCTCAAAGCTTATTAAAAAATTCAATGCAAATTTAGAAACATTTTCTAGCACATCACAACATATCAAAGTTCTTAGATGTTTGACATAAAGAAAATCATCATATTTTAGACTGTCCTCTGAAGAAAGGCTAGTAGATTAGGCCTGTTTTACAAAGGAGACCCCTTCAAAACCATTCCAAATCACTCAAAACCTTAAAATAGTCTTCAATAATTTCTTATAACTCAATATTTCACTATTTATAGGGATTGAAAACCATGAAAATGTTCTAATCCAATAAACCCTCATTTATAGGGTGTAAAAGCACAAATCAAGGAGGGTTTTGTGAAAAATACTCTTGCAAACCTCTATTTCTCTGGCCACCACCTGGAACATGATTTTTTATGTCTACCAAGACCTTCTGTATCATTTCCAAGCCTCTACAAGCTTTATTTATTCATGACCCATGATTGTAGCATCACTTTGTGTAGGAAAATCTTCTATTTTCTAGTGTAGCAACAACTCCACCATGGTATTCTTGCTTTTTCCTGCACTTACAATCATCAAAACATGAAAAAAATCCTAACATTAACCTACTCCACCAATTTACTTGACCTACATTGGTGGAGTAGTGAAGAAAAACCCTATTGTACTCTCAAATTTGCTTCTAAAAGGACTCTATCGAGCATTGAAAACTACCTCTTATTCTTTTGTGATCTAAAACTAACCTTCCAACTCTTGAAATTGGAAACCAACTCCTCTTTACATGTATTCACACTATGATTTAACTTTGGGTGTTCCTAAATTACCAACACAAGAAAATAAAACAATGGAGTAATGTTGCAAACTCATAAACAGGGAATTTTTATTTCAAAATCTAATTACAAGAACACAAACTTCTGCTTTTTCTCACCTTTACATGCCTTTTAAAGATATTTCCTTTTCCATAACTATCTTTCCATCGGTTGAAACTACCCCTTTTAACCCTTAATATGCTTGATTTCCTTGTTTTTGTCAATTTAACAACTTTTAACAATATTACATTATTGTATTGTTTGCATTTTCCCACTTTGACCACCTAGAACTTACCCATAACCTTAAATACATTCAAATAAGACCTCATATGACCTTGAACATTCTTTACATAATTTTTCCATGACCTTTTGTGATTGAATCAATACAAATTTGAACACTCATCCCTTTTGTAAAATTGAAAAGTATTTGATGACCTAGGTGCTCCTGCACCAACATCTGACCCAATTGAATTAGGAGAAGATCAAATTGAATAAGCAACTAATTTTTTTTTCTCTTTTCATCAAAAATCACATTGTTTCATTTGAAAACCACAAGGCAACAACAAGCCAACTCATTTCAATACTTCTTCTTATCATCCTCAAGCTTCAAACATCTTATTTATAAAAAAAATTGACTGATCCGTGCACAAGAAACCTAATTAGATCACTAAACAATCCACTATTTCATCATTAACCAAGGCACCCTTCCACTCAATTTACTTTACCTAGGAAACATAACCAAAAACCAATCTTTCATGTTACAACCTATATCCATCAGATCCTAACACACCTTTGTCATCATCAATTTATCTGAATTCAAAGCAAAAACTTGATAAAGAGCTCTGAATCTTTCAATTCCTTAAACAACTCACCAAATTTTCACTTTTACCAACTAGTTCATCAAGACCAAGATACTACAATCAACCATTTACACCTCAATCATTTCATCTGACTTCCAAGACATTACTCACATCGTGTTTTTGACTGAAACAAACCTGGTTCATATCCACATAATACTGATTTATCAAATTCATAAGTTCTTATGTAGTCAAATTACCATTTCCACCTAGGGACATATTGCTACAACACATCAAATCATCATGTTTGGCCTCAAGGCCTTCACCAAACCATTCACACACCTTTGATATCTTCACATTGATGGTTCTATGCCAAAATAAACATTTAAATCTCTGTATTTACATAATTACACACTTTTACAGTCTTACCACCATTTTTCTTGTAGGTCACATATCCCTTAATCGAGTGGTTCCTTTCCATTCACTTTGTATATCCACATTCCCAATGTACATTCAGGAGCCTTTTTTAACACATCATAACATATCAAAATTTCTCAGTAGCTTGTCATAAAGAAATTACCAAATTCTTGAATTGTTCACTGGAAATGGCTACTAATTTAGGCCTAAATTACAAATAAAGTGCTCATAGTTTATCACCAAAATACCAAAGGACTAAAAAAATTCATTCATCATGTCACAAAACTGAAGAATCAAAATTTTTAGTGACAAAGGCTTGATAAATTATTGTTCCAAAAATCCCCTATTCTATGTACAAATCATGCCCTACAAAGGAGGGTTTATTGCATAAGGTACTTACAAACCATAAATAGTCTTGCCACCACCACAAACACCATGGAAATAGCCTGAATAAGCTTTAGAAATTATGTAGAGTGGTAGGGAAGGAAAAATCACAATCACAAATGGAAAAGTCACTCCACTGAATGCTTCTCTCAAATACTCTTATGAGGAGTCCTAAACTCCACTATTCTTTAAGAGATCAACCCCACACACCTAGGGTTCACAACTCCGATGACTCAAAAAGCTTGAAAACATTTGGATCATGTCTCATTAAGTCAAAACAAGGTTTAAAAACCCTCTAGCACTTAGGTTTCAACAAACACCCATCACTATGGTGACTTAGACCTCACTCTCTCTTAAGGCTTGTAGCCCTTGCCTGGTAGGATAGTTAGAATAAAAAAAACAAGGAAGAATATTAAGAAACCAAACCTATGGATTTAGACCCCTAATATGGACCCCTACAAGGTTCCAAAACCCTTCCTCTTGATTTTCAAAACATCACTCACAATGGCCCTTTCTATCGCTGCTCCAAAAGGCCTAATTCATAGACCTACACCTAGGTCTTGACTATCTAGGCTCTCCCCTTCATCCCAAAGCCAAAATTCAGACTCCTACAGGTTATCCACACCTATTTCCACCATTCCTAAGTACCTCTTAAACAAATTCTTCAAAATCAAGCAAAAACTCAGTTTTTTTGCTTGTCAATTATGCTTGCCACATAGAGATTTCAAGCCAAAATTCATGCACAACTTCCAACGATGAGCCTTCCGTTCTCCAAAACATTGAGGACATGATAGTACAGCCTTATATCTTCCATCCCACTTATATTTAGCAATTTTACAATGTGGGAATGGAAGAAATATACATTTTTCACCCAAAACCTTGATTTTAAGGGTTTTCAGACCATCTGATAGAGAAATTGGAATATCTCCCTTGATACTCAATGAAATATCACCACTCCAATGCCAAAGGAAATATTATTCAATTACCTATCCAGCCATTATGGGTTTGGAACATGAAAGTGAACATATAGTCCGTACCAAGTACAAGATTAGAAAATTCTTCAGAAAAACACAAGAAAAACAACAAACTTCTTATTGAAACTTCTTCAAAACATCAACATAAACCTTGCCTCAACCAAGAGAGGCATATTTTAATTCTTAAAAACTCCCTCCAACTTCTTGCAACTATCTTTTGAAAAGAGAGATGTTGGAAAACAACTAATCTCATGCTTTGACTTCTAATTGCCTAGTTAAGGTAATGTGAGCAACTTCTACCAACTCAACCACAAAGAGCCTTCCAAAATGTGTCAAAGGAATTTAAAACCTTGTCAAAAATTAAGGTCACTCCCCTCAGGTGTCTAGATATAGCAAGGCATCATTTTTCCTTATTTTTCCAAGATGCACTAGACTTACAAAGGAGGATGGAGACCTTGTTGTACAAAGAAGTTGGTCACCAAGACCAAAAAATCAACCAAAAACCTAGAAGACCTACTACAAAGCATTAAAATGGTCCATAAGACCTTATTCCATCCATAAATCAAGAAACAAAACATGACAAATTATTCTAGGTCCCTTAGACCCACGGGTGCTCCTGCACCATACTCCCAAGAAAGAAAAAGATCTCAAGTCCTCTTTGAGATCAGGTCTTCTACAATAGTTCCATGTTGTTTAATATCATTTTCTGACATCCATGTTGCATCCTCTTCAGGTAGAACTTTCCATTTGACTATGTATTCCTTGTAAACCTTCCTTCTAGTCTTCTTTTTCTCCTTGGTGTCTAGGATGCATTCAAGAGTCATAGGTTGGCTGGGGGGTAGTTCCTTCACCCAATCTTCATGCTCCATTATTGTTGTACCTGCTCTATCACCTGCATTCATAGAAGCTTTGAAAGGATACAAGTCAGAAATGTTGAAGATAGGAGAGATTGCCACCCCAGGAAGTAGCTCTATTTCATAAGCATTTTGGCCAAACTTGTGGACCACCTTGCAAGGTCCTATCTTCTTCATCATGAGTTTGGTATACTTTCCTTTTGAAAGTCTCTCCTTCTTCAAGTGTGCCATCACCAAGTCTCCAACCTTAAATTGGACATTCCTCTTCTTTAAATATGCCTTTTCCTTATACTTCTCAACATTCTTTTGAAGGGTTTCCTTCACTTGATGATGAATATCCCTAATTGTAACATCAAAGTCCTCACCTTGAGAACTTCTCTTAGCAACTCCTTGTAGATCTCTTAGTTCATAGACCCCTCTAGGGTGCATGCCATAGACTACTTCAAAAGGGCTTCTACCAATTCTCCTATTCATGGAGTCATTATATGCAAATTCAACCTGAGGTAAAATCAGATCCCAAGCTTGTCCATGCTCCTTGGTAAGGCATCTTAAGATGTTTCCCAATGATCTATTCACCACTTCATTATGTCCATCCGTTTGTGGATGGTATGCTAAACTACAGGACAAATTTGTGTCAAGTTTCTTCCACAAGGTCCTCCAAAAGTGACCAATGAATTTAGAATCCCTGTCAGAAACAATGCTTAAAGGTAGTCCATGTATCCTAACAACCTCCTTAAAGAAGAGACCTACTATATGAGATGCATCATTGGTGCATTTACAAGGAAGCAAATTTTCCATATTACTAAATCTATCAACTACCACAAAGATACTATCAAAACCTCTTTGGGTTCTAGGCAACCCCAAGACAAAGTCCATACTTACACACTCCCAAGGCCTATTGGGAATGGGCAGTGGTCGATAGAGTCTTGAATTGGATGAAGTTCCCTTTGCCCTTTGAAATATTGTAAAACCTTCCACATACCTTCTCACATCCACCTACAACTTTGGCCAATAATAAAATCTCCTAACTTGTTCCAAGGTCTTGTCAAGGCCAAAGTGACCTCCAAGACTCCCACTGTGTTTCTCCTTTATGATATTCTCCCTCATTGAGCATTTAGGCACACACAATTGGCTTCCTTTGAAGAGAAAACCATTCTTCAATAAAAATTCATAGAATTCGCCATGAAAAGAATTCAAATGCTACTCACAAACATTGTATACATCCTTGAAATCTGAATCTTCATGATACATATCCTTCAATGCTTCAACCCCCATGCTTTGGAGTTGGATCTCTTGCACTACAAGTGCCATTCTACTAAGAGCATCTGCCACCTTATTTTCTTGTCCCTTCTTATGCTTTATTGTGAAAGTATAGGCTTTCAAAGACTCTACCCACTTCATGTTCCTATGACTGAGTTTGTCCTGTGCATTCAAAAAACTCAAGGCATGATTATTAGTATAAACAACAAATTCTTTAGGTAACTAGTGCCTCCACTTTTTGAGGGCTTGGACCATAGCATACACTTCCAAATCATAGGAAGAATACTTCCTCTTTCCTTCATTCAACCTCTCATTGAAAAATGCAACCAGTCTGCCTTATTGGCTCAAAACAACCCCTATTGCTTGATTGCTAGCATCACACTCAATAGTAAAAAATTTATCAAAATCAGGGAGCACAAGTATAAGTTGTTGTGCTACTCTCATTTTCAAATATTTAAATCCTTTATCAGCCTCATTGGTCCAAGAAAACTTACCTTTTTTACCTCCTTTGATGGTGTCCAAGATTGGTGTACAAATTTGGCTAAAGTTCTTGATGAACTTTCTATAAAAGCTTGCAAGTCCATGGAAGCTTCTCACATCTCCCATGAATTTTTGTTTTGGCCAAGTAAGAATAGCATCCACCTTTGAAGGATCCATCTTCAAACTTCCCTTGGAGATGAAAAAACCAAGGTAGACTAGTTCTTCCTTCATGAATTCACACTTTTCCATGTTGATCAGCAACTTCTCCTCTTGTAACCTCCTTAGTACCATGTCAAGGTGCTTCAAATGTTCTTCTTTAGACCTGCTAAACACAAGGATGTCATCTAAATAAACTACAACAAAATTTCCAATGAAAGGTCTCAATACCTCATTCATAAGGAGCATAAATGTACTAGCGGAATTTGATAACCCAAAGGGAATCACCAACCACTCCTAGAGCCCTTCATTAGTATTAAAAGTTGTCTTCCATTCATCCCCCTCTCTGATCCTTATCTTATGGTACCCACTCTTTAGATCAATCTTGGAAAAGTAAGATGCTCCTGATAG
Source organism: Sequoia sempervirens (assembly GCA_007258455.2). NCBI lineage: Eukaryota > Viridiplantae > Streptophyta > Pinopsida > Cupressales > Cupressaceae > Sequoia > Sequoia sempervirens. Next base: position 286,658,778 of record VDFB02353493.1, on the reverse strand, counting down.
ACAATCCACGAGTTCCTCCATTCTTGGCATCGGGAACCTATATCTGATTGTGATCTTATTAATGGCTCTTGAATCATTGCAAAGCCTCCAATTCCCATCCTTCCTTGGTGCTAGGACAGTAGGAACAAAACATGGGCTCAAACTCTTCCCCACTAGCCCCTTATCCATCAACTCTTGCATTTGTCTTGCAATCTCCTCATTTTGAGTAGGTGTCATCTTGTATGCACCCTTATTGGGAAATGTAGCCCCTAGAATCAGATCAATATGGTGGCTTATATCCCTAATGGGAGGTAGGGAACTAGGTAATTCATTCACCGTTATGTCCTTGTACCTTTTCAACAACTCTTGGACTTCCTTTGGTACATCTTCCTTCTTCTTTGTGGGCAGATCTACTTCACTTTTTGGCTTCATAATGAAGAAGAATCCTCTTCCTCCTCCTTCCTTCAAAGGTCTTCATGAACTCCTTCTCACCCACCATCAAAACACTAGGCCCTTCATGCTTTGCCTTGTCTTCTTCTAGGAGAGGTGAAAGGTTGTAAGTCTTCCCATCCTTCACAATGGAGTATGTGTTCTTCTCCCCATCATGCTTGGTCTTCCTATCAAACTGCCAAGGCCTACTAGAAATATATAGTTTAATACTTGTACTAAAAATTTTGTTCATTAGATCTCATACATTATAAGTCATGACGTGGATCACTATTGTAACTTTTTTGTGATTGAATAATTTATTGTTTTATTTTCAGATGTTGGTTGTGAAAACACCTCCAAATCTTACAAGGGTAATGGACATCAGTGTTTCATCCGCTATACAATCCTCGATGGCTCTGATAGGGGAGGTATGAGGCAAATTTCTAAATTTCATTGTACATTCGTTGTTGTAGATGTTAGTTATAGTGAAAAATCAAACCATTATTGATTCGTAGTTTGATTCCTATTTGGATGGTTTATACAGGGGTTGAGCACACCTGAGCATCAACATGCAAATATTTCCATCATGGAGAGTGATCATGAGATGGCCATAAGTGATTATTTTGTTAAATATATCATTTTTTATAGTGTAATTTCTATATATTAATGTCTTTACTTCTTATTGTAACAGTTAAAACTTCACCAGGAGCTAAACTACAAGAGGAGTAGTAGGAGCACTCCTCGAGCACAACAAAAATGAGTGACAGACTTATCGCCATCGGATCACCAAACAAAGGGAAAAAAATTATTTCCAGAGCATGGAGAGAAATGAATTTTGTTTCCAGAGCCCTTTGTTGTATGCCTAGACATGGCAATTTTGTACATATTTTGTATTGGATATATTTGACATTGTATGCCTATATGACATTCTCATAAGCCTATATGGCTATTTTGTAACTATATTTTATAATTATATCGACATATATTGATGTATGCGTACATGGCTATTTGGTTAGTACAAATCTTTTTTATCGATGGTGTCCATATTTGCATTATAAATTCATGGTTCAATAGATATGAGTTATGTGTATTCAAGTGTATAGTTTACAACTTACGTGTATACTTTTTGACTTACGTGTGTTCCAATGTATACTTTGTGACTTACGCATTTTCATGTGTATACCTTGTATTCATGCATATACTTTGTATTAAGTTGTGTATACCATGTACTCATGTGTATAATTCAAGGCATACGTGTTTGTGACTACTTGTGCTTCCCTTATACATGTACATGCTTGACTTATTCATGTGTATACTTATTAATTAGTTAGCCCTAGCATTGATCATTGATGTCCTTCATAGTTTGTCTTGAATAAATTAATTGATTGATAGTAAACAACTAAGTATCTAAAAGCAAAAAATAGGTTTTCAATTGGTATTCCATGAAATGTTTGATAAAAAGATTCCAATTTATATTTAAACCTTTGATTGGAACAACTGAATTAAGCAAAGGATACATAATCTTCATGTAACACTTGCAAAACATAATATTCAGAGTAGATGAAGTAGTCAACTTCTTGACACATTATCTATGTTACCGGGTTCTTCTATTTTAGCCCTAGTTTTGGTTCCGGTTCGCTCAGGTGGTGCAGGTCTTGGTTCGGTTCGCCTATGGGTTCAACCAAGGTCCTTCATTTTTGGGTCTGGTTTTCCCAAGCAGAACCCAAGAGAACACGGGCAAAACCCAGATAGAACCCAGGCAAACCAAGACAAAACCTGTGTGCCTAGGCATCCAAAATAGTCTTTTTTGAACATTTTTTCAATGTTTTATGGAGTTTGACTTTGACCCACACCCAAGGGAACCCTAAAAGTGATGTCTAAATCACTTCAAACACCTTAAATACCTCATTCTTATTCATTTTTTTTTGCAAACAAGCATTTTAATTCCAAGAGGCTAAGCTTTCATTTTTGCTTGCTAGATTGAAAGTGAATTGTGACACAACTTTCTTTTTGCAAAAATTGTTCTGCATCATTGAACTGAGAATTTTTCACACATCTGTAGAGAAACAGAGGATTACTACAAACTAAAACACATTACACTTTTTTTCTCATTGACTCGATGTACTCTCCAACATCTCTCTTCTCTTATGCAAAGAGTTAGAACTGCTTGGCCATGCCTTTGCATCATTCAAGAAGTTTTGCTCTTTTTGACAATGTCAAAAGCATGGCTGCATATAGATTAGGCAAAAGACTTTTCCTTTTAGACAAGCAATTCATGGAAGTTAAAAAATTATCCTTGATATTACAAAAATATATGTGTTTATACCATATCAGCAAAAATATTTTAGGGAAAAAATCGTCAAACCAAAAGTGTAAGATTTTTTGAAAAATCGGGAAAAAGTCTAAAAAAATCAGAAAAAAAATCAAATTTAAAAAAAAAAGGTAAAAGAAGTAGAACAAGAGATGAAAACTTTTTAAAAAAATTTAAAGGCATTTTCCATATAGAGATATAGAGAGCAAAATAAAATAAAGAGTTTAACTAATAAATTGTAAAAAATAGATTTTTGTAGTTTATATTCATATCGTTGATTACATTGCATTGCACATCTTTCAAACTCAAATCATTGCTTCACATTGCATAACTAATAACTAGATGCTTTGATAGATGAAAAAATTCAATTACAATATAGTTTTTACAAAGTCAACCTAAGCAATTATGCAATTACTTCACATTGCATAACTAATAACTAGGAGCAGCTACCAATTGCATTTGCTTGTCATGGCATTCTATGAGACCACATTTCTTTGAGGCATTTTTTCAAACAATTCACTGCCTTGTCTATACTACCACATTTTTGATACATGTCTACCAAAGCATTTTGTCAAATACTTCACTACCTTGTTGCTATGGCTGAAATCCTAAAACAAGTGCTTTTGAACAAGCTATGGATGCTTGGAAAAAATCTATCAAAAGCATAATAGTAAGCAATATCATAGACAAGGCAGTGAACTCTTTGAAAAAATGCTCCAAAGAAATGAGGTCTCATGGTGATGGAATGCCATGAAAATCAAAAGCATTTGATTGTCATGGCATTCCATCACCATGAGACCTCATTTCTTTGAGGCATTTTTTCAAAGAGTTCACTTCCTTGTCTATGCTAACACATTTTTCATACTTTTGATTGGCATGGCATTCCATCACCATGAGACCTCATTTCTTTGAGCCAGTTTTCAAAGAGTTCACTGCCTTATCTATGCTAACACATTTTTCATACATGTCTGTCAAAGAATTTTATCAAATAGTTCATTGCCTTGCTGCTATGGCTAAAAGCCTAAAACAGGTGCTTTCGAACAAGCTATGGATGCTTAGAAAAATCTATCATATATAATAAGAAATAGCATAGACAAGGAGAATGAACTATTTGAAAAAATCCCTCAAAGTATTAGTCACGATGGTGATGGAATGCCATGACAAGCAAATTTCTATGGATTGTCGCGGCATTCCCATCACCATGAATCCCACATTTCTTTCGAACGACCCCTCAAATAGTTCACCTGCCTTGTCTATGCCTACCACATTTTTCGTGCTATTTACCAAAACATTTTATCAAATGGATTTCACCTCCTTGCTGCTATGACTAAAATCCTAAAATAGGTGCTTCCAAATAAGCTATGGATGCTTGGAAAAAATCTATCAAAGCATAATAATAAGCAATAGCATAGACAAGGCAGTGAACTGTTTGAAAAAAAGCCTCAAAGAAATGTGGTCTCAATGGTGATGGAATGCCATGACAATCCATATCAATTTTCTTGTCATGGCATTCATCATACCATTCCATCACCGTGAAACCACATTTCTTTGAGGCATTTTTTCAAACAGTTCACTGCCTTGTCTATGCTACCACATATTTCATACATGTCTGCCAAAGCATTTTATCAAACAATTCACTGCCTTGCTACTATGGCTAAAAGCCTAAATAAAGTACTTTCAAATAAGCTATGGATGCTTGGAAAAAATCTATCAAAGCATAATAGTAAGCAACAAGCTATGGTCTCATGGTTTTTTTTCACATGAAAATCAGTGTGATTTTATTCACATTTTTTTGCAGGTTATAAAAACAAATTTTTTGGCAATTTTTTTGTTTTAAATGACATTCAAGTTTATGGTGGTTTTGTTTTTTATATGATGATATGTGATATTCTAATCCTAATTCATGCTTCTATGTTGCATAGATATATATTTTGTTTTTACATGTTTTTTGTACCAACAAATCCAAAACGAACTGAACCCCCCTCCAAATTTTTTTGGCCAAACCAGCGAACCAAACCCCCAAACCTAAACCTCAAAACCTATTCCAACACTCTTCATTTTTCTTGCAAAAACTTAATTGACCACCAAATTATTTTTCCCCTTGACTTTACCCATGTTTACTCCCTCAAACCTCTCTTTTTCATTCAAAACCCCTATTTTCCCAACTAGGGCATGTCATGTCATAACATACTTTTGACCCCCCCATCCTTCCAGACCTTTTGAAAACATCAAACTCCACAATATCACCATATTTACAACCTATTCTAACTTATTTTCAAGCAATTTCTTCTTTTCACCTCTTCTAGCCTTTCTTTTAAGGGGCCTCAATTTTGAATTTTCAATAGGGGCAGTGTTAGTAATCTCTTCCAATGCCCTTACAAATGCTATTTTCTTATTCCTACTCCCTATCCTACTTACATCAAGCCCATATCACTGAGACACAGCCTGAAAAATAGGTGGAATGGCCTATTTCGACATACTACACTCAAACCCTTAAGGGATCGATCTGGTTGAACATAGTTCAGAGCGATTCCGCGTGTTTGGGTGACAAAGAGGACCATACCTAGCATGAACATGCCTATTCAGATGTGTTGGAATAGTTTGTTTGGTCACATGAGTTTTAGAATGAAAGTTGTACCACTTTGCAACTTTCCATTGCTTCCATTTAACACTTTTTCCATCAACTGAAAACTAGACACCACAGAAAAACCACTCTGAGATTAAAAAAAACTAAGAGAGGTTATTGTAGAGAGGCCCAATGTGATCCCATGGGATTAGACGAGAAGTTTCTAAGCATCACGGTGTCTGAGTAACCTCATGTTGAATTTTGCAGCCATTTTGCCCTTTGGACCCTTAAGGGATCGATCCGGTTGAACGTAGCTCGGAGCGATTCTGCGTGTTTGGGTGCAAAAGAGGGCCATCCCTAGTGTAAACATGCCTATTTAGACATGTTGGAATAGTCCGTTTGGTCACACGAGTTGCAGAACGAAAGTGCACCACTTTGCAACTTTCCACTGCTTCCATTTGACACTTTTTCCATCAACTAAAAACTAGACACTACCAGAAAACCACTCTGAGATAACCAAAACCGAGAGAGGTTATTGTAGAGGGGCCCAACATGATCCCATGGGATTAGATGAAAATTTTCTAAGCATCACAGTGTCTGAGTAATCTCATGCTAAAGTTTGCAACCATTTTTCCCTTTGGACCCTTAAGGGATCGATCTGGTTGAACGTAGGTCAAAGCGATTCCATATTTTTGGGTCTGAAAAAGGACCATTCCTAGCATAAAAATTCCTATTCAGATGCATTGGAATAGTTCATTTGGTCACACGAGTTGCAGAACGAAAGTTGCACCACTTTGCAAATTTCCACTACTTCCATTTGACACTTTTTTTATAAACTGAAAACTTGACAGCACGGAAAAACCACTTTGAGATAACCAAAACTGGGAGAGGTTATTGTTGAGGGGCCCAACACGATCCCATAGGATCAAATGAGAAGTTTCTAAGTATCACGGTGCCTGAGTAACTTCATGCTAAAGTTTGCAGCCATTTTTCCCTTTAGACCCTTAAGGGATTGATCCAGTTGAATGTAGCTCAGAGTGATTCCACATGTTTGGGTACGAAAGAGGAAAATTCCTAGCGTAAAAATGCCTATTCAAATGCGTTGGAACAGTCTGTTTGGTCACACAAGCTGTAGAACGAAAGTTGCACCACTTTGCAACTTTCCACTACTTCCGTTTGACACTTTTTCCATCAACTAAAAACTAGACACCATAGGAAAACCAGTCTGAGATAACCAAAACTGAGAGAGGTTATTGTATAGGGCCCAATGCGATCCCATAGGATCAGACGAGAAGTTTCTAAGCATCACGGTGTCCGAGTAACCTCATGCTAAAGTTTGCAGAGATTTTGCCCTTTGGACCCTTAAGGGATCGATCCAGTTGAATGTAGCTCAAAGCGATTCTGCATGTTTGGGTGCAAAAGAAGACCATGCCTAGCATAAAAATGCCTAATCAGATGCATTAGAAGAGTCCATTTGGTCACGCGAGTTGTAGAACGAAAGTTACACCACCTTGCAACTTTCCACTGCTTGCATTTGACACTTTTTCCATCAACTGAAAATTGGGCACCATGGAAAAACTACTTCGATAAAATAAAAATTGAGAGAGGTTATTGTAGAGGGGCCCAACAAGATCCCATAGGATCAGATGAGAAGTTTCTAAGTGTCACAGTGTCCGAGTAACCTCATGCTAAAGTTTGCAGCCATTTTCCCCTTTGGACCCTTAAGGGATCGATCTGGTTGAACATAGCTGAGAGCAATTCCGCGTGTTTGGGTGTGAAAGAGGATTGTGCCTAGTGTAAACATGCCTATTCGGACACATTGGAACAATCTATTTGGTCACACGAGTTGCAGAACGAAAGTTGCACCACTTTGCAACTTTCCACTGCTTCCATTTGAAACTTTTTCTATCAACCAAAAACTGGACACCACGGGAAAAACACTCTGAGATAACCAAAAATGAGATAGGTTATTGTAGAGGGGCCCAACGTGATTCCATAGGATCAGATGAGAATTTTCTAAGCATCATGGTGTTTGAGTAACCTCATGTTGAATTTTGTAGTCATTTTTCCCTTTGGACCCTTAAGGGATCGATCCAGTTGAACGTAGCTTGGAGTGATTCCGCCTATTTGAGTGCAAAAGAGGAACATGCCTAGCATAAACATGCCTATTTAGATGCATTGGAATAGTTTTTTTGGTCGCACGAGTTGCAGAACGAAAGTTGCACGATCTTGCAACTTTCCACTACTTGCATTTGACACCTTTTCCATCAACTGAAAATTGGACCCCATAGGAAAACCACTCTGAGATAATGAAAATAAAGAGAGGTTGTTTTAGAGGGACCCAACATGATCCCATAGGATCAGATGAGAATTTTCTAAGTGTCACAGTGTCTGAGTAACCTCATGTTGAATTTTTCAGCCATTTTTCCCTTTGGACCCTTAAGGGATCGATCTGGTTGAACAAAGGGTCTATACTCTAAACTTATCCAAACCTTACCAACTCTTGGTGCACCAATTTTAAGGTGCCAAAAATTCAAAATCCACAATCAGATCTCAGTTATACCACCATACAATGGGTAAACCACAAAACCCTCTATTGTAGCCTAAACCCTAGGGGTTTATTGAAAATGATAGTTCCAAAGCTAACCACAACCTAAAAATTACTCAAACAAATTTGTGATACCCTACACAAGCTCAAACAATCATAAAATAACAATTCCCTACACCAAAACACAATTTGACTCTTCAAAACCGCCATTTTTCTTAAAGAAAACTCACTTTTACACACATGGGTTTCAACTCATTTTTGGTGACTGAAATTGAGTTTCTGAGTTGGAACTCATCTTTCTTCCTCTTCCACCAAATGTTGGCCTTATCCACACGTCTTCTAGCCTAATTGATTTTTTTTTGAAAGTTGAAGTTTCTCCTGAGTCACCAGTGTTGCTCTGTCTGCCTTTTTAGACTCTTTCATTGCTACAAATTGTCTCTGGGATTTAATCATTTGTACCACATGTGGTTTATGTGCTTTGAATCCTTGCATCTAAAGGAAATTTCCTCAACATAAATACTACTAGGGAATTTCAATGTTGCCATTGTAGTTGGTATTAAAGCCAATGCCTGCAACATTGAAAATTATCCTTCTATGAGAATTCCCTCCATCTTGTTGGCTTGTAACACCCTTGATGGTGGCTACATGAAATCTGATTTTGATTCCTCTTCTACATTAGAGGGAACTCATATATCCTTGTTCTGACTCTTCTGAATTATCAGAATCAGAATCACTAGCTTCCATATTCAAAAATTCCCAACCACCATCTTCAATAAATTGGCCTCTAGTTCAAGTTCATTCTCCTTTCATAATACTTTATATACATGGATTTCAGCCATTCCTTCATGCCATCAAGTGAAGATTGAGGAATGGCATCAATGCGGAGTACATCTCGCTTGAAGTCTTTCAAAATAAAAGCCATATCAAATTCCTTTTGCCCAAGTCATACTCTCTCAAGGTTAACAATCATACATTGACCTTCCTTCCCCTCCTAAATTTTTGACCACATCCATTACCTCCACATAAAAATTGACATCCTTGGTCTTCTTGGTTCCCACGCCTTGATATGGTTATGCAAATGAAAATGAATCAAAGTAATCACCTCCTCCGTTGGCTGGAAGAATGCATGCTTAATGTTTTGATACATGATATCAACTCTCTCTTCTTCTCTCATGGTTGAATATTGAAATCCAGTATGGTGGGCCTCCAGAGTTCCAGTCATCTTTCTTCCTCTTCCACCAAATGTTGGCTTGATCCACACATTTGCTAACCTAATAGGCTTTATTTTTTGAAAGCTAAAGTTTCTGTTGAGTCACCAATGTAGCTCTCTCTACCTTTTCAGACTCTTTCATTGCTACAAATTGTCTTTGGGATTTAATCATTTGTACCACATGGTTGATGTGCTTTGAATCCTTGCATCTAAAGGAAATTTCCTTTACATAAATATTGCTAGGTAATTTGAATGTTTCCATTTTAGTTGGTATTAAAGTCGGTACCTGCAACATGAAGAGTGATTCTAATTCCTCTTCTACATTAGAGGGTTCATATCCTTGATCTGACTCTTCCAAATTATTAGAATCAAAATCACTAGCTTCCATATTCAAAAAATCCTAACCAATATATTCAATAAATTTATTTGGATCATCAGTATTAGTCTTCAAAATTGGCTGCTAGTACAAGTTCATTCTGCTTTCATAATAATTTATAACCATGGAGTTCAGCCATTCCTTGACACCATCAAGTAAAGATTGAGGAATGGCGTCAATGCGGAGTACATCCTGCTTGAAGTCTTTGAAAGCAATAGCCATATGAAATTCCTTTTTCCCAGGTCCTACTCTCTCAAGGTTAACAATCTCAATCTCACTAATAGCGATTACTAAGAAAGGTAATTCCACCAACTCTACCAAACAATTTACCATAAGAATAACAAAAGCAGGGGCTTTGAAAGGAACTCCATGAAAACCAAGATCTCTAAATGGTACATATCAAACTCTAGTTCAAAATCTTTTAGATGAGGCTGCTCCCATAGATCTCTTACTCACTTGACAAATCCTTGAAACTTTGTATTGATTTTATTTTTCCTGTCCCTCTCTTGTTGTTCTTCCTCAATTTCATCAAGATCATACATTGACCTTCTTTCCCCTCCTAAAGTTTGGACCACATCCATTACCTCCACATAAAACTAGACATCCTTGGTCTTCTTGGTCCCCATGCCTTGATATGCTTATGCAAATGAAAATGAAGCAAAGTAATCATCTCCTTCTTCGTTGGTTGGAAGAATGCATGCTTAATGTTTTGATACATGATATCAACTCTCTCTTTTACTCTCATGGTTCAATACCAAAATCTAGTATGGTGGGCCTCTAGAGTTCCAGTCATCTTTCTTCCTCTTCCACCAAATGCTAGCACGATCCACACATCTGCCAGCTTAATTGACTTTGTTTTTGAAAGTTGAATGGTGCAAGAGCACCCACACCTCACCCTCAATTTGTGATTGTTTGATGGTAAATTGGGAGGAAATTTGGTAAATGTTAGTATGTTGAGGTCTTTTTGTCTTGAATAAGGTCTAATAGACCAATTTTTTATGTACTTTGGGAATTAGTAGGTAAGGGTGGACAAATGTGCAAAAGAACTCTTGAATTAAATAATTGTTGATATTACCATAAAGGAAAATTATGTAAAAAGTAGGTGGGAGTGTAGAGAAAGAGTCTAAAATTCATATTATAAGGGTGTCTAATTGGTCCTAGGCCTTTAGAATAATAAATTTGCATGATAAAGCTTGTTAAGCAAAACCATTGTTAAATACTAGTATTTGTAGGCTTAATAAGGGTTTGGTGGTTCAAAGGTAGTTATGGGAATTGAAGGGAGATGATTCTCATTTGAAATGTATTAAAAACATCATTCAAGCCTGAATGGGGGTTCAATCAATAGTTTTTTTGAAGATTGGTGCTCTTCACAATGCCTAAAATTGTGGAATTTCAACATTTTTCTGAGTTTTTCAGTTTCTTTTCTTTGTGTACGGCCTAGTATAGGCCTCCTATGAATAGAAATTCATGAAACACTATGGTGGCAGGTCTTAACCTAGATTTCAATCTATTTTGATACACCTTTAGTTGTTTTAGTGAAAGGAAAATCTATTTTTCTTTATTCAGCCTTTACAGACTAGCAGTGTCTGAGTTTACTTTAATTTTTGTGATGGAGCCCTTACTCCTATTGTGGTGAATTGTGACTCGGAGGAAAGGTTTAAAATGTTTTTTTTTTCAAGTTTCCTTAACTCTTTTAATAATGGTAAAGAGTTTATAGGGCTAGTGATGTTGGTTTAGGCTAAGAATGTGAGATTTTGGCTTGAAATGGAGGAACCAAAGTGATGTTTTTGAGATCTACTAAGTCTAAAGGATAGGTGAATGTCTATTATGTGTGTATAGACCCAAAAAAACTTGTTTGATGCTTTGGTGAGGTTTGTAAGGCCTTGGAGTTGTGAGATGCTAAAAACCCTAGGTATTTGTTAGGAAATTGAGGGTTTTAAGAAATTATGGCTTAGAGGTTGAGTGCTTTTATAAAACCTATGGAATTGGGAGTTTTGTGACCTATTTGATGAATTTCCAAGAGATTGTGGGGTTAGAAAAAGTTTAAAGAGCAGTTTGTTTGTAAAACAGGGCTAATTTTGTAGCCTTTTTGCAGGGTAGTTTGAAGGATCTCCAAGAAATTGCAAAGAAACCTTGTATTTCTAGCTTGGGAATGGTGTTGGGGGTTTGAGTAGATGCTATATTGATGAGAGATGGTCCTTGAGAGGAATTCTCTAAAATTTAAGCCAAATTGTTGAGTTTGGAAGCCTTTTTGTTGGTAGTTGTTCCAAGATGGCCAAATGAAATAACAAAGGTTGTTGATTTACTAAAATCTGATTTGTTTGAGTCTTCTCCACCTTGAGTCTACATCACTAAAGTTTCTCCTGAGTCACCAGTGTAGCTCTCTCTTCCTTTTCAAACTCTTTCATTGCTACAGATCGTCTCTAGGATTTAATCATTTGTACCACATGGTTGATGTGCTTTGAATCCTTGCATCTAAAGGAAATTTCATCAACATAAATACTGCTACTCTTTGAAGGTTAACAATCTCAATCTCACTAATAGTACATTTACAACCATATTGAAATATTTTCCTTGAAAAGGCTACAAATTCAAATATTGACTTAAATAGCCTTCAAGAGGCTTTAAATAGCCTTTACAAATGATTCTACATCTTTCCAATCATGCCTAACTGTTCTTTTTGTAACTAACATGACTTATTACATTATAAATCAATTGTGGATGTGTTATGGCCTTATTCAATTGACAAAACTCAAAACACAAAACTAACTTAAAAGATTTTTGTGAACCAAATTTGCTCAATAACCTTGGTGCCCCTACACTAAATTTCATTATTCCAGTAAATGCCATTACAAGTAAATCTCATTACAATGCCTTAGGTACTTTGTTCTCACTGATATTTTACAATGTCACTCATACATTCAAGATTCTCTTATAATGTCTACATCATAGGTTCTCATTTAGAGGTTAACTTCAAATGAGAAACTTGAGATTCCCTCACAAAGCTTCACACGCTCTTTTATAATGGCTTGAAATCAAAATTGAGATTTTTCAAGATCATGAAAATAAGGATGTTGCATTGCTTTTTTGTGTTGAGATTCTCTTCGATGCCTCCAAAATCAGCATTTTATACAAGGAGATACCAATCAATTTTTACTAGTTTAGTTACAGATAGGAAAAGTAAAAGAATAAAAATAAATAGCTCATGTCCAAAATGGAAATGAAATGAAAATAGATGGAAGGCACTTACAGATAGGCATGGAAGTCTCTCAACTTAGTCACTCCTACTCATACATCTTCATTACGAGTTCCAAGATACTTATTGCACACAACACCTCTCATGAAACTAGAATATCTTGAAATTCGAGATGCTCCTATAATGTCTACATCATAGGTGCTCATGATAAGGTTAACTTCAAATGAATAACTTGAAATTCCCTCACAAAGCTTCACACACACTTTTGTAATGGCTGAAAATCATAATTGAGATTTGTCAAGATCATCAAAATAGGGATGTTGCATTGCTTTTATGCTTGAGATTCTCTTGGATGGCTCATAAATCTACATTTTCTACAAGGGGACACCATTCAATGTTTACCGGGTTACTTACAAATACACAAAGTAAAATAAGACATGATAGCATTGGAATCAAACAAATTAACATGGATACAAGTATAAATTAATAAGAACCATTGTGCATATACTTACAAATTAATCCAATGAACCATACGGATCTACTCTACTCTTTATTGTGTCAAGTATTGCCTCATGGTCAGACTCACAGACCTTCCACAAGGTCTTGTTCAAAGGTCTACCCCCATATTTTCTCAAACAAACATTGGATGCCACAACAAGGTTCGAGTAATGAAGAATCTTATGATGCATGTCAAAGTCCTCAAACAACCAATGTTTAACATTCTTATGTGGGTACCTTCTAAGCCACGTTCCAATAACAACAACTGAGCCTATAGGGTATTTGATGTTTTCTACATCTATAAATGGGGCCTCCAATTTCTTTTTGGCCTCAACACAATGACACAAGTAATAGTTCGTTCCCTCTTCATTTTCTTCATCTGCAATAGCTGCATAAACATGACCTGCATTGATATGTGCATAAAATCACTTCAAATCAGTCAACATTATGAATATAGTACAAAGTAAGATAACAATATGGAATTTCAAAAACTAAGCAAGTAGATATATTACGTGGTTGAACTAGATTTGATACATTGTCAAAGTCAACCAATGATTCCATCTGTGTTAGATCCAATGCTGTCGGAGGGCGATATGTGTGAAATGGGCTAAGATAACTTGTCAACCATTTTTCAACCCACTCCCCTGACTCACAATCATTCCAGGCTTGCATTGTACATGAATAACAAAAGCATGCCATCTTAAGTGTATCGATACTCCATGAACCTGCATTTGAGCTAAGGAAAGAGTGTAGCTCACTCGATCCTTTTACTGTACAACAATCCTCATATGGTGCAATTTTAGTATCATCCATCAACCAAAAAAATCTGCTAATTGAAGACGTAGCTTCATTACCTGGACCCATTGAAGCATTACACCACTCGATGATTGAACTTGCATTTGTCAACTTTGCACTGTCTTTATACTTTAACTCTTCTCATGCATTACACCATCATGCTCCCCATTTCCATGCCCAACCTCACAAAAGTTCCACATATGCTAAACACCTGTAGTGAGATGCATCTTGCACAACCAGTAGAACATGCACACATTCTTGAACTGTGTTGCATAGTTATCCGACCATATTATATGCCAACCATATGCTATTCCCCTCCGATCCAAATCACTATAGAACATCTGGAAGAAACCTTGCATGAACTCTGGAGAATGTGTGTGATCATCACTAATATAAAAGTGATACTCCCTCAATACCTTCCTTTGGTCCTCTATACTATCAGTTGCATGAATGAATTCTATGTGCACAAATATCAAAACCTATGTGGAGTTGTAATACTACGACTACACCTCACACTGTGGCTGTAGAGTGTAGTTCTCTACAAAATCAACCACCGATACTATGCTTCCAAATAGAAAGGTGTCTTTACATAGCTTGAATTGTGTGTCCAGCCATTGGGCTCTATGGGTATGCCTTGCATACTCATACACTAGATTCTCACGAAACATGGGCATAAACTGATACACTGGAATCTTCTCAATAACCAAATCACACCTTTTTTCTTGAGACCCATCTTTTGTAGCATATGCCACTATTTTATACTTCCCAAAATCTACTAGTTTATGTTCCACCTCATCTTTGCTTTCCATATGTTGACATACTGGCATTCATTGCAAGCCACAACAACACTCGCATGAACCATCCAAGCATGTTGTCTTGCAGAATACTTGGCCATCCTCTATTGGACATAATTTTTTTGATAAGAACTCTCTTGAAGATTTTGGTGGGGCTTCTATGCCACAATCCTGCAAAACATCATTAGTATGCAAATCTAAACATATAGAATGATAAACATCATAATGGTTAGCAATTTCAATATGTAGTCTACAACAACAATTAGTGCATGTGTGATTTATCTTGACATAAAAAGGTTTAAGAATTTCAAAAACTCTTTAAGAAATACTAATTTGAGGATAAGCATTTTGAAATTTACGAAAAAATTGGGTTTGAGTCGTATCCATAAAATGCTTTGGATGTGGCTCATGGTTCCGACTACCGATTCTCCTTCTTACGACATCCCTTTGATTTGGAGATGGCCTTATATTATTCTTCCAATAATATTTAATTATTGTTCTCAATGCTTCAACAAATTTTTTATCTTTATGTGGCAGTCTTCCCGAGAATGCCCATAATTCATTTGAATCGGTGCCCTCAATTCTTTGCCGCCTTTGAACGACTTTTGATAAAGTTTTTCTACTAATTCTCATTTGTTCACTTGCCTTTTTAATGAGACGAGATCTCTTTGTTTGATAGCTTACCAAAGTCGATGTAATTACATGTTGGGTGACATTACTACCCTTTGAGCATGAGGTCTTACCCACACTCTCATAAGAATCCATTAGATTCTTCACAATAGTGTTTTCACTTGATGCATTCGATGTTCTCAACCCAAGAGTCTTCATGACATTTCTATACTTTAAACCCTGCATCATTTGAACAAATAGTTGACATCTTCCGGTCTCATTTAGCCTTTCAAAGAACATTTTCCAAATCTTATCAGCATATCTTCTCCAAGTGCGTTATGGAATCTTACCTTCCATGTGCTACAAAATATCCTCATAAATATTAATCAAAAACTTTGGCTTTCTATGAAAAATTCTAGGTGGTGTTCTCTTAGGTAAATACATCTCAACATTAGCAATTTCATCAATATTTAATTGAGGTGGGCTAGATTGTGTACCTTCGACCGAGGGTGGAATATAATACATACCTTGAGGTTCACGTGGGGATGATGGCATACCTTGTTCATCAAATTCAAGTGATGATGTACTCTCAACTTCAGATGTTGTGGATGGTGTCCAACCACACTCACTTGTGCTAGATGGTGTCCCTCCATATTCGCTTGTGCTTAATGGTGTCCCTTCATATTCACTTGCAATAGAGGGTGTGTTTCCAACTACGGTATCTTCATCTCCCCTAGCACGACTCTTTCGCATTCGTGCCCTTTGTGCCGCCAATTTCTTTTCTCTTTTTGACGGTTGAGGTTCCTCTTCAACTGGCTTGTTTTCATCAATCATTCCCAATTTTTGATTTTCACGATATTCCCTCATCCATTTTTTCTCTTTATCTTTGAAGGCTTGGAGTTGATCATCTGTTAGATTTACCTGTGCAAAAAGTGCTAAGTCAAGTCAAATTAACTAATAGTGAAGGGTTGTAAAAGTCTATTAAAGAGGGAGACCAATGGTCACCTCTTTCAAATGTTAGTTTTTGAAGTTGAAGTGGTTTTTTTTAAGAGGGAAACATTATAAACTTGAATGGAGGATGATCTTGGATTGGGCGTCAAACCAAATGAGCAAATGTTGAGTTTTCCTTAACAAAATTGAGGTTTTGGTGACTGAAATTGAGTTTCTGATGGGTAGCATTATTTTATGTTAGATTGAGCATGAGTAGGGTATATTAGGCTTGTTTCAATAGTTTTCAAGTTTTGGAGTGTTTGGAAAGTGCTACTTTCAATAAAACATACAGTTTCTAACCCTAGGGAGAGGGTTTTATGGTTTGGGTGGTAAATGGTTGAATATCTGCAATCTAATGCTATAATTTGATTTTTTTATAGATATAAAGTGTTGTCCCAAGGTTTTAGGAGATTTGGACAAGTTTTGAAGGTGGTCCCTTTGTAAAAGTGGGCTAATTTGGGCCCTTAAAAGCATAGAAAACTTGATAATTTGTGCAGTTTGGTACAAAAAAAGCATTGGTGATTTTTGGATATGTTGAAAGGCTCTGTAATGGGTAAAATAAAGGTGCCTAAATGGTCCTAGGTCTGTAGAACAACAAATTTTCATAATGAAGCTTATTAAGCAAACCATTGCTAATACTAGTACTTTTAGGATTAATGAAGGTTTGGTGATTCAAGGGTGGTTATGGGAATTGAAGGAAGTTGGGAATCCTAATTTGAAAATGTATAAAAACATTATACAAGCCCAAATTAATGGTTCAATGAATTTCTTTTGAGGATTTGGTGCTCTACTCAATGCCTAAACTGTGGAGTTTCAAGTATTTTTCCTATTTTTTTAGTTTCTTTTTCCTATGTACGGCCCAATAGAGGCCTCCCATGATTAGAAATTCATAAATCACTGTGGTGGAAGGTCTTAACTTGGACTTCAATCTATTTTGAGACTCTTTTGGTTGTTTTAGTGAACGAAAAACTCCATTCTTCATGATTAGCGTGTACAGACCAGCAGGGTATGAGTTTTACTTTAATTTAAAGATGGAGCCTTTCCTCCTACTGTGGTGACTTGTGATTCGAAGGAAAGGCCTGTAATATGTTGTTTTCAAGTTTCATGTTTCTTTTAATAGTGGTAAGACATCTATAGGGATGGTGATATTATCTTAGGCTGAGAATGTGAGTTTTTGGCATGAAAAGGAGGAACCAAAGTGGTGTATTTGAGATCTAATGAGGCTAAAGGCCTAGTGAAGGTTTATTTTGATTTTGCAGACCCTAAAAAACTTGTTTGATGCTTTGGTGAGGCTTGGAAGGCCTTGGAGTTGTGAAATATAGAAAACCCTAGATATTTATGAGCAAATTGAGGGTTTTTATATTGGAAACCTATTTGAGCATGCAAGGTCCTAAAACCTAGAAAATCTTTTGTTTTGAGACCTAAGTAAAGACTATTTTTGGATTTGGGGGTCTGCTAAGAAGTGATAAGGTTGTGTTGGGAATTATACTTGATTGAGTGACTTTGATATGCTACAACTTGAAAAATGTGAATTTGTTGAAAGAAGAGGTCCTGATGAAATTGTAGATTGTAAATTTTTTTGTAGATTGGAGTTGTGTGTTTGTATGTTGTAGGGCTCCCCCTACTGCATTATGAGTATATTCCAATTTTTTAGAGACATGTATGGAAAAACTGGTAGAATAGATAAGGAAATCAGCTGGTTTGTATAACTGTTTGACAAAATACCTCAATGAAAGCTTTGGAAGCATACACAAAGAAAGTCAATTGTTAAATTTAACAAAATGCCTCAAAGAGATGTGGTTTCAAAATGTAATAGGAAAGTGTATATAATTGTGTAATTTAAAATTCCCATTGACAACCTAAGGTTGTAACTTGACAAACAAATAATTTGATCAACATGGAATAAGAAAAACAACAAAAATGAAAGCAAGCCATAATAGAATGAAAGAAAATGTACAAAGACTTCACATACCTAAAAATCTAAAGTTTCAAATGGAGTTCTACCCAATTATGTAGCCTTTGCTTCTTCTTTCCTCAAAATCCTTCAAAATTTGACTTTTTCAAAAGCTTGTTCCCCTCCAAACTTCAATTGTATATCAGTTATCACTGTAATTCAAACTTGAATTCATATTATATGCCTTTCAATGTGAAAACTCTATTATTTCATGCAAAGGTGATGGAAATATCATGAAAAAGGTGGTGGAATCTAAAAATCATGCATGCACACTTCACTCAATCACCAAAAATCTACTTTTTGTCAGAGCACGTGCAAAACTAGGAGAATATGCAAAATGCGGGCCGACATCATGGGAATACTGTGTTTTTTTACCATTTTTAGTGCAATAAAAAATGTGAGCACGTTATTTCCTGCTAAACGGCTATGTCTCTACTTATTCATAATGCACTCATGTTATAATAAAGTTGGTTTGTTTTAAGATTTATAGGGTAGACGGTTAAGGGTAGAGGGTCGAGAGATAGAGGGAGTGAGATAGAGAGAGAGATACCTAAGAGAGAGAGAGAGAGAGGGAGTAGGAGAGAGATAAAGGGGGGAAGGGCCAAGGGTAGAGGGTAGAGGATTTA